>QXTE01000356.1:634688-798040 GCA_003942145.1 Platysternon megacephalum | reverse complement strand
GTGTGGGGGTACAGGGCAGAAGGCTGGGTGTGGGGGGGAGTTCAGGGGTACAGGGCAGAGGGCTGGGGGTTCAGGGGTGAGGGCTGGGGTGCTCGGCTTGTGGGGGTGCTCCCAGCCCCCCGCCCTGAGCGGCTCAGGGCAGGGGGCTGGAAGGGATATGCCCTGTTCCACCCGCTTCCCCAAGGCCCCGTCCCTACCTCTTCTCTGTCTCCTCTACAGAGCAGCGAGCACGCTGCGGCTCGGCTCCGCCCCCCTTCCCCGGAGGGAGGGGGAGGAGGAGGAGGGGCAGGAACGCACCACGTTGGGGGAAGAAACGGGGGAGGGGGAGCTTGGCTGCCGCAGGACCAAGCTTCTGCCTCCTGCCCCCGCAGGGGAGAGCGTTGGGCGGGGGGGGCCGAGTGGGGCTGGGACTGGCAGGCAGCGGCGTGCCACCGAAAATCGGCTCGCGTGCCATGTTTGGCACGCGTGCCGTAGGTTGCCGACCCCTGATCTAGACCATCCCTGACAGGTATTTGTCTAACCGGCTCTTAAAAATCTCCAATGATGGAGATTCCACAACCTCCCTAGGCAATTTGTTCCAGTGCTTAACCACCCTGACAGTTAGGAGGGTTTTTCCTAATGTCCAACCTAAACCTCCCTTGCTGCAATTTAAGCCCATTGCTTCTTGTCATAATCTCAGAGTTTAAGAAGAACAATTTTTCTCCCTCCTCCTTGTAACATGTACTTGAAAACTATCATGTGTTACACTGTTGACTCATATTTAGCTTATGGTCCACTATGATCCCCCGATTCCTTTCCGCAGTACTCCTTCCTAGGCAGTCATTTCCCATTTTGTATGTGTGCAACTGATTGATTGTTCCTTCCTAAATGGAGTACTTTGCATTTGTCCTTATTGAATTTCATCCTATTTACTTCAGACCATATCTCCAGTTTGTCCAGATCATTTTGAATTTAAATTTTGGTTCAAATTCTTGCACATGTAAGTTTAAAATACACTATGAATGAGTATTCAGGTGTTGAGTGTGTAAAACTCTATTACTCCAAAAGTGGACTGAGCATGAGCAAAGCATATTGGGTCTGATTCTCTTTTGTCCTGCATCTTGTATAGTCATTTACACCAGTGCAAAGGAAGAGTGAAATGCTATCAAATCAAAGTGGTAGCATTTTACGTTCACTCTGCATTAGTCTAAATGACTATGCAAGGTGCAGTGCAACAGATAAGTGGTCCAGTGAATTTTAAATTCAAGCCAATACTCTATGGAAAACTTTTTTCCTCATTCACTCAACTCTCATATATCCAGAAACAAAAAGCTTTGTTTAGAAAACTAGCTAAGTTTGCTACGTGAAAAAAAAAATCACAAAATTTTCCTAACGCTTCATTTGCAAAACCCAAATAAAGGAACGAATAGTTAAGAGTGTCCTAAATCTCACATTCTCCACGTAATCGACAAACATGCTATTTTCAGAAATAATCAAATGCACATTTAATCACAGCACAACCGTAACTCTGTCCCATAAGGTGGGGTTTTTAAATTATTTTTGTTGTCTTGATTTCTGTACCCTTAAGTGTTTTTTTTCTTCTAAAGGGATATTTTTGGATTTGCACCATAAATTAATGTTGGACACTTAAACTACTTAGCCAACACTATTCTCAAGGAACTGAAATTATATATACTTTACCAAAAAATTCTACTGACAATTGATACATCAGTTGGAGTATCCACACTTGGATATGCACCGACTTAAAAAACTACACCTTTAGTTAAAACAGTGTGACAGAGCCATGGCCTAGATTCCACAGCCGGGGCTGGGCCCCTTGCCCCGGTAAGTCACCTTCAAGTCTACTTTGCCCTCTGACTTTAGTGGCATCTGAGGCGTCACCCAGCCCAGCGGAATCCTACAGGGGTGTAGAGCCAGTGGAGATGTATTCTACAGAGTTGGTCAGTGCTGACAGGATTTCAAACGTGTACCACTAGGAGCCTGATGGATAATCCCATTAGATGCAGAGGGGGTTCTAAGGCACATCCCTTTCCCAGTAAAGCAGCCTCTAGTAGTGGTTCAGTCCGGCTGTGGTGTTCACAGTCCCTCCTGCTGCTGGCCTGCCAGGAAGCTTTACTCTTCCCTTGACTGGGGGTGTAGAGCAGACTTCATAACAGGGATTCACAAGTCACAGCCATTTGTGAACAATTGGCCTGGTTTCTGAGGTGAAGCCCTCAGCGCTGTCAGCCAGTGTCACCACCTCCCGCTTGCCTCTCTCCTGAAACAGAGGTTTGGAGGTTGAGTACAGGCCACCACCGCCTTTGCCAAACCCCAATCACTCAAATGGCAAGCAGATGAAAGACCGAGTGTGTGACCAACTCCAAGGGAGCTAGGGAGCCCCAATAGCACCTAGCACAGGACTGGTCATTAGCACTCCAGGCTTCCCTGCCATAATGACAAAAGCCAGACAAATACCAATCACAGCTCATGGCCCCGTGCAATGTACTTTTGGACGCTCCTTCCCCATCTCTCATGCACAAGCGGGGCAGGATGGGGGGTGCTGCAGGGCAGCAAGGCACAGTGCTCAGTAAGAGACCAGCTTAGGAGCTCTCTGGTGAGTGTTTGGAACCCGTATTCCCCATGACATGGGGCAAAATTACAGCAGGGATATCTGCTCAGACGAAGAGCATCCACCACATCCCCCTGTGGCTACATCTCTGCTCCTCAGAGTGAGGGTTCCTCATTTTTTCTTAATGTCTGAAAGTGAATTTATTTCAAGGAGGGAAAGGTACTGAACTGACTGCCCTGGAGACTGGGGCTGTCTGTCCAGATAGTGACAACAGCCCTGGGGATGGCAATTCACTCTATATGGCCCATTCAACTTTTGACCCCCTTTCCTGGGACTGCCAGCCAAGGGGGTCAGTTCATACCAAGAGCAAAGGCAGCGGCTTGTCATGGGGACACCTGTTCACTAAGAACTAGGCTGAAGCTCCCAACTCAGTTCACGCAGGCTGCTGAACACACATCAGATGGTGAAAGCTTTGCATCCCTAGCTGGAATAGGGCCAAATCCCCAGCTAGGGGGTGAAAAGCTTTGTATCCCTTTACAAATCCCCTGAGATGTCCATTTCCGCAGGCTTTTGATTTTCTATCTTTCTATGTTAAAGAAAAAAGGCAGTTCCGGACACTGTCCCCATGGGCAGGGCTCCTAGGGATGGAATTATTGCTAGAACTCTGATGAAATGTGAGAGTGCAGATACATAGGAGAGGAAATGTCATTAACTCACTAAAACCCTCCATTGACAAATATCCACTCGTGGTCCCTTTCACAGATCATTGCCCCAAGCACCAGCATAGCCCTCGGTTGTCATTTGAATACTCTGGACTCGAGGTGACCGTTTCTGCGACAGAAGAAGAGATGAAACCAGTCAAATGATTCTTTCTGAAGGATTTGCTCAGCTGTCATACTAACCTGCTGAGCCAGCCAAACAGAGCTGGATTTTCTACTGCAGCCTTTCACTCAGGATTCTGGGTCCATCTTGCTTGGAAATGCTGTTTAGTGGCCTCTCATGCTATTTTGGCTCTGTTTTCTGCTGCATCTTAGAAGCAGAGGAAGCTGGGTAAACAATGGGGTTTAGAAACAGTTAACCAAACTGTCTGCCTTTCTACTTCCCTACTTCCCTGGCCACATCGCTGCAGTATCTGAGCGCCTCACGTTCTTTAATTTATCCTCACAACAGTCCTGTAAAGTAGGGCTGAGCTATTGCCCCATTGTACAGATGGAGAACTGAGGCATAGGGAGACTAAGGCCCGGATCCTCCAAGGATTGAAACCAATGGGAGTTAAGTGCCTAAACACCTCTGAGGATCTAGGCCTAAGGGACTTTCCCAAGGAAATCTGTCATGGAGTGGGGAATTGAACCTGGGTCTCCTGAGTCCCACGGTCAGCTTAAATTTGAGGGTGATGGTTTGGGTTGGTTCTTTCTTCATACAAACCCGTCACTTAGGCCTAATGAAGTAACAGAGCAGCGTGAGTGGACAGCGTTGCTCTAGTGCTAAATGTTTTCAGAGTACGGAGTATGGCTAGTTCTACATTATTAATTATTATAGTTAGTGGTTCCTATTAATTAATTGAAAATTACTTCTCCATCTTACATGAGTGGTTGCATCAATTTCTCAACCCAGCTTGGCCAAGTGCCATGTGAGAAAGCTGGGTTAGGTGGTACCAGAGGGCTAATGTTCCTCTGAAGAATCGAGTGCAGATCCTGCCAAGGCCATAAGGGAGAATGAGTTATGTAGGTGTCGGCATATGTTCTGCCCAGCTGACTTTTATATCCATGGCACAAAATCCCCAGCCAGTTCAACAGGAATGTATGGCAGCCTTTTCCCCAGGAAAATCCCAACAGTGTAATAGCAGGTGGTGTTGCACCTCAGGATAGAGACCCCTTTGGCAGAGCTCTGGGTGGGGGTGGGGTGGCATCAGCAGAGCTGTGAGGGGAGCCCAGTACTGGAATAGCGGGGGTACAAGTCACAGATTCATAGAACCATAGGGTTAGAAGGGACCACGGGGGTCATTTTGGTCAGGAGTGAGGTGCGTTGGCAGAGCTGTGAGGAGGGGGGGACTGAGCACTGGAATAGCAAGGGGGCTATGGATTAGGACTGAGCCACATTGGTAGAGTTGTATGAGGAGCCAGGGCCGGCGCAACCCATTAGGCGACCTAGGCGGTCGCCTAGGGCGCAGCTATTTTGGGGGCGCCGGCGCTGCGGCCGCCCGTAGAAATTTGGGGGCGGGACCTTCCGCCACCGCTGTTGGGGGTGGGATTTTGGGTGCTGGACCTTCCGCCGCCTAGGGCGCCGGCAAAGCTGGCGCCGCTACTGTGGGGAGCCCAAGGCTGGGATAAGTCCAGATGCAAGGTGCCTGGGTAGAGCTGTGAGGTACATGGAGTAACCAGGGACATGCTTGTCCGGAATGCGTCTCCTTTGTGCTGCCCAAGTCCTGTCTGTGCTTTGCCTGACTCACATGGGGACATTCAGCCCCTCAGGTTGCTTGGCACTCAATTGACTCAATTAAAATCAAACTAAGAAGTTGTGTGAATAGCTTGTGGGCTGATCTGTGAAACAGCCAGGCTGTGCCTGGATCCCCAACATGGGGAAGGGAGAGGTCTCCTCATGACGAGGGGCAGCCGGGATACATTTGGTGGGAGGCAACTGACAGCAATGAGTCTACATACTTCACTCACATGTGTCATCCCTCCTCTAGCCACAGCAGCATTGCTTCACATGGGGAGCGGTGTTCAGGATTTCCCTGGCCAAGGCACCGAGATATGATGAGCAGGCAGGGCTAGGCCACATCTGTCTGTTGTGCCTCCGTCCGTCCTTGCACTGGCACAAATCGCTATGGCAACCCTTCAGAACACGGGGAGAAAGGGTGGGGCGGGGCAGGGCCTTGGGGAAGGGATGGGGTGGGGCAGGGGTGTTTGGTTTTTTGCAATTAGAAAGTTGGCAACCCTAACAACTTGCCAGGCACCTCAAATGCAACAGATTTATTGTAACGTGAATATGCATCCCCTGGGGACTACAGGTTCCAACATAAACTGCTCCATCTTGATCCAAACAGGCTTTTTGTTAAATTGGATTGTGGCATGCTGGGATTTGTAGTCTTCCAGAGCTGCACATCTGTATTAAAGGTGCAGGAAACCTTGGGATGCTCTGTGTGCCATGTGTCACGTGTAACTTACAGGCCTTCCTTTACAGAGGGAACCTCCCCCAGTTACACTTGTGCAGGAGTGTGTACACCTCTCTGCCCACAGTGATCCACAGCAGAGGGGTTCAGCTATTGCGACAGAGCAGGGCATTAATAAAGAATCATAGGACTGGAAGGGACCTCAAGAGGTCATCTAGTTCAGGCAATTTATTCTGGAGCTTAACCACCCTGACAGGGAGTTTTTCCCAATGTCCAACCTAAACCTCCCTTGCTGCAATTTAAGCCCATTGCTTCTTGTCCTATCCTCAGAGGTTAAGAAAAACAATTTTTCTTCCTCCTCCTTGTAACAACCTTTTACGTACTTGAAAACTGTTATCATGTCCCCTCTCAGTCTTCTCTTTTCCAGACTAAACAAACCCAATTTTTTCAATTTTCCCTCATAGGTCATGTTTTCTAGACCTTTAATCATTTTTGTCACTCTTCTTTGTACTTTCTCCAATTTGTCCACATCCTTCCTGAAATGTGGCGCCCAGAACTGGACACAATACTCCAGTTGAGGCCTAATCAGCGCAGAGTAGAGTGGAAGAATTACTTCTCGTGTTTTGCTTACAATACTCCTGCTAATGCATCCCAGAATGATGTTCACTTTGACTCATATTTAGCTTGTGGTCCACTATGACCTCCAGATCCCTTTCCGCAGTACTCCTTCCTAGGCAGTCATTTCCCATTTTGTATGTGTGCAACTGATTGATTGTTCCTTCCTAAATGGAGTACTTTGCATTTGTCCTTATTGAATTTCATCCTATTTACTTCAGACCATTCCTCCAGTTTGTCCAGATCATTTTGAATTTTATTCCTATCCTCCAAAGCACTTGCAACCCCTCCCAGCTTGGTATTGTCCACAAACTTTATACGCGTACTCTCTATACCATTATCTAAACCAGGGTTGGGCAAACTTTTTGGCCCGAGGGCCACATCCGGCTTGCAAAACTGTATGGAGGGCCGGGTAGGGAAGGCTGTGCCTCCCCAAACAGCCTGGCCCCCGCCCCCTGACTGCCCCCTTCAAAACTCCCAACCCATCCAACCTCCCCCCCGCTCCTTGTCCCCTGACTGCCCCCCCCCCCCAACCTCCACCCCATCCAACTGCTCCATGCCCCCTAACTGCCCCCTGGGACAACCTGCCCCTTATCCAACCCCCCCACTCCCCGTCCCCTTACCATGCCGCTCGGAGCGGCAGGAGCTCGCAGCAGCGGGGCCCAACCAGAGCCAGTCACGCCACCCAGAGCGCTGGCAGCGCAGCGTGGCTGCGGGGGAGGGGGGACACCAGGGGAGGGGCCGGGGACTAGCCTCCCCGGCCGGGAGCTCAGGGGCCAGGCAGGAAGGTCCCGCGGGCCGGATGTGGCCCGCGGGCCGTAGTTTGCCCACCTCTGATCTAAACCATTGATGAAGATATTGAACAGAACCAGACCCAGAACTGATCCCTGTGGGACCCCACTTGTTACATCCTTCCACCATGAACCACTGATAACTACTCTCTGGGAATGGTTTTCCAACCAGTTTTGCACCCACCTTATAGTAGCTCCATCTAGGTTGCATGTCCCTAGCGAGACAAACCCCAGTGTTTTCAGAATGCCAGTTCTCCCTAGCAAATAAAGCAAAGTGTCCCCACTGGGCTGCACTCTATGGGGCATATGCCTGTCTGCACCCCGCCTTGATCACATGATGCGTGGACTTCTGAATATATTCTGCTTATGATTAGTACAATGGGGGAAAATACGTTGCCCCTCCTTGTAATGGAGAATGGTGGCTGCAGAGAACCAACTACAACTCCCTGATTCAGGGCTGCTGAGCCCTCTGGTTCTAAATGGCCCTGTGAAGAGTAAGACTCTGCATACCAGCAGAAGATGGTAGCCCAACTCTGTGTAGCCCGGCCCCCTCCTCTCCACCAGCCTGCCCTCCTCCATGTAAGGCCAAGGGCAGAGGGGACAGCTGGATAGGAGACAAGTTCTGCTGAATTTTTCATGGAGAGCTCTGGCTGGTTTAAGGCTGCTGCGTGTGAGAGAATGCTGGCACATGCATCCAATGTAAGAACATAAGAACATAAGAAAGGCCGTACCGGGTCAGACCAAAGGTCCATCTAGCCCAGTATCTGTCTACCGACAGTGGCCAATACCAGGTGCCCCAGAGGGAGTGAACCTAACAGGCAATGATCAAGTGATCTCTCTCCTGCCATCCATCTCCATCCTCTGACGAACAGAGGCTAGGGACACCATTCTTACCCATCCTGGCTAATAGCCATTTATGGACTTAGCCACCATGAATTTATCCAGTCCCCTTTTAAACATTGTTATAGTCCTAGCCTTCACAACCTCCTCAGGTAAGGAGTTCCACAAGTTGACTGTGCGCTGCGTGAAGAAGAACTTCCTTTTATTTGTTTTAAACCTGCTGCCTATTAATTTCATTTGGTGACCCCTAGTTTTTGTATTATGGGAATAAGTAAATAACTTTTCCTTATCCACTTTCTCAACATCACTCATGATTCTATATACCTCTATCATGTCCCCCCTTAGTCTTCTCTTTTCCAAGCCGAAGAGTCCCAGCCTCTCTAATCTCTCCTCGTATGGGACCCTCTCTAAACCCCTAATCATTTTAGTTGCCCTTTTCTGAACCTTTTCTAGTGCTACAATATCCTTTTTGAGGTAAGGAGACATGGGGGGAGGGATAGCTCAGTGGTTTGAGCATTGGCCTGCTAAACCCAGGGTTGTGAGTTCAATCCTTGAGGGGGCCACTTAGGGATCTGGGGCAAAAATTGGTCCTGCTAGTGAAGGCAGGGGGCTGGACTCAATGACCCTTCGGGGTCCCTTCCAGCTCTAGGAGATAGGTATATCTCCATATATCATATCATGTACAAACACAGAGAAAGCCCCTGCCCTGTGGGACTTACAATCTATTTTCAAAACTGGGGGGATATCAAAGGAGGACTGCTCCCTGGAGAGAAGTAACGTGCGCGTGAAATGCTGAAGAGAAGCTATGCGATTTATTTTGTAAAGCAGACTGAAAATTTTAAATCCAAGTGAAATTTGGATGAAAAATGGGAGGGGGTGGGTATATTTGGTGATTTTTTTTTAACCTGTTTTCTGACTTGCTCTAATGTTTTGTATTTAACCACTGATCTGCCCGTGGAGAATTGACCCAACCTTGTCTTGGGCTGCCTTTGTTTTGTTGTGGCTCCCTGGCTTGGAGCTCTCTGTCTGCTGGTTGTATTGGTTGGCTGATGCGCTGGGTGTGAATCGTCTCCATCCTGGCCCCTGCAGATATTCCACATGACCTATGACCTGGCGAGCGCGGTGGTGCGGATCGTGAACCTGATTGGAATGATGCTGCTGCTGTGTCACTGGGATGGCTGCCTTCAGTTCCTGGTGCCCATGCTGCAGGACTTCCCTGAAGACTGCTGGGTGTCCCTCAACCGCATGGTGGTAAGTGCCTGCTCTTTCTGACACCCCAGAGCCCTCCACAAGCCCCCAATAATGAAGCATCCCTCCAGCATCCCCCCAACACACAGCTCCCTATTCCACAACCCCTCCCCCCTCAGCAATACAGCATCCCCTATGGTTGCTAACCTTCCCGGATTGGCCAGGACTCTCCCGGAATCGGCCTCAATCTCCTGGTTGCTATTGAAAGCACTCCAGGAGATTTTAACAGACCAGAAGTCCAGTCAGTGGCACAGCGGGACTAAGGCAGGCTCTCTGCCTGCCCTGGTTCCATGCGGCTCCCAGAAGCGGCCAGCATCTCCCTGCGGCTCCTAGGTGCAGGGGTGGCCAGGGGGTCTCTGCACACTGCCCCAAGCGCCAAATCCACAGCGCCCATTGGCCAGGAATCATTGCCAATGGGAGCCACGGGGGCGGTGACTGCAGGCAAGGGCAGAGCCGCCTGGCCGCCCCTGAGTCTAGGAGCCTCAGGGACATGCTGCCGCTTCCGGGAGCCCTCCTGAGGTAAGCACCGCCCGGCTGGAGCCTGCAACCCTCACCGCCCCCCCCCCCCGCACCCCAATCCCCTGCCCAGTATCAACCTGGAGTCCCCTCCCACACTCTGAACCCCTCAGCCCCAGCCCAGAGCCCGCACCCCCTCCCGCATCCCAATCCCCTGCCCCAGCCCAGTGAAAATTAATGAGCGTGGGGGACAGTAAGCAACAGAGGGAGGGGGATGGAGTGATGGGGGCAGGGCCTTGGGGAAGGGGTGGGGCAAGGGTGTTTGGGTTTGTGCAATTAGACAGTGGGCAATCCTAAGCACCCCCCAGCTATCCAGCAGCCCTCCACTCCCTCCCCCAATCCAGTATCTTCCTCCTCTCTCTAGCATCACCTGGAGGTGGGGGAAGCTGGAGGGAGGTGGAATGAGCCTTGCAGAGTGAAACAAGCAGGGCTGACTGGCCTGGAAAGCAGCAGTGGCAGAACCTAAGTGGAGTCTGCTCTGGATGCACACAGGAGAAGGCAGGAGCCCAGCTCCCCCTGCTGGCAGGAGACCAGCTCCCCCTGCTGGCAGGAGACAGCAAGGAGGAGGGTTCAAAAAAGTTACACAAACCCTGCTCCATGCTGGGAGCAGGTCCTTGTGCATCTGTGGGGCTGAGCTGGGGCGGCAGCGTGCCCAGTGCCTCCCCATAAAGGCAGGCCTGGGTTTGAACCACAGGCTCCTAATTCCTGACACCAATCCCTGCTGTGGCCTTGAGCAAGTCATTCATCCTCCCTTGCCTCAATTTCTCTGTGTATAAGATGGTGTGATCGCACTGCTCACCTCCCTGCCTTATGGGGGTGTTGAACAGACTATAAAGCATCCTGAAAATAAACTGTGCCAGGCAGTATTGCAACTCCCATAGCAGGAGCAATAGCCGGGGCTCTGCTGGTGGCTGCAATGTTTATGATGAGACATGGAACATATGGTAAGTGCCTGATGAGCTCATGGTGCCTTTCAACATTTCCGCAAGAATTCAGGATCCCTTATTCAAAGGGACAACGTCCAGATGATTAAGCAGCAAAACTGACAAACCTTAAAAAATTGCCTCTTATTGCAGTTCTTAACCTCTGGGTACCCCAGTCAATTTCTTCTTCAAAATCAGGCACTGAAGCAGAAAGAAACTTGAAATTAAAAAAGCTCAGCCAACATCTCATGCCTGCCCTATGCAGAGCTGTGAAGAGCCAGGGTGGGTGGCCCATCTCAGGCTGAATTAGAAGCCACAGAGAACCACCTGTGGGGAGGTTGGTTTGTTTATTTCTCCCCGCTGGTGAATGGTGCCAGACTGACTGTTCTATTGATCTGCAGGACAGGTACAGCACAATCTTCCCCCACGCTGCCCCCTCTCTATTTCTATTGTGGTGACTAGAGATCAAGGCCCTGTTGTGCTGGGTGTTGGACAGAGACGGAGTGAGAGACGGCCCCTGGCCTGAAGAGCCTACAGTCTAGACAGACCAGAATGCGCAGCAAGGGGAAGTGATGTGCCTACGGTCACCCAGCAGGACATTGGTAGAGCCAAAAATAGAACCCAGGCATCCTGGCTCCCAGTCCAGTGCCCTGGCCTCTAGATCATGCTGCCTCTGCGTTTCTGCTGATGTGCCTCAACCATCCTGGGGAGGTACAAGCCTGAGCAGCAGCTGAAGGGGGAGCAGAGTCTCTCTGCCTGGTCAGTACTGACCCCAGTCAATTAGTGCCAGTTCTGTGGTGGGTTTTGTGACGTGAATACCTGTCCACTAGGAACTGGGTGGAAGCTGCAAACATGCTGAGCAGCCTGGAAGGACTTTCAGACGGTTCTCTCCTGAGCCAAACTCCCAAAGCTTTGCATCCCATTGCTGCGTTCTTGAACAGCCAGGCTCCCATGCCAGCCTGGTGTGCCAGATTTACAGTGCAAATTCAGCTAAAACCAAACGTCATCTGGAGGAGTTGGAGCAAGTGGCACCGCAGGCGAGGAGGGGACAGTCCAGACTGACACATGCCAAGCCCTACACCTAGGAAAAGGCAATAAACAGTATGGATAGGGAAGGATGAAAAGGCTGAATGGCCCAGGGGTCAGGGTACTAGCTTGGAATTTGGGAGATTGGGGTTCAAGTCCCTGCTTTGCCACAGACTCTGTGTAGCCTTGGCAAGTCACTTAGTCTCTCTATGCCTCAGTTCCCCACCTGTGCAATGCGGGTGCCAGCCCTGCCAGCCTGGTGTGTTGAGAGGAGAAAGCTATTAAAAATTATGAGGTGCTTAGAGACTATGGCAATGGGGGCCAGATAAGTACCTTAGATAGACAGACTTAGGGGAGTCTGAGACCCCCAGGTGATAAATCTGGGCTCACAGTGCTATCCTGGGGTTCAGTACAGCTAAGGATGTACAAACAATGCCAGTTTGTACCCCTGGGGCATGTGGCAGTTTGGTCACCACAGTCGCTCTCAAAGGATGTTGATATTCTTATCCCCCCAGCCTTTTTTTTTTTTAAATGGGGAAACTGTGGCACAGGGAGGTGACATGACTTACCCAGTATCACCCACTAGGCCAGTGGCAGAGCCAAGAAAGTAACCCAGGTCTTCTGAGTCCCTGTCCAGTGCTCTATCCACTAGGACACACTGCCTCCCACTTGTCTCACCCACTACAAAGATGAGCAAAGGATTGGAGCATGAGAGGAAGTGAGGAATGGAGCTAAAATTATCATCTTAAAAAAAGATTAGGTGAGGGCAGGCCATGATCACAGGCTATTAATATTTTCAAGAGATCAGTGTGACAGAAGGAAAGGACTATTTGCAGGCTCAGAAGATGCAGGAGCTGTGCAGGGTGAAGGAAAAGCTAAGTGGGATTGGGGGTTAGGTGAAAAGTGAAACGCACATCACCTTTGGTACAAACAGCCTTGTGAAAACTCCTTGACTCTGGCAGCGATTGCTGATGCTCCTGTCACGTTGCCTTTCTTCAGCTCTAGGCCTAACATATGGGAGTGATGCCTGGGAGGGGGAAATCAGCCTCCTGGTGCTGTGAAGTTGAAGTGGGACAAGTTTGGGATGACCGCATGACTCCGCTCTATCCCTGTGTGAGCCCCAAGGGTTTGCTAGCTGTCCAGGTGTCTGGCTGTCCAGGTGTCTCATTCCTAACTTCTGCTGGAATAGATTGGCTCAATCGCTCACAACTGGCTGCCCTGCCAGGAATGTCCCATAAGCCATTGCATCAGTTACCACAGTGCCTTCTCCAAAGTGCTCGAGGCCCCGCCCTGACTCCCCATATCCCCCAAAGCCGGTGGGAGCTTAGCTCCCCTTGGCAGAGGTGTCCCCACTGGCACAGTGAGGGGCCCATTTCGTAGTAGGGCTCTGAATCTGCAATTGCCATGTTGTCTCAATGGCAGGAGACGTTTTCCAATGCACTGGGTTGAACTGGCTCCTTGTTTGTTAGCAAGACCAGCCCAGAGAGTTTGGCACGGTGAGGAGCTGTATCTTTATGGGGCTCTGAATGGGCTACTTCTGTGTTCCTTTTGCCACTGCTTTTGTTGTGTTGTCCATTTTTAATCAGGACATTATACGTATGGCACTGAATATAGCCTGGGTCAGACTATCCTGAGTCTCTGTCCACTTGCTTAGCGCCCATGAACACTCTCCAGAGCTTCCAGCTGTTCTTGGCTGCCCAGAAGCAGCAATAATATGCTCTGTCTCCATCTATGCTAGTGGAGCTTCTGACAAGTTTCCCAGTGAAGTTGGTAATGTTGGGAGTCCTGTTGTAGATGGGTCACCAGCCTGTTCACCGCCATTGTGGTTAGATCTCTCCGTGGTGGGCAGTGTCCAAAAACCTCTGGGGGCCCATTAGCATGAGGCTTCCCAATGCTGCTACATGGTGGAGCTGAGCCAATGGTGGGAAACTCCTAGGAAACGTCCCTAGTGTAGACAGGGTCTCTCTGGGTGGTTAGTAGAACTATTCCTTGGTTATACTACACTCACCCACCAACCAACCCCTCCCCACAAAGATCTTCCCCAAGCTGGTCTGTCCTATGTTATTGGCACAAGTCAATCCGTAACGTTAGCGTCTTCCTAGGAACAGAAGAGTGGTGAATTCATGGGTTCTTCACTGTCACTCATGTAACCACAGTGAAGGTATTGTTCATATATGTTGTTGCAGTAGTGTGCGATGACAGTGTAATGACCAAGTAGGATTTTGTGGGAAGGACCGTAGAGCCATCACTGCACCCCTTCTGTAGTTCATAAACCTGTATTTGGTGTGTGAACTCAGTCTACTCTGAGTAGCTCAGAAAACCTCGAACTTGCCTGCATTCAGCCCTATCTAGTTCTGTAGCAGTTGGTGTGCTCCTGCTGTTCATTTCAGCGCAGAGTCAGGACTGTGCAGACTGTCCCAAGAAAGCAATTAATCGATTTGCCTTCCGCTGTGACAGCTTAGTGCGTCCCTGCAATATGGTCACCCGTGGCTTGTGCTTTTCCTAGGGAGAAGTACTATTTTACACTGAAAACAAGTCCCTGTGCTGCTCTTGGGGAAAGGGCTGCCTGGACATTATAAATCAGGGGTCTCAAACTCAAATGACCCCGAGGGCCACATGAGGACTATTGCATTGGCCCGAGGGCCGCATCACTGACACGCCCCCTTGCTGCCCCTGGCCCCACCCCCACTCCACCCCTTCCATGAGGCCCCGCCCCTGCCCTGTCTCTCCTCCACCTCCTCCCCTAAGCGCGCGGCTCCCCGCTCCTCCCCCTCCCTCCTGGAAAGTGCTAAGCGCCACCAACAGCTGTTTGGCGGCGGGAAGCACCTGGAGGTAGGCAGAAAAAAAATGAAGAGTAATATAGTAGTATAGGATTAAAATATAGTATGCTATTAAAAGTCAATTTAACAACTTTTTTATTAACTTCTTTAACTGTAATGTGAAAAGTCAGTGCTAATTTTGACAGTCATTTCATTTTTGGCCACTTAGCTGGCAGCGTTTTGCATCAACCAGAGCATCAATATTAGGTTTGATATCCTGAGACGAAACCAATCTCAGTGTTGCTTGCAAATGTTCATCAGTGAGCCTTGACCTTAACACAGATTTGTTAATCTTCATGGAAGAGAAAAACTGTTCACATATATATGTACTTCCAAACATTGCCATTATCCTTGCAGAAGCAGAGAATAAAATGGGAAATCTTTCTTGTGAAAGAAACCTGTAGAATTCTGGAATTCCAACATCTGTATACTTCTGCTTCAAAATCGTGTCACACTGAAGCTCCACTAACTCCATCTGCATTTCCTCTGCAACATTGTCAATTTCAACAGCAAATGGTGTGGAAAAAAGTTGAAAATGTGGTTCAAGTGCCTTGAAATCTTTAAACCGCACATCAAACTGTTTGTGTAAGTTAGAAATGATCTCTGCATATTCTTTCAAGGATTTGGGTTCAACTTTTCCTAAGGAATTCAGAGTTGAGAAATGGACCAAATTGCCAGCAGTCAGCTGTTTCCCCCATAAAGTAAGCTTGACTTTGAATGACTTAATACTGTCATACATCTGTGTTATCACCTGTTTTCTACCCTGAAGTTTCAAGTTCAGTGCATTCAGGTGATCAGTTACATCTGTTAGAAAAGCAAGGTTGCAGATAAAAGTGGAATCAGCAAGCTGTGGAACCTCCTTGTTTTTCATTTTCATGAAGGAATCAATCTCCTCTTTAAGTGCAAAAAAACGCTTCAAAACATTTCCACGACTCAGCCATCTAACTTGAGTGTGATACAGAAGTTCCCCATATTCACTGTCCATACTTGCTAGAAAAGAAGTGAACTGTCTGTGATTCAGCCCTCGTGCACGTATAAAATTAACAGTTTTAACAACTACATCCATAACTTCCTTCATTTGTAGACTTTTACTACACAGGGCTTCTTGGTGCAAAATACAATGTATACTGGTGAAGCTAATTCCTGGTATATTGAGGCTGTTCAGTTTGGTCTTCAATAATCCAACCACACCAACGTTTTCAGAGCACATTGATGGCGCACCGTCCGTAGCCAAAGATACGAGTTTGTTCCATGGCAGCGCAGCTTTTTCAATGCACTCTTCCAATCCTTGAAATATGTCACGTCCTGTTGTGGTACCCTTCAGTGGCATTAAGTCTAGCAATTCTTCAGTTATATTCAAATTGCAGTCCACACCTCTAATGAACACTGCACACTGTGCGGTATCTGATACATCTGTACTCTCATCAAGAGCAATTGAAAATACTTCAAAGTCTTTTGCCATTTGAATCAATTGTTTTTGCACATTATCAGCTAAATCCGTTATCCTGCAGGCAACTGTATTGGCAGACAAGCTTATGCCTTCAAAAACTTTCTTCCTATCAGGACATAAAATTTCACTGGCCTTCATAAGACATTCTTTTACGAATAAGCCTTCTGTAAAAGGTCGCGATGATTTAGCTATCATTTCGCTTATCACAAAACTTGCTCTTACTGAATCTTCGCTAGACTTGTTAATCCCCGAAAATAAATTTCTTTGCTTGGCAAATGCTGCTTTAAGTTGCTGAACTTTTTCCTCTCAGATTTTTCTGGTGAACGCATCATATTTTTCACGGTGCATCGTGTTATAGTGCCGACGCACGTTATACTCCTTGGGAACAGCAATCGTTTGCAGACAAATAAGGCATTGAATTTTATCTTTTACCTCTGTGAAAAAATATAAATTCTCCCATTTGTCTTGGAAAACTCTCTTTTCTTCCATGAGTGTTCTTTTATTTGAGGAAGTCATTTCCAAGCAGTTTTAATAAATATATACATTCAGTAAAACACCTCACTCAAAGGACAAAACACGCACTTAGATTTACTGCCTAAGGCTCTGGGAGGGGGTCTGGAGTGCAGGCTCTGGGATGGAGTTTGGGTGCTCGGTGCAGGCTCCAGGCTGCGGCACGGGGTGGGGGTGCAGGCTTTGGGATGGAGTTTGGGGATAGGAGGGGGTGCAGGGGTGAGCGCTGTGGGGCTGGGGGTGAGGGGTTTGGGGCATTGGAGAGTCTCAGGACTAGGGAAGGGCAGCCTGCCCTGGCCCTAGTGAAGGGGGGGCACTAGGACCCTGCGGCAGCAGGTGATGCCGGAAGCGGGCAGAGCGGAGGAGTGGAGTCAGCGTGAGCTGCAGGCTCCGGGGCGGTGAGGGGGCAGCAAGTGGGAGCCGGGAGACACTGGGGGAGGCAAGTGGGGGCGGCAGGTGGGGCCGGGGGAGAGACCCGGCCCCAAACATTGGGGAGCAGCGCGCAGGGAGTTTAGCAGGCACAGAAAATAACTCGGGGAGGGGGGCGGGGGTGAGGGGAGTTTGGCAGCGACAGGAAGTAACTGGGGGAGCTCCGCAGGCCGCAGGGAAGAGCTCCGTGGGCCGCGTGTTTGAGACCCCTGTTATAAATACTAACTTGCCTTCACTCCTTCATGCCTGTTCAGTTGAGGTCTGGCACTCCTGAGCTGGAGAGTAAATCAGAGATGTACAAGTGATGTTAGAACACAACCCATCAAGGGGTTCCAAATAGCAGCTTGGAGCAGGTCACTTGTGGTACCCCCAGCTGTTCCCCAGCTTAACCAGTTTTTAGGCAGAGCAGTGATTTGCTGCAGTTCCTCCTCCAGCACACGAATCACCCTGGGAATCACCCTGTAGCCTTTGTGTGCTGTGATTGATGGCGCTGCCTAAGTTCATCCTGGGCTAGCAGCATGTTAGCCTCTCTGGGTTCCCTTTGCAGAAGGTTTGGCTGGAGCCAGTATATGCAATTTGTGTAAATCCTAGCCATGATTTTCAAACGTTGATGCCTAAATTTAGGCTTCTGTGCCCAGAGTTAGGCACCTAAACAAAAGATCTAATTTCTTCAAATATACTGAGTACCCAGCTGTTCTCAGGGGAGTCGATGGGACTGCTTGGTATGCGGCGGCCTTTGGGGAATTAAGTCACCTGTTTAGGTACCTTAAATATGGACTTAGCAGCCTAACCTTAGGCATCTGTGTTAAAAGTGTCTGTCCCAGGGAATGTCTCCCTGGCTTCCTCCTTGTGTCCTGTAAAGCTGCTAAAGCCTTGTCTGTCTGTCTGTCTGTGTCTGTCTCTTTAGAATGACTCCTGGGGAAAGCAGTATTCCTATGCGCTGTTCAAGGCGATGAGTCACATGCTCTGCATTGGCTATGGGCAGCAGGCTCCTGTTGGCATGTCAGATGTGTGGCTCACTATGCTGAGCATGATCGTTGGTGCCACCTGCTATGCCATGTTCATCGGCCATGCCACAGCCCTCATCCAGTCTCTGGACTCCTCACGGCGGCAGTACCAGGAGAAGGTAAGGACCCTGCTTTGCCACAATTAGATTAGAGCTGAGGTGTCACCAGTTTATGGATGGTTGGTGTCTTTTCATTCACTCAAAGAAAACCTCACTGGCCCCTGAGAAGAAATCAGCGTAACAGCCGCAGGAGGCTGACTGCGGGGAGGCTGGCCAACCCATGACTCCACTCTCTTTCTAAAGGGATACTATCAACTTCAGTGGCAGCTAAAATTTTCACCAACTTTGTCTCTTTCAAGTTTGGTTTCAAAGCCCATGTCAATCTTCCAGCGAGCGCTGCTGTTTTTTAGCCAGGCCTTTCTTTAAAAGTATCAATTCCAACCACTCCAGCGCTTGTGAGCAACCCTGTGCTACCATATTGCTGCGCGTAGCTCAAAGCACGCACGAGCCAAACAGACAATGAGTAGGCTGTGTAGCTGCCAGATTCACTGCAGGGTAATGCGGTGGCCAAATGTGATGACGTTACAGTGTCATGCTATTACATTGCACCCTTGTGTGTTAGTTGATGCAAAGTCAAGACAATAAGTCTCGTGGCACAGTTCTGTGATGGAGTTATTTTGTCCCAGCTGATACAAAAGGGCAGGAGTTCTAACTTAATTTGAAGCAGCCAGGCCCTGCATGGTAATGAAGAAGAAAAAGTGCTTGTAGAACTGTGTGTAGCTGTGGGCCTAGAGTATAGGTGCCCAGAATTGAGGAGTCTACTTAACAATAAGGGAGTTTGGTTACCTCCATACATGGAGACAGGCACCTACCACTGGTCAATAGAGTTCAATCACCTCTGGACAAGGAGGTAGGTGGTCAGGGGAGCCATGGTACCTCCAGAGTGGGAGACAGATGGTCTAGTGGTCAGGGTGCTAGGAGTCAGGAGACCTGAGTTTTAATCCAGACTCTGGTACTGATTTTCAGGGTGACGTTAGGCAAGTGATTTTCCATCTCTGTGCCTCAGTTTCCCCATCTACAAATTTGCGGGGTGATTATTATTTAAATGGGTAAAGCAACATGTTTTTAGGCTTCATAGAAGTGAGTTTTAAGGAGACACTGGAAGGAGATGGAGGGGTAGAATTGTGGGTCTGGTCCAGAAGAAGGTTCCAGCCATAGGAGATCAAAACTGGAAGTGTGAGGAGGAAAAAACAGGAGAGGCCGGTTGTGTAGCTTGCACAGAGAGCAGGGGCAAGGCAGGGAGCAAAAGGGAACAAGAACAGAAGTAGGCAGGACCTCATTTTTGGGGAGAGCTTGAACCGGAATTTGATTGAGAAATTGAGAGGGAGCCAGGAAAGGAACTTGAAGGGAAGCTGGGTATGAGCAGAGCAGCAGGCAACGTAGATAATTTTGCCACTATATTGTGGATGGTTTGGAAGGGGGAAAAGAGAGAGTGAGGAATGCAAAAGTGAAGGAGCCTGCAGCAGTCACAGTGCAAATTGTTCAAGTGTGTGTAGAGTGTTTATATAAATGTGTTTAAAATGGCAGCGTGTAAGCTGAAGACTGATTTGCAAATTCAGCTGCCTGGACTTGGTAGCAACAGCTCAGTTTGCATCTGAGGGTCTGGGCAGTAGGGTTTGGTCCAGCCAGATTTGAAGTCCAGGGTGGAATGTGGCCCATTTGTGTTTGATTCCGATCAATGTGCATAGTCCAGAGCTCTCAAGCACCAAACAGGAAATAAGGACACAGTTTAGCCATGGGGATTGGAGTGGGGGGTGGTTGGAGGGGTGTAACATTTAAAGCGGGAATAGAATTTCAGGATGTTGTGAATGAGGGGTTAATCCTGCATGTATCTGAACATCCCCAGGGAAATCTTTATGGCAGAGTCAATGAGCAGTGAGGACATAACAAAAAATATATTTTGTGTGTGCTGGTTACAGCGTATTCATTTCCCCTGGGTTTCTCTCAGGAGCACAGCCAGAGGGAATCAAGTACATTCAATTTCCTGTTGCAAATGGGGCAAAAGATGGCTTAAAAACAAATATATATTTATTTTCTGCATTCCTGGAACTTGAATAGCCATAATTAAAAATGAGTCTGCTTCATGATTTTCAGCTCCCCAGCTCAATTTAGCTCAGTCCTCCTGGGACAGCATTTTTGCTGAAGCATGTTAGAAGGAGAGAGGTTCGGAGGGTTGATTTGGAGAAGCAGCCATCAGGCTGGGACTTATCCTGAGTTGTTGTAGTTGTTTGTATTCCCGCAGTGCCTAGCAGCCCTAGTTGCAGACCAGGCCCCCACAGTGCTTTGGGCTGTGCCTCATTGGAGTGGATGTTCTTGTGCAGTGGTCCATACTGTTTGGCCGGATGGGCTGTTTCATGGGTATGATGGTGGTGGCCCTGCGCGGAGGAGCAGACAGAAAGTGTTGGTCTGGGGAATCTTTTACTGTATTCTTGGTTTTAAACAAAACTTTCCCTCAGGAAAAGGTTCAGATTCAAGCTTGCAGTAAAGTTTTAGGCTGGCTTATATTTTAGCCAAGCCAGTTTGCTCTTGCATTAGAAAGGCCAGTTGCACAAACAGGGCTTCGGAGGGCCAGAACTCAGGGCTGGACTCTGCAGTCGTCAGTGGAGACTTGTCTGAGGAAGGAGTGCATGAGGTGGCCCTACATTCTACAGTTTGTGATCCGAGCCATTGAATGGTTGGACAGCCTGCTCCAGTTCTAGCTATTGATCGCCCCTTGTGCCCACCCCTCGCTGAATCTGAGTGCCACATGTACGAGAACAGATCCTCACAGTGCTCCATGGGGTGGGGGAGCTGAGACACAGTGAGATTCAGTGACTTGGGCCTGGAATTGAACCCACATCATGGGCGACCAAGCCCCGTGTGTAACCGCAAGTGCATCCTTGCTCTTGAGCATCTTTCCTTCTTCCCTTGCATCGAGCCTGGAAGGTCATTGGTACAGCAGTTCCCCGAAGGTACCCCTGGCCTGCTGGTGATGCTGCCCAGATACCTCCAGGTAACTGCTATGCATAGGGAAAGGTCCCACAACAGAGAGATGCTGGCTCATTTGGCATGTGAGCTGGGCTCAGTCCTGGGGGGTGCTCCATGCCCTCAACTGCCAGGCTCTTCAGTGGGAATTGAGGGCATTCAGCACCTCAGGGATCCTTTCCCTGCCATTGCAGAAGCCTTTGGCCCTTAGGTACCTTGGTCCTTCCTGTTTGCTGCCTGTGGTTCATACCAATCCAGTCTCCTGAGGGCTGTGATACTTTTGTCTCAGCTCGGTTGTTGGGTTAGTGCGCAGGTGCTGGGTGGTGCTGGTGGCCTGTGATCTCGATGCTCTGGTCAAGTGGTTCTTAACGAGGGGTATGTGTACCCCTGGGGGTACTTAGAGGTCTTCCAGGGGTACATCAACTCATCTAGATATTTGCCTAGTTTTACAAGAAGCTACATAAAAAGTAGGACTGTCAAGCGATTAAAAAAATTAATCGCGATTAATCGTGCAATTAAAAAAATTAATCGTGATTAATCACATGGTTAAACAATAATAGAATACCATTTATTTAAATATTTGTGGATGTTTTCTACATTTTGCAAGGTATTTATGTGCCAGATGCGCTAAAGATTCATATGTCCCCCTCATGCTTCAGCCACCATTCCAGAGGCTATGCATCCATGCTGATGACAGGTTCTGCTCGATAATGATCCAAAGCAGAGCGGACCGATGCATGTTCATTTTCATCATCTGAGTCAGATGCCACCAGCAGAAGGTTGATTTTCTTTTTTGGTGGTTCGGGTTCTGTAGTTTCTGCATCGGAGTGTTGCTCTTTTATGACTTCTGAAAGCATGCTCCACACCTCATCCCTCTCAGATTTTGGACAGCACTTTAGATTCTTAAACCTTGGGTCAAGTGCAGTAGCTATTTTTAGAAATCTCACATTGGTACCTTCTGTGCATTTTGTCAAATCTGCAGTGACAGTGTTCGTAAATCAAACAACATGTGCTGGGTCATCATTTGAGACTGCTATAACATGAAATATATGGCAGAATGCAGGTAAAACAGAGCAGGGGACATACAGTTCTCCCCCAAGGAGTTCAGTCACAAATTTAATTAAAGCACTATTTGCTTAATGAACATCAATAGCATGGAAGCATGTCCTCCGGAATGGTGGCTGAAGCATGAAGGGGCATATGAATGTTTAGCATATCTGGCACATAAATACCTTGCAACACCGGCTACAAAAGTGCCATGTGAATGCCTGTTCTCACTTTCAGGTGACATTGTAAATAAGAAGCAGGTAGCAATATCTCCCATAAATGTAAACAAACTTGTTTGTCTTAGCAATTGGCTGAACAAGAAGTAGGACTGAGTGGACTTGTAGGCTCTAAAGTTTTACATTGTTTCGTTTTTGGGTGCAGTTATGTAACAAAACATCTACATTTGTAAGTTACACTTTCACGATAAGATTGCACTACAGTACTTGTATGAGGTGAATTGAAAAATACTATTTCTTTTGTTTATCATTTTTACAGTGCAAATATTTGTAATAAAAAATAATATAAAGTGAGCACTGCACACTTTGTATTCTGTGTTGTAATAGAAATCAATATAGCAGAAAATGTAGAAAAACATCCAAAATATTTAATACATTTCAATTGGTATTCTATTGTTTAACAGTTCAAATAATCATGATTAATTTTTTTAATTGCAGTTAATTTTTTTGAATTAATCGTGTGAGTTAGCTGCAATTAATCGACAGCCCTAATAAAAAAGCAGTAGCGAAGTCAGTACAAACTAAAATTCCATACAGACAATGACTTGTTTATACTGCTGTAGATACTATGCACTGAAATGTAAGTACAATATTTGTATTCCAAATGATTTATTTCATAATTAGGTGGTAAAAATGAGAACGTAAGCCATTGTTCAGTAACAGTGTGCTGTGACACTTTTGTATTTTTAGGTCTGATTTTGTAAGCAAGTACTTTTTAAGTGAGGTGAAACTTGGGAGCATGCAAGACAAATCAGACTCCTGGAAGTGGTACAGTAGTCTGGAAAGGTTGAGAGCCACTGATCTGGTCCCTTCTGGCCTGGAACGCTGTGGTTCTGTGATGGGCCCTGATCGAGCACTGCTTGTTGTTTCTTGCCTTGCCTTGAAAGGGCTGATTGCCCAGTGACATCCCAGGGAGGGTAGAAAATGGCTGCTCCCAAAACTGTGAACTTTATACCCAAAGGCGCTTTGCCGTGTAAATGGTGCGATTCAGCCAAGAATCCCCCTGGCATCTTTCTGTGCTAGAGCAGACTTGGTGAGGCTTTTACCCCTTGCTGAATCTGACGTTTTACATTGTTTATTTCCCCTTAGCCATGCCGCAAACCCATGAATCCCCCTCCCTGCCTATCTGCCAGCCCGTCCTCTTCTCCAGGCTCCCTCCAGCTCTGCTTCTTCTGTCTGCACTGGTGATTAAAGGTGTTGTGTAAGAGGAGCTCAGGTGTTGGGCTCCCAGCAGGGCCATGTGCACAGGTGGGGGGAGGGTGACATGGGCTGTCAGAGGAGGCCAGGCTCAATGACAAATTTGCCACTGTTCATCTCCAGCTGCTCCCACTCTCCTGCTCGCCGCGCAGAGAAGTCCTATTGATTTCTCATTGTCCTAGAGCTCAGCAGGATTAATATTAATGGGAAGTCATTATTCATCCCCCTTGATAGACTCTGTAACCTTGAGCCAGCTGGGAGAGCTGAATGTACTGCCTCCGTACTTCTTTGAACAAGACAGAGAGGGCTGAGCTCATAAGAACAGCCATACTGGGTCAGACCAAAGGTCCATCTAGCCCAGTGTCCTGTCTTCCAACAGTGGCCAATGCCAGGTGCCCCAGAGGGAATGAATAGAACAGGTAATCATCAAGTGATCCATCCCTGTGTTGCCCATTCCCAGCTTCTGGCAAACAGAGGCTAGGGACACCATTCTGCCCATCCTGGCTAATAGCCATTGGTGGACTTATCCTCCATGAACTTATCTAGTTCTTTTTTTAACTCTGTTATAGTCTTGGCCTTCACAACATCCTCTGGCAAGGAGTTCCACAGGTTGACTGTGCATTGTTGCGGGCTCCCTGGACCCCACTTCTCCCTCTCTCATCCCATCAGGAGACCAGTAGGCACCGGGAGCTAGGTGTGTCCTGTAGGGAGGTGTTGCTCTCCCGTATTATCTCCTGAGATGCAGCCACTGACAAGAACTAGGTCTTGCTGCTGTTAGCTGTGCAGAGTCCAATCTAGCTGAAATTTCTTCCCAGAGCCCCCTCTCCCTTTCCAGATCTCACATGCTCTCTCAAGCTCTCTTCTCCACACCTTCGTTGCTCTCCATGCTGCCCGTTCTAAGGCAGCTGTAAATATATAGTTACACGCTGGACCGTTAGGTAAATATTTGCGTTTAGCCCCAGACTGGCTTCTCACTGCGCCAAAGGGGCAGCGTCAGTTCTCATGCACAGTCATGGGGGACTGTTGGCTTGTCTGGGTTTTTTTGAAAGAGGCATTAAAACAGGGGTGGGCAAACCTTTTGGCCCAAGGGCCACATCTGGGTGGGGAAATTGCATCCAGGGCCATGAATGTAGGACTGGGGCAGGGGGTTGGGGTGTGGGAGGGAGTGCAGCGTGTGGGAGGGGGTGCAGTGTGCAGGAAGGGGCTCAGGGCAGGGGGTTGGGGTGCAGGAGGGGTGCGGGGTGCGGCAGGGGGTTGTGGTGCGGGGTGCAGGAGGGGTTTGGGGTGCGGGCTCCCGCCCAGCGCCGCTTACCTGGAGCGGCTCCGGGATGGCAGCGGTGCGCAGCGGGGCTGAGGCAGGCTTCCCTCCTGCCCTGGCCCTGCACTGCTCCCGGAAGCGGTCGGCACCACGTCCCTGGGGCCCCTGGGGGAGGGGGGAGCAGAGGGCTCCGCGCGCTGCCCTCGCCTGCGGGTACCTCCCCCGAAGCTCCCATTGGCCGCAGTTCCCCGTTCCCGGCCAATGGCAATCTTGCGGGCTGTAATTTGCCCACTCCTGCATTAAAGAGACACTCTTGCACTGCAGTATTCAGGGTCTGCTTACCGCTCTCAAACCCCCAGCAGAGAGTCCCTTCTTAACCTGCCTTCTTGTGTCTGAGTGTTGGATCTCACATGGTCCTTTCCCAGGGGTCACCAGCCACTTGGAAATGAGTGGGGCCTTCCTGATTTGCACAAATCTGTCCTGTATCCTGTGAATCTAGCCTGGGCTTTTCCAAGCTGTGTGGGACGTGACTGCCAGTTCTCATGATCTCAGGCCTGTTGTTTAGGAGATAGACCTGAACTCATTCTCTGCCTCTCCATGGCATCACAATGGGTCAGTATGAGAAAACACAAACTTCAACTCATGATTTAGTCCCACCAGGAAAAGGTGCCCTGAGTCAAATTAACATGACTGCAGGCCTCTTAAAAGCTCCAGGCCAAACAAAAGTTTGAGAAGAGAGAAGGTGTCTCTAAAACATGTAAGTGGATTTGGGCCTGGGTTGATGGCCTGGGAGACTGAGGTTCTGCACCCAGAAAACTAGCAGAGTAGAAGCAGCACTAGGAGAAACTTTCCAGCACCACCCACTGCACTAGAGGCAGCACTTCCTGGGTGAGAGGGCAATCCAGCCCTCAGGGCCCATTCAGGCCTTGGCCTCTCTTCTAAGACTGCCAGCACCTGAGCTAATTAGTGCCACTGGCTATTTGTCCCAGTGGGAACTGGAATGAAACCGCCACTAACTTCACTTAGGCATCCAAACAGCCTCAGCTGGGAACAGGTGGCATTCGCTGCCAGCCTGGAGGTTAAAACTTCTCTCTGCCATCAGCCATCCCCTGGCAATTTCCTTTCTAAGTGTGCACTGTGAGGATGATGGACCTCTGTTTGCTAAGAACTAGCCTGAGAACTGTTTTGTCTCCATGTCTGTATGTCTCCTTGTGTTAGGGTGAGTAAAAGAACTCAAAGTTGAGAGTGAGGCATGTAATCTATGAACTTTACTGATCATGTCTGCATCACATGGGTGGTCTGTGCTGGTCTCAGACTCCATGGGCACTAGCGTCTGGGTAGATTCTCTGAGAGCTGGGCTGGATTCTTTGGTTGTTTTCAAGTCCTCACTCAGAGTGTGGCAGAAAAGTCACCAGGACGTTGCAAAGTCCACAACCTGTTTCATAGAGGCCATCGAACAGCTGGCATTGGTAATGACGGTTGGCTTTGAGTCACACAGCCTGTGCTCTGAACCCCAGTCACACCACCTCCACCACCATCTGGTTTCAAATAGTTTGTAAGAAACAGGTGACTAGTCTTCCCGAATAGTGCTTTAGAAAGGGGATCCCAGATGCCCAGCCTGGGGCAATAACCCCTTATATCAGCCAGCTCAGGGAGATCCCCAGCATGCAACAGGTGCTGAGGTCTGGGTGCGTCAATCTTATTCAGTAGTTTTCAACCAGGGGTACGTATACCCCTGGGGGTACACAGTGGTCTTTTGGGGGGGTACATCAACTCATCTAGATATTTGCCTAGGTTTACAACAGGCTACATAAAAAGCACTAGCAAAGTCAGTACAAACTAAAATTTCATACAGACAATGACTTGTTTATACTGCTCTATATACTGTACACTGAAATGTAAGTACAATATTTATATTCCAATTGATTTATTTTATAATTATATGGTGAAAATGAGAAAGTAAGAAGTTTTTCAGTAATAGTGTGCTGTGACACTTTTGTATTTTTAGATCTGATTTTGTAAGCAAGTAGTTTTTAAGTGAGATGAAACTTGGGTTGGGGGTACACAAGACAAATCAGACTCCTGAAAGGGGTACAGCAGTCTGGAAAGGTTGAGAGCCACTGATCTTATTGACTTCAGTGTATATGTGGGTGCACCTGAGCCTGTGGGAGGGTGAGTGTACATATGAAACACTGTACATGTGTGTGCATGCAGGGGTGGGATGGTGGAAGTTAACTGCATGTGCAGCACATACCTAGCCAACATGTACAAATCACTGTGGGCCAAACTAATCCATGGCACAACTCCAGTCTTGTCAATGGAATTACACCAGGGTTGAACTGGCCGATTGCAGGAAAAGGCTAAGATTTTGACATCTGTTATTCCCGTGAGTGGATCTCTGCCGAGGGTGCATGTTTTGGTCCCGCAGCCATGTGCAGCAACAATCTGGCCTGAGAAGGGCGTTTGTGTGTGTGTTTGCACGTGTTCACAGTGAGGAGAAAGCTCTTGTCATTAGCAGTTCAGTACATCCCGCGTGTGGGGGGAAGGGAAGGTTCAAACTTCATTATCAGTTTTCAAATTCATTTCTGCACATGCATGGGAAAATAAATGAGTAACGCTGAGAGACGAGCCTCCCTGCTGAGCAATGACCCCGGCGGGAACCGGAGGTGTCTGCTCCGTGGGCGCTGATTGGAATTGCACAGCCTCTTCGTTCCCCACCCCCACCCCTCCACTGCGCTTTCCTCCTGCTCACTGCTGCAAAAGGAGCGTTGTTTTCTCCATTACCCCGGCCTCTCCAGACCCGCTGGCAATGAATGTCCCGCCCAGGGTGAACTGAGTGCGCAGGCTGGGATCTTTGAAGAGCTGTGTCCCAAGGGAAATCCCAGCCCCAGGGCTTAAGGACATGGCGTGGCGACCAGTGGCTAAAAGGGTCCTATACAGCTGTGCGGGATGCTGCTCAACTGTAACCCACTCTTGCCCCAACCAGCCTGCTTGAATGTGCTGTTCTGATCACAGGCTGTGTTGGAGGGCAGGTATGGACGGCCCAAGGGCTTCCCCGGAGATATCAGCAGATGCCATGATCCAGCGGCTCCAGAAGTTTCTTTCCATGCTGTGGAATCTTTGTTCAAATCCCGCCCCCCTTGTGGATGTCTCCCCTCTCAGATCTGATCTCGCATCTGTCTTAGGGCTACCTCCACACAGACACCCTCCGTGCTTAACTCGTTACCAGGTCAGAGCTCCAGCTCCATCGGGCTTGGCAGCTCGTGGCCCCAGCACCTCCAGGCTTGCTGCATCAGTTATGAATGTAAAAAAATTGCTTGGGCCCTAGCACCTCTTTCATTGCAAATTAATCACTGGACACCCTTATCAGTGGAGGTGGATCTTAGGACCTGCACCCACAATCTCCCTCTCTTTCCAGCTGCACTTGCCCTCACTCTCCCCACTCCCTCAGTCTCCCCTGCAATAGAGATGTCAGCTCAATAAGGACTCAGTCGTATTTGGCTCTGGATGGGTGTCCCCTCCATCCCAGCTCCCTGATCCCTTTGAGGGTACTAGATCGCAGGCCCTGGTTCTCATGGGGGACTTCAATCACCCTGATATCTCCTGGGAGAGCAATACAGCGGTGCACAGACAACCCAGGAAGTTTTTGGAAAATGTAGGGGACAATTTCCTGGTGCAAGTGCTGGAGGAACCAACTAGGGGCAGAGCTCTTCTAGACCTGCTGCTCACAAACCGGGAAGAATTAGTAGAATAAGCAAAAGTGGATGGGAACCTGGGAGGCAGTGACCATGAGATGGTCGAGTTCAGGATCCTGACACAAGGAAGAAAGGAGAGCAGCAGAATATGGACCCTGGACTTCAGAAAAGCAGACTTTGACTCCCTCAGGGAACTGATGGGCAGGATCCCCTGGGAGAATAACATGAGGGGGAAAGGAGTCCACGAGAGCTGGCTGTATTTTAAAGAATCCTTATTGAGGTTGCAGGAAAAAAACATCCTGATGTGTAGAAAGAACAGTAAATATGGCAGGCGACCAGCTTGGCTTAACAGTGAAATCCTTGCTGATCTTAAACGCAAAAAAGAAGCTTACAAGAAGTGGAAGATTGGACAAATGACCAGGGAGGAGTATAAAAATATTGCTCAGGCATGCAGGAGTGAAATCAGGAAGGCCAAATCACACTTGGAGTTGCAGCTAGCAAGAGATGTTAAGAGTAACAAGAAGGGTTTCTTCAGGTATGTTAGCAACAAGAAGAAAGTCAAGGAAAGTGTGGGCCCCTTACTGAATGAGGGAGGCAACCTAGTGACCGAGGATGTGGAAAAAGCTAATGTACTCAATGCTTTTTTTGCCTCTGTCTTCACGAACAAGGTCAGCTCCCAGACTGCTGCACTGGGCAGCACAGTATGGGGAGAAGGTGACCAGCCCTCTGTGGAGAAAGAAGTGGTTCGGGACTATTTAGAAAAACTGGACGAGCACAAGTCCATGGGGCCGGATGCGCTGCATCCGAGGGTGCTAAAGGAGTTGGCGGATGTGATTGCAGAGCCATTGGCCATTATCTTTGAAAACTCATGGCGATCGGGGGAGGTCCCGGATGACTGGAAAAAGGCTAATGTAGTGCCCATCTTTAAAAAAGGGAAGAAGGAGGATCCGGGGAACTACAGGCCAGTCAGCCTCACCTCAGTCCCTGGAAAAATCATGGAGCAGGTCCTCAAGGAATCAATTCTGAAGCACTTAGAGGAGAGGAAAGTGATCAGGAACAGTCAGCATGGATTCACCAAGGGCAAGTCATGCCTGACTAACCTAATTGCCTTCTATGAGGAGATAACTGGGTCTGTGGATGAGGGGAAAGCAGTGGATGTGTTATTCCTTGACTTTAGCAAAGCTTTTGATACGGTCTCCCACAGTATTCTTGCCGGCAAGTTAAAGAAGTATGGGCTGGATGAATGGACTATAAGGTGGATAGAAAGCTGGCTAGATCGTCAGGCTCAACGGGTAGTGATCAACGGCTCCATGTCTAGTTTGCAGCCGGTTTCAAGTGAAGTGCCCCAAGGGTCGGTCCTGGGGCCGGTTTTGTTCAATATCTTCATTAATGATCTGGAGGATGGCGTGGACTGCACTCTCAGCAAATTTGCAGATGACACTAAACTGGGAGGAGTGGTAGATACGCTGGAGGGTAGGGATAGGATACAGAGGGACCTAGACAAATTAGAGGATTGGGCCAAAAGAAACCTGATGAGGTTCAACAAGGACAAGTGCAGAGTCCTGCACTTAGGACGGAAGAATCCCATGCACTGTTACAGACTAGGGACCGAGTGGCTAGGCAGCAGTTCTGCAGAAAAGGACCTAGGGGTTACGGTGGACGAGAAGCTGGATATGAGTCAACAGTGTGCCCTTGTTGCCAAGAAGGCTAACGGCATTTTGGGCTGTATAAGTAGGGGCATTGCCAGCAGATTGAGGGACGTGATCATTCCCCTCTATTCGACATTGGTGAGGCCTCATCTGGAGTACTGTGTCCAGTTTTGGGCCCCACACTACAAGAAGGATGTGGAAAAATTGGAAAGAGTCCAGCGGAGGGCAACAAAAATGATTAGGGGGCTGGAACACATGACTTATGAGGAGAGGCTGAGGGAACTGGGATTGTTTAGTCTTCAGAAGAGAAGAATGAGGGGGGATTTGATAGCTGCTTTCAACTACCTGAAAGGGGGTTCCAAAGAGGATGGATCTAGACTGTTCTCAGTGATACCTGATGACAGAACAAGGAGTAATGGTCTCAAGTTGCAGTGGGGGAGGTTTAGGTTGGATATTAGGAAAAGCTTTTTCACTAGGAGGGTGGTGAAGCACTGGAATGGGTTACCTAGGGAGGTGGTGGAGGAATCTCCTTCCTTAGAGGTTTTTAAGGTCAGGCTTGACAAAGCCCTGGCTGGGATGATTTAGGTGGGAATTGGTCCTGCTTTGAGCAGGGGGTTGGACTAGATGACCTCCTGAGGTCCCTTCCAACCCTGATATTCTATGATTCTATGAACACCTGCCAGGATTGGGCTCTAGCTTTACACCAGACCTCACAGACTCTGCTCTGTGAAGATTTATTGACCAAACCCGGAGTTCCTCTGTGCTGTGCTCCTGATTCAGGCAGGGATCAGGCCTGTTGGACCCATCTGTCATGGTGCTTGGATCAGGGGTCTCTCCCTAGCCTGGAGACAAAATCATGCAAATGAGTTCTTTGAATGGCTTTCCCTCCCCTCACACATGTTGGTGCATAGGGATGTTTTGTCTGTTGCCGCAACGCACCATCCTTGCTGGGGCACACCTCCTGGGGGAGCACCCGTAAGAGCAGGCAAGCCCTGCACTGCACCTCCACTGTGTTATGAACCCAGATCAACCCCTAAGGGTATGTCCACACTGCATTGGGAAGGGAGCCTCCCAGGCCAGGTTGACAGCAGCGCTTGCGCTAGTGTGCTATAAATAGCTGTATGGACACTGCGGCTCGGGCTCACATGCCAAGGGGTGAGGGTGGACTTGAGAGCCTGAGCTCCAGCCAAAGCTGCAATGCCAATGCAACATCTACCCGGCTGTTTTCAGTGCACTAGCCTGAGCCCCACTAACACAAGTGTGTCAACCTAGGCTGGGAGGCTCACTGCCAGGTGCAGGGTGACTGTACCTTTAGGGTGTGTCTACATAGCAAAAGCCCCTCCTCCACTTAAAATAGCCATGCAGACACCTTGGCTGGAGCTGGAGTTTAGCACTGAAGCCCATGTACATGGTTATTGTTAGTGCCGTAGTGCAAGCCCAAGTCTGTAGACCCAGACTCTGAGACTCAGTGCCACGGGGTTTTGTTTGCTGTATAGACACCGGGTGAAACCTGGCACAACTCCCATTGACTTCAGTGAGGCCAGAATTTCACCCCCTGAGCATACAGACTGCCTTGTGTGGGGTAAACGTAACCATTCCCCCACCACAGGAGATATCCCTCTCATTTGCAGTCTGGCAGCAGAGAGCAGCAGTTTCCATTTCATCAGTCTGGTAATTGACCCCTCCCCATCACAGTCCAGCAATGGGATTGTCTGAAACACATCCTCATCTGAATGGGGACTAATTAACAGCCTGGTGCGGCAGCAGGGGTGGCTGATGGTCATGGCTGGACTGTGCCTGGACCCTGCATGTAGAGTGGAAAAACATACACTGAGTTTTCAGCCCATTTCTTGGGGGTTGTAATAGAACAGGAGATAAGGACCCTAATTCTGCTTACACTCGTGTTAATCAGGAGTAACTCCACCGGAGTCACTGGCATTGAGTGCAGGATCAGGCCCAGTTTGTTCTCAATATTTCAGTGTGATATATGGCTCCTGAAAACCCTCCTGCTGCAGTATGAAAATAGAGCCAGGGCTGAACAGTAAAAATATGATCCCGGTCTGAACCCCAGTGTTTAGAGGAGCTGAGAACCAGGATATTCGGTGAAGAGTATTTGCAAAATGTGGCTTTGGATCCAAATGCAGCCATCAAATGCTCCAAAGGTTGAGGAGTGGATAGATCTGGGGATTAGGTTTAGTCCTATCTTTAATAAGAAATCAAAGTTGCGTTACTACAGCATCCCAGAATCACCTGGGCGTTGCTATGGAAAGGACATACAGAGCAGACTAAGGCCCTGCCTCTGCAAACACTACCACATCTGCTTCGCTTTACACACCCAAATAGTCCTGGGGAAGTCAGTGGGAGTCCTTGTCTGTGTGTGAAGTTAAGCACATGTGGAAGTATTGGCAGGATCAGTGTCTAATGTGACAGATTGCACTGATCTTGATTCAAGAGAAAGGTGGGGACTGAAGAAGAGAGGAGTGAGTGGGGAAGGCCAGGAGTGGGAGGGGAGTAGTTCTTCCTATGTGCAGAAACCTTCCTTGCTGATTCCCTGAGAAATGTGTCCAGGTCTATGATATTATAGCTGTCACATGGAGCTATAACAAGGAGCAATGAGGTAAAATGGGTTTAAAAGAGTTTGGCTCCCAAGAGCTTTGAGTGAGCAGTGCAGGGAAGGGGGAATAGACAGGAAACTAGAGTGACCCACCCGGGGAGAAAAAGATTCCCGATTAGATCCTTCCCTTCTAATACACTAGTGTTGCCTTCCAGGGCTTGCTGGGAAAAGCAGACTCGAAGAAGATTAATTGAGATTTAAATCTCCCCAATTTTCTTCAGAGAGATTCAGATAATCCCTAAATGAGTCTTTTTGGGTTGAACATGGGGGGTGTCACTAATCTCTGCATATGTCACTGAGCTCCAGGCAAATTCAAGAGCACAAGTGAGGGAACTGAGCAGACGACTGCAGGAGAGAGGCTGGGCAAAATGGGCCTGCTGAAATCAGACCTGGTCGCAGCCTTCACCCACAACTCACACCGCAGTCAAAAGAAACAGTGTCTCTCTCTAACAGATCCTCTCTGAGGAGTTCTCCCCCCACTCTTCCTGCAGTGCATTTTCATTTTTGGAGCAGCCTCTGCATTTGTGGGTTCTGTCTTGGACCAGAACTGTAGGTGTTTAAATGCTACGTGAAACGCTGTGCATGTGTTAGTCACAGCCCCGCTGATGGCAGGACATACCAGGAAGCTTGAGAGCTCCTGTGCAGTTTTCAGGTAAAGTTCAGATGAGGATCGACATTTTGGGGTGCAGAATGGACCCGCTGAGCCTTTGGCAAGGTGGGGCAGTGAGTCTTTAATGCTCTATTGAATCTGTTGAGAGATGCTGGTTGGGCAGGAGCAGGGATGGGAGAACTGTGGTTTGAGTCACATAGGGACCTGGCTGGTGGGATGGCTCTGGAGACACAGGTCAGGGAGTGCCTGGTCTGTAGAGATCAAAGGCAATTGAACCACAACTTAGATGACACTGAGATGAGGCAATTGTAGGAAAATGGAGTTCAGTCTAATTAGCAGAGTTCACCCTGTGAGCAAACAACCCAGGTATTTCTGAATTAGCAGTTGACTGTTGTCTCCAGACAAGAGGCTGTGTGAAAGAGCAGAAGAGTCCTCTGAGCTGCTGGTGGTCTATGGTTGTGATCTCACTTCAGGCTCCACAATCCAGGGAAAATTCCCTCAAATGACAGAACCAGGGCACTGACTGGCCTGCACAGGGTGAGGAGCTCAGCTGGGAAGGGGGACGACTGTCTAAAGCTAAAATTACAAATGCTATTAACATTCAGAGTTGGCAATGAGAAAACACTCTAACATGAGCACTCTGCTACTCACCCGGTCCCCCAGATGCCCTCTCACCTTCTCAGTGAGGCTGAGACTGGCATTTAGCTTTTCCAGTGAGTTCAAAGGAGCTCTTTAATTTTCAGCATCGAGCTGAGCAGACAGGGTATAGTTCCTCTCTGACTCGGCACTGAATAGTAGTGGGGACTGAGTACTAGCCAGTGGCACAACAAGAGAACACACCTTCCTGAACAGTCTGGCAGCAGTTTGTATCTGTGGCTGCAGCAGGTAATCTCAGCATTGCTAACCCGAATCTCTTAGAGGATCAGCTGCTGTGGGGGCTTCAAGGAAAGACGTAGCCAGAGGAGAAAGATCTGGAACCCTGTCATTCCTAGGACTCTCTCAGAAATGCACTGCTAGTTTGAGGAACCATCTTTAAATTCATGGTCTGATAGCTCGGAGGATCTCAGACATACAAGCACATGCCAGCAGAAAGCTGTGATTTGCATAGCGATGGTATAAGGCATACGTCCCTAGCTCTGGGAGGTTGAGATATGTTTAAATTCACATAATTCTGATTACCATTTTACTTTTAATCCCACTTCAATACCAGCATGATTTTTAACTATCTCAGCAATTGCTAGACTAGACAATCCATGCATTTCAGCATCTGAAAGCAGCTTGGAACCCTCGCTTTCAAATGCTATAAAGCAACAACCCCCTACTACTAATGTCAGACCTGAAGAGGGTGGGGAAAGCAAGAAGGTAATTGGAACTACATGATTTTATGGTGTGTTACCTCTTAATCTGCTTTACTTAGAAACTCTTTGGTAAGACCAGTAAATGCTTGCCAATCCTGGGCTTGGGACAGCAATCAGAAAGAAAGGAGCTTGACCCCTGTGCATGCATTTTATTTCTACGAGTCTTCAGTGCGGGCTGCAGCAGGATAGCAGGATGTGATAGGTATGCAGAGTGCCCTCTGTACTGCATTCTCATTAACGGGAGGCAACCATCAGTCACTCTCCTCCCAGCAGCTCCTCCTCACATTGGGAGGATCCAGCCTGCTTTCTTTGAATGTTATTGGATAACTCTCTGCTCCCCAATTTGTGTGCTCTCTGATTCGTATTTTCTTCTGCCATTTTATACCGTAAGTAACTGGGTAGATGGTCAGTCCTTGGGTGCAGCACATGCTTTGTTTCCCTGGGGCTGAGCAACTGTCATACATTTTGTGGCTCTGGTATCTTCATCCGGCACTTGGCTGGCAATTACTGTTCAATGTGGGAGGTTCTCCAACTAGATGAGGGCTTGGTCTCAGCTGGTCTGGGGGGCCAGCTCTTTAAACAGCCACAAAGCTAGAATAGTGCTCCTCATTAGGGTGGCCAAGTGCCTGGTTTTTGACCAGAAAGTCTGATCAAAAAGGGGACCTGACAGTGTCCAGTCAGATCTACTGACCGGACACTCAATGTTTGGTTACTGTGGGCAGGAGAGGTGCTGGATCATCACCTGCGCCAGCCCCTATTCAGCTGGGGCTGCCTCCTACGTGTGTCAGGTGGCTGCAGCTCCCAGCCCTTGCTCCGCAGGCGAGTCTCTCCTCACCTGGGTGGGGGTTGGGAATGGAAAAACAGCAGGCGACATGGGGGAGGGGAGAAGAGGAGTGAAAGGGGGCGGGGCTTTGGGGGAAGAGGCAGGGGTAGTGCTTTGTGAGGAATAGGTGAGGCGGGGTGCTTCCGACACTCCTGCTGGAGTGTCTGGTTTTTAATATTACCAAGTTGGCAACCCTAGCTCCTCTGCAAGTAGGATCAGCAGCAGGGCCGGCTCCGGGCACCAGCTTAACAAGCAGGTGCTTGGGGCGGCCACTCGGGAGAGGGGCAGCATGTCCAGGTATTCGGCGGAGGGTCCCTCACTCCCGCCCGGAGCGAAGGACCTCCCGCCGAATTGCCGCCGCAGATCGCGATCGCAGCTTTTTTGTTGTTGTTTGTTTTTGGCTGCCTGGGGCGGCAAAAACCCTGGAGCCGGCGCTGATCAGCAGCCTGCTGTGGCAGAGTGTCGCGGGGACATCCCCATGTATTTGCTTCTGATTTACTCCCACCTGTGCTGCACAGAAATGCTCCCCCACAGCCAGTTAGGAATAGGTAGCTACCAAAGAAGCCACTAGACTGCTCCTCTAGTCAGCTAAGAGAAGGTGCTGTAGAGCAGCACTGACTACAGCGTTCTGTCATTTCCCTGCCTCTGTGTTTGCAGCGTTCCCATGTCCTTGCTGAGCAGAGGGTCAGGTCTGGATCTGTCACCTGCCAGGGTGAGCCACGGGACTTTCTCTGGGTCTAGAGTGGCGTAGGGATGAATGACACACTTAGGAGAGCCCTGGGTATAGACATGCAGCTGCCCACTGCCTTGAGTGCCACATGGCCACACAGCTGCCATCCCAGATGTCCCTTCCCCACCGCTCCCCATCTGATGTGCCATGGAAATGACTGCACAGCTGCCCCATAACCTTGCAGTGGTGTCTGTCCATGTTAAACTGACAAAGTCCTCTCTTATATCCATAAGTCCTCTCTTATAGCCATGAGACAATTGGAGTATGTAGGAGCCCCACAAGACACTGTGCAACTCAAAGCTTTCCTGGCTTGGCATGGGGTCCAGGGCATTGTAGATCTGGTGGAAAGGTTTTGCCAGAGCCGGTAGGTTTCAGCGAAGACAATGCTATGAATATTGTGTTTCTTTGATGCAACAGTATTCCTGGTACCCATGATGTGAGAGGAAGGATGGTCTCATTTAAGGTACTGGATTGGGACTGAAGAGAACTGAATTAATTTCTGGGCTCTGCCACATATTTCCTGTGTGATCTTCGGCATGTCACTTAATCTCTTTGCATCTGTGAAATGGGGAGAATAATACTGTCCTTTCTTCTGCTTTTTGTGTTATCTATTTAGAATGTAAACTCCTCAGGGTGAGGCCTGTCTCTCACTTCATGTTTGTATGCCATCTTGCACAATTTCCCACATCCGATCTTGGCCCACTCTTGCACCCNCGACATTGGTGAGGCCTCACCTGGAGTACTGTGTCCAGTTTTGGGCCCCACACTACAAGAAGGATGTGGAAAAATTGGAAAGAGTCCAGCGGAGGGCAACAAAAATGATTAGGGGGCTGGAGCACATGAGTTATGAGGAGAGGCTGAGGGAACTGGGATTGTTTAGTCTGCAGAAGAGAAGAATGAGGGGGGATTTGATAGCTGCTTTCAACTACCTGAAAGGGGGTTCCAAAGAGGATGGATCTAGACTGTTCACAGTGGTACCAGATGACAGAACAAGGAGTAATGGTCTCAAGTTGCAGTGGGGGAGGTTTAGATTGGATATTAGGAAAAACTTTTTCACTAGGAGGGTGGTGAAGCACTGGAATGGGTTACCTAGGGAGGTGGTGGAATCTCCTTCCTTAGAGGTTTTTAAGGTCAGGCTTGACAAAGCCCTGGCTGTGATGATTTAGTTGGGATTAGGTCCTGCTTTGAGCAGGGGGTTGGACTAGATGACCTCCTGAGGTCCCTTCCAACCCTGATATTCTATGATTCTATGATTCTATGAGTGTTGTTTATTCGTGGTTCCGGTTCCACTGAAGGCCTGTTTCTCCCCCGGCGCTGCCCGTGTCAAATGAGCCCTTGCGTCCCCATTAAGTGATGCTGTGGAAATGCAAATCCACAGGCAAAACTATAGCCAAATTAGACTGGCGGGTGTCTGCAGTGCAATAGGGCTGTGGAGAAGGCCAGCACAAATTTGGTCTCTGGTGGCCACGCATCACAAAGTAGGGAAAGTGAGGGGTGAGTTCTTAACTGCTGAACAGAAGAGGGTGGTGGAGGGGTTGTTATGTGAGTGGAAAGTGGGGACAAACTGTTTTGCAGCTTTTGCTAAATAGCTTAGCTAATGTCTGGCTGTATCTGTCTGTCTTGTCTAGTTAGGCTGTACGCCCTTCAGGACAGGGCCTGTGTTCTACTCTGTTTGTACAGTGGGGCCATAATCCTGGTTGAGGCTGTTAGATGCTAAAGGAATGCACATAAGTAATAAAGAGGGTAATGGACTCTCCTGGGCCATTTGATTCCAGTGGAGCTATGCTGATTTACACCAGCACAGGGGCTGGAATATCGCATTCCTGTCTGGGCACCTCATAACTAGAAGGACTTTGGCAAACTAGAGGGAGTTCAGAAAAAAACAGAACTGATCAGGGGGCTGGAGTAATTGACTTCTATGGGAAGATTCAAACCTCTAACTATTCACAGCTTGGCGAAGAGGTGCCTAGGAAATGGAATGGGATAACGCAGAGTGGTTCAAAGTGACGTAACTAGGAGGAATGGAAAGAAAGTAAGGAAGAGAAAACCAGGCTGAATATCAGGCTGTGCACTTGGTTCAGTTGTGATCTAATGGATCTAACACTGGACTAGGTCTCAGGAGACCTGGCTTCTGTTCCTGGCTCTGCTGCTGGGCTGCTGGGTGACCTTGAGCATGTCACTTTACCTCTCTGTGGCTTAGTTTCCCTTCCAACCCTTTGTCTGTCTTGACTGTTTAGACTGTGAGCTTTTTGGGGCAGGGACTATATCTTACTGAGTTTTTGTACAGCGCCTAGCACAATGGGACCCTGATCTTGGTTGGAGTCTGTAGATGCCCCTGTAATACACGTTGTTATTTATTATTGATTTGTATTACCATAGCACCTAGGAGCCCCGGTCATGGCCCAGACCCCGTTGTGCAAATGCAGAACAAACAGTCCCTGCTCCAAATTGCTGACAATCCAAATATAAGACAAGAGAGAACAGCTAGGGAGTACAAGGGAATAGTGAGACGATACTGGTCAGCGTAATTGTGGAATAGTTTCCCAAGCCTGTAGTGTTTAAACTGTGCAAAACTCTGTTACATGTGTAATAGGAAACAGGCCTGCCCTGGGAGGGAGAAGGGCTAACTGACCTTGCCTGTGGAGAAATGTAGTGATTCTGTGATATCGAGTACCAGGGAGATGGAGAGTGAGCCTGGGACAGATATAAATGCCCACGGAGGTGTGAAGAGGACCAAGTTAGTACACTAGCCTTCTGCCTGTGGAGATCTGGGTTCTAGTTCTGTACGGGCCATTCAGAAGTGAAACAGTGTTTGGTCTCATTCCAATTCAAAAGCCAGCACTAGATTCACAGCAGTTGGCACCCTGGAGGTGCACTGGTGGAGCTGTGTGAGGGGCTAGACAGAACTGTTAGTTTCTTCTCAGGATGGGACTCAGGATGGGACTAGGACTGAGATAGCAGGGGTGCTCCAGGTCAGAGCTGAGCTGTATTGACAGAACCAGGAGTGAGTGCACGCAGGACTGCAATGCAGGGGTAGAGATGGGATTGGTGGGTGCTGCACATCAGGACTGAAGAGTATTGGCCAAGCTGTGTGGTTGCCCGTTACTGGACCAGTAGGGAATGCAAACTGCGATGGCTCAGCAGAGCTGTGTGGAGTGCAGGGCTATAAGTCCCTTGCTTTCCTGAGTGCTGGCAGCTGCCAGAACTCAAAATCATTATTCCAAAGCCTAGAAGAGCTGGGAGTGGAAAGTCTCAAGTCAGCTCTGACCTCCTCCGCCATTAATAGATGAGGTGATAGACTGCCCTTAGACATGATGTGCACGGCAGCCTAACAGTACTCCAAGCAAACCTCCCCCAAATGCCTCCCCTGGCCCATTATTTTCATCAACTGCTCAGTCTGAGGCCATTGCTGATCTAACCAAATGGGGCAAAAGGTCATTCCCAAGTGACCAGCATGGACCTTCCGTGCTCATTCCTAGTGGGGGCCCATCCAGGTGAAGGTAACGGCAGACAGGCAGGAGGTGGGGTGTGTGAGGGCAAGGGAAGCTCAACCATGTACCTGTTCTGAGGACACGTAAAGGGGGTTTTGGTCTCCTGGGTGGTCCCTGATACTGCCTGGGGTTCTGGGTGTTAGCCTTGTAGGAATGGGCGCGTTTGCTCTTCAGTCAGGTGAACTCTTGGCACTGAGCTGTTAGTGCTCATTTGGCAGGAGCTGAGTAACCCCATGTTGGTTGCCCCTGAACTGAAAATGAAAAAGAACAGTTTAAGCCTGAGAACACAGAGCAGAAGAGGTTGGGTCCAGTCCAGTTGGGCAGGGGAGTCTAATGTGGGGACAGGGGAGGGATTCCAATGGCAGGAATACTGGTGAGAGCTTCTGTCTCTAAACTTTCAGTTGGGAGTCCACCCCGAGTCCTCTGGACATGAGATCCTGGCTGCCAATACCCCACCCAGCTGCTGGGAGGCACGATGGAGGGGGGCAGGTGTCTGCTGGGAGCTCAGGATAGGGCTGGCTGCGCACAGAGCACATGTAGGGAGGAGAGGTGGAAACCAGCAGAAGGGCGGCATGGTGGCTGGGGAGCACCAGGCAGCTGGGAGAGAGCTGGGTGGGTGAGGTGGAAGGGAGAGGATCCTGGGCCACCGAGAATATGTGTCTCGGGTTCCTCTGTGCAACTGACTGAGGAGAAGTCCCCCTTACTGTGCTAAGGGTTAAAACATGTGGTAGTCATTTCTGGGGAGTGTGGGAATGGCCTCTGAGCTCTTCTGACTCATTGGCCTCTGCATCACCTGGCTCTGCCTGACACAGCAGATGCAGGTCGGTGTGAAGGAGGCAGGTGTAGCCACCATCTGAGATTTGCTCTGACGTGCACAGGCGTCTGCAGCTAAGATGACTGGAGGCAGCAGAGGTGCCCTTCGGCGTTGTGTCCCGGTAATGTCTTGCCTTTGCTTGTCTCTGTCTCCCTGCACAGTACAAACAAGTGGAGCAGTACATGTCCTTCCACAAGCTCCCCGCCGACATGCGCCAGCGGATCCATGACTACTACGAGCACCGCTACCAGGGCAAGATGTTTGATGAGGAGAGCATCCTGGGAGAACTGAGTGAGCCCCTGCGTGAGGTAACGAGGGGGCCCTGAGTGTTCATTGGGGGGCTCAGTGGGGCCAGGGCTCCTCACTCCTTTTCCTGATCCAGGTTACAGAACTGGCAGTGACTGGAAGTTGCTGGTTTCCCAGTCCCTATCTTCCTCCTGTGCTAGACATCCCGAAAAGAGGAGGAAACAAGTCACAAAGAGAAAAGAGCCCATGTGATGGAATACCCCTGTGACTTTGAGTGGTTTTGCTGCTGGAGAGACCCCCAAATGCATGTCTGTTATGCACTGTGCACGGGTGTTGCATTACCAGACTAGCTCTTTGCAGATGAAGGAGCCATGCTAGAGCCAATAATCGGGCACCCAGAGTCATTCACAAGTTTGTATGCCAAAGCAACAGCATTGCCCCAGACAGCCTGCCAGCCACACCAGGTCACTGGTTTATTGCCCAGCACATGGACAGCCCCCCTACAATTTAAAGCTCGTACTGCCAACGCCCAGGTGGGAGTGAGCTGGAGGGGAGAGAAGAACCTTTCTCACTAACACAAGGGAGCCTCGAAAAGGAAATTGCAACAAGAAGGAAGAATCAGATTCCTTCTGGAAGTGGGTTTGGTAGATGACTTGCCTCAATTTCACTTCACCTTGTTTTCTGAGTTTGAATCGATGTGACCCCGAGCAGTGCAGTGCAGTGAAAAGCACTGTCATATCCTAAGAGGGTGTGATGCACTGAAATATATACAGGAAATGTATATTTTATGACAAAGGTACAATCATGTTCCATTTTCTTCATCTGAGACACTCAAACCAAAGAAGGCAGGAATGGTGCAGGAATGGTGTCCCTAGCCTCTGTTTGCCAGAAGCTGGGATTGGGTGACAGGGCATGGATCACTTGATGATTACTGTTCTGTTCATTCCCTCTGGGTTACCTGGCATTGGCCACTGTCAGAGGACATGATACTGGGCTTGATGGACCTTTGGTCTGACCCAGTATGGCAGTTCTTATGTTCTTAAGTCACAGCCAATCTGGGCCACACTAACTGGTGGGCACTTATCCTGCCCACCTTCTCCCTCCACAAAGCCCCCACTTGCCCATGATATTTCCTTTTCTGAGTGGCTGGGCACATCTGCCCAGTTTTTAGCATCTTGGAAGCAGGCAACGACAATGCAGGACATAGGGCTGCCAAGGCGAGTTACAGCATTTTTCCAGGAACAAGTCCTCTAGCTGCTTCATGGGGCATGTCACTTGTGCCACCCACGATGTGCATGGCTGCCAAAGACTGGCGTGTGGGGGAGGTGGCTGTCAGGTCCCAGGTTAGAGAGAGAGAGAGCATGTCTTGAATTCGAGCAATAAGGCACAGCTCCCAGATTTAGTAAATATGGCTGCATTGAAAGACCATCCAGGCCCTCCCAGAGTGCTGTCCCAGCAGGCACTGGATTTGTGTCCATCCTACGATGGATCTTTTGGGAGAATAGTATCTTTGCTTTTTCCAAAGTCCTGGTTGGGGCTTCGGAGGGGACCTCTGTAGATTATTTCACCCTAACTGAAGCGTTTCTCTCTNCTCCCCCTTCCCCCCCCCCCCCCCCACCTTCCAGGAAATCATAAACTTTAACTGCCGGAAGCTGGTGGCATCCATGCCGCTGTTTGCCAATGCCGATCCCAACTTTGTGACGTCCATGCTGACCAAACTGCGGTTTGAAGTGTTCCAGCCGGGGGATTACATCATCCGGGAGGGCACCATCGGCAAGAAAATGTACTTCATCCAGCACGGGGTGGTGAGCGTGCTCACCAAAGGCAACAAGGAGACTAAACTGGCAGATGGCTCCTACTTTGGAGGTGAGAGTCAGTGACCCACCTAACTGTGCTGCTTGGGCAACAAGACCCATGGCTGTTCCCCAGGCAGTCCTCATCTGGTTCATGTTGGTGCTTGTGATAGACAGGGGGTCAGCACCAGACAGAATTGGAGCCTCAGTCACCTTGTCTGTCTGTCTCCACCTGAGGACTCTTGTCTTACACTTAAATCGTGACCTCTGTGGGTCAGGGACTGTCTTTTTGTTCAGTGTTAGGGCGGGGCATAGCACAGCAGGGTCCTGACCCATGACTGGAGCGCCACGGATACAAGAACAGGAATGAGATCAGCATCAAGGAGGGGGAAAGCTTTGTTAATGTCCTTTGTTAATGGTCATTTCCTCCTTGCTCCTAGTGCATTAACAGATCTGCCAAACACAGGCCCTTCCTTATAAAGATACCTTTGCCTGATCCCTCCTGCTGTCCAGGCACTGTATCGTAGTGATGGACAGTGATCAGGCTGCATGGTGTTAGGTGCTGTACAAACACAGGGCAAAACAACAGTCCCTCGACAGAGAACTCGCTATTTAAATCTGATGCAGGTCACCAGGGGAGTGGGGCACGAGGCAACAGTGAGATGAGTGGGAGTAGTATGATAAACAGTGGGATGGGATTTCATTGCCTGCCTGCAGGCTGTGGGACTGGTGACTGCAATGTTCTCGCTCCTAGGGCTCTGCAAAGCTTTCACCCGGAAACCCCAAACCAAGCAGACCTCACATGGGGGCAACTTCCAGAGCAAACATTAAACCTGCTGAGGCCTAGTGGACCTGGAAAGGATGGGTGGAGTGGGCCCCTCTTTCCCCACCTCTTAAGCCCCGTGACCTGCTCTCCACAACCAAAGGATCCCCCTCCATCTATAACAGACCTTGGGACCCTTCCTCCCCAGAGGAACTCCTACCCACCCCCTCAGCAGGTCCCAAATTCACTAAAGAACCCCCTTTGTCCTAGCAGGCTCCAGGATATTTGCATGACTGTGCAAACCCAGACCAGTGTGATCCATTAGCTGGGCTCCAATCCCATTGGAGTTTCTGGTTCACATGGATCTGAAATAGCAAAGTGAAACTTGTTGGTTTCATCATGAAACGGCTGAGCTTTTGTAGCTCCTCCCTTTCCAGCCATGAGACCCTCTTTCTCCCCCTAGCAGGCCATGGGGTCCCCTCACTCTTCTCAGAGTCCCCAGCACCCCACATGCAGTGCACGTTCCAAACCTTCAGAGGGTGGGTGGCTGATTTGTGAAGGGCTAAAATAGAGGAGAGATTTGCTGACCTTGAGCCCTGTTTGGAATGGGCAATGGGTTCCGAGTAATCTGCACTCACCCCAGAAATGCCTTTGGGTGGATTCCCTGATTGGAGGCGGGAGGAAGGAAGGATACCAACAAAGTCTGACGATCTTCCTGCGCCCACTATACCCAGTGGCTAGTGGGAACAGGAGAGCACTACACTGAATGTAGTGGTGCCCTTGCTCTCAGAGGGGCAGGGTAACATTGTCTGGACCCATCTACTTTGCTAGAGGAGAATGGCTTTCCTCCTGGTGGCAGGATCCATTAGAACCATCTCCCAGAGGTGCCAGCTCTTTTTTAAAACAGATTTTAAAAATTATAGCATCAGTCAGAGTTATTACGCTGCAGTAGTACCTCTTACGCTGGGGCAGATCCAGACGGAGCGCCGGGGAAAGGCATCGTCCAATTACTTACATGCGCACACATACACTCACAATGTGTGGTGCAGCCACAAAGTTGAAACCAGCGAAGATCTTTGTGTGTTCTCTACCGGCCTAAGAATGGCTATGCGAAGTTTAATTACATTAATGTTAGTAATAAAGGGGTTTCAAGCTTATCCTGTCAGTTAATAAGATCGTAGCAGCTCCACCAATAACTCGTAAGTTTCTTTGCTTACATGTCATCAGCATGGGAGATCGCTGAACCTCCTGATGCTGAGGTCACAGGTCAAATCAAAGACCTAACTGCAAATCTAGGGAGTTAGCTTCAGCGAGACATGGTGTGCCCTTCCACTCCCAGTGGGCCAGGAAAAGTGTGAGAGAGACAGTTCCTCCATTCTGAATGCACAAGTGATACCTATGATAAGCCACGATTACAGAACTTGCTGGCTAATTAGATCAGCTGAATCCCCGCGGTGCCATATTGTATGGCAGTTACTGCAATTGAGCTCTCTGGTATTTTGTTCGGTAAATGTTATTGCATAGTGGAACATTTATACTGTTAATGTGGAGGCAGGGATGTCGCTTAGTGACACGAGCTGCTTTTGTTTGGAGGCAGCGACGGTTGTTTCCTCGCTCTTCCAGTCTCAGACTATGTCTTCATTCCAGAAATCTGCCTGTTGACCCGTGGCCGGCGCACAGCAAGCGTGCGAGCTGACACCTACTGCCGCCTCTACTCCCTCTCGGTGGACAACTTCAATGAGGTATTGGAAGAGTATCCCATGATGAGAAGGGCTTTTGAAACGGTGGCGCTGGACAGGCTGGATAGAATTGGTGAGTAGAGAGTATAAGGCAACGCTTCATCACCCACGTCCATGGGCTCCCTTCTCCTTTCAGTGGCTGTTTCCAAGTGGGGGAAACCACACCCTGCTCTACCTTCTTCCACAGTCCCTTTTGCCAATGGATAAATCCTTCCCCACCCCATCACCTTCAGCTCCATTTCCAAGCAGATAACCTCACCCCCCACATACCTCCGTTTCCATTGTCTCCATTTCCAAATGGCCTCTGTGGCACTCCTCCTGCCAATTGTGCAAGATTTTGCAGGAACTCCATATGATGTAGTGTAATATCCACCATGAAATGGGGCTTAAGCCAGATTATGGTTGGTAGTTGACGTTGTGCAAATGCCAGGGGCTTCCTACTACTAAGAGAAATGGGCCAGATTCTGACATCCTTACTCTGCTAGCAATCCCATGGATTTCAATAAGTCTTTGTGCGGAATAAGATAGTACTCAGCATAAATCTGGCCCAACGTTTGCAGGGACACCAGCTAGGGTATAATTACATGGACTAGCATTATTCATTTTTACAGCAAAAACTGATCACCAGATGGGATTAGGAAGAGCCACACCTCTGTGATATACTATGGCACAGTGGGGTGTGGACATGCCGGTGCTAGGCCTTGGACTATAGCCACAGAAAACAAGACCAGCAGAGCAGACAGGAGATGTTCTGAGGAGGGCAGGGGACCGGGATGCTTGCTGATCCAAAGAAAGATCCTGCTATTGCAAAGTGATCTGCAGAACATAAAAGTTAAGCCTTATATGCTAATTAGCCCAATTATGAATGTATTTGCTATGATTAGATGCCTGATTAAACAAAGATATGGGAACATTTACAGAACAGAGCCAAGGTCCAGCATTGGTTTCTGTAGGTGTACTAAGCTGGGAGTATGGCAAAATACTGAATCCCAACAGGCAAAAGGAGCCATAACTAAGGCTGATACACCCCAAGTTATTGTATAGAGTTGGCAACAGAGTTGGCAGCTCCATTGTGCTGGGTGCTGGACAGACACGTAGGAGGAGGGAGTGTCTGCTCTGAAAAGTGGACCGTCTAAATAGACAAGACAAAGGGAGAGAGAAAGGAAGGGTTATTCCCTGTGTATTGCTGGGGAGCTGGGCACAGGGAGATTAAGTGATTTCCCCAAGGTCAAACAGGTTGTCTGTGACAAAGCTGGAACTGAATCTTCTGCAGCCCCAGTCCAGTGCCGTAACCCCTACATTGCCCTTTGTTAATTAGACCTCTCTTTAAAAATGTGTGCTTATTTTCACCGATTCCTAGAATCAAAAAGGCTAGTGCAGTTCTGGGCAATGCTCCGGGCGGGCACGGAGGAGCTGTCAGGGGGCTCTGGGCCTGGCCATACCAAGAGGCATTCATTCAGTTCTGGGCATCTTTCTCCCAGAACGATATTGCAAATTGGAGGGACTGTCTCTGGAGGAAAGAGTAAGAGCCTAAATATGTGCAGCTTGGCCAAGCACTGGCTAATTAGGCCCCAGTGTAAGTGGTGGCAGCTTTGTCACTTGGGACACTTGAACAAAGCCCAAGAAAATGTGCTGTAAGGAGCAGTCCTGCCTTGTCCCCAGGGGATGGACTAGATGGGAGCTAGCAGGGCTTTCCTATCTCCAGTTCTGCGGAGTCTCTGAAAAGAGATTCCCTGTGATGGACAATTATGCTGCTGTTTAGCCTTGCAAATGCAAAGCTGCCCTGTGCATGCATGCATGTACATGTGAGCAGGCTGTGCTGTGGTGCCAAGCTCCACACCCATCTGCTGCATCTCTGAGTAGGCAATACTGAAATCTCTCTCTCAGCAGAGCAGAGGAGAAAGCACATGTGAGCCCAGAGCACATGGTTCCTAGCTGTGTAGACAGCAGTGCCTCCTCTAATAAGGAGCTGTAACACACTAACTGTGATGTCTCCTTCTAGTAGCAGATCTACACAGAGGATAAGAATCCACTGCTGCTACTAGCTAGCAGAGCTGCTTTGTTAGCTGAAGTGGGAGAGGCCTGGGCTGAAGGTCCCAGATTCCATCCCTGTTGATGAACCATGGTGGAGGGGGTTGTTACATACTTTTGATGAGGAACATACATAACGAGGGAGAAATAGAGTAGCAGCAGGAGGAGCTTGGTGTAGCCCTGACGCGGTGCTCTGGTCCAGGTTCCAGCTGACCTCATGGAACCCACGTTTGCCACCACTCTTCTGTTTTCGGCCCCACAACTGACAGCCTGTTCCTTGCAGTGTGAAGCCCGGCAGGTGGCATGGGACTCTGTGGAACCATGGAGCCGGGTGCAGACCCAGTGAGACCAGAGTCAGGGGCAGTGCTGATGGCGCCAGTCAGACCAATTTCCAATGACAATGCTTCAATAAAACACTACATAGAGCCAGTTTCCACACCCTGTGGGCGTCACCCAGATGGCTGCTAGGGAGGATGGATCAAATGAGAAACTGCTGAATAGAAGAAATAGTAACGGTGTTTGCAAGTATCAGTCATGCCAGATACTCAGGGGTGAATTCCAGTGTAGGTGGATGTGGGGGTTCCCAAGTCACATGGGAGCATCCCACCCAAACAGTGGCAGGATTCAGGGACTCGGTCATGTGATCTACACATCAGCCATGTCCAGCCATCATAGAATCATAGAAGATAAGGATTGGAAGAGACCTTAGGAGGTCATCTAGTCCAATCCCCTGCTCAAATCAGGACCAACCCGAACTACATCATCCCAGCCAGGGCTTTGTCAAGCCAGGCCTTGAAAACCTCTAATGATGGAGATTCCAGCACCTCCCTAGGTACCCAATCCAGTGCTTCACCACCCTCCTAGTGAAATAGTGTTTCCTAATATCCAACCTAGACCTCCCCCACTGCAACTTGAGACCATTGCTCCTTGTTCTGTTATCTGCCACCACTGAGAACAGCCTAGCTCCATCCTTTTTAGAACCCTCCTTCAGGTCATTCAAGGCTGCTATCAAATCCCCCCTCACTCTTCTGAAGACTAAATAACCCCAGTTCCCTCAGCCTCTCCTTATAAATCATTTTTGTTGCCCTCTGCTGAACTCTGTCCAATTTGTCCACATCCTTTATGTAGTGGGGGGCCCAAAACTGGACGCAGTACTCCAGCTGTGGCCTCACCAGTGCCGAATAGAGGGGAATAAACACTTCCTTTGATCTGCTGCAAATGCTCCTACTAAGGCAGCCCAATATGCCGTTAGCCTTCTTGGCAACAAGGGCACACTGTTGACTCATATCCAGCTTCTTGTCCACTGTAATCCCCAGGTCCTTTTCTACAGAACTGCTTCTTAGCCAGTTGGTCCCCAGCCTTTAGCAGTGCATGGGATTCTTCCTTCCTAAGTGCAGGACTCTGCACTTGTGCCTGTTGAACCTCATCAGATTTCTTTTGGCCCAATCCTCCAATTTGTGTAGGTCACTCTGGGCCCTATCCCTACCCTCCAGCATATCTACCTCTCCCCCAGCTTAGTATCATCTGCAAACTTGCTGAGTATGCAATTCATCCCATCATCCAGATCATTAATAAAGATGTTGAACAAAACCGGCCCCAGGACTGACCCTGGGGCACTCCGCTTGATACCGGCTGCCAACTAGACATGGAGCCATTGATCACTACCCGTTGAGCTCGACAATCTAGCCAGCTTTCTATCCACTTTATAGTCCATTCATCCAATCCATACTTCTTTAACTTGCTGGCAAGAATACTGTGGAAGACCATATCAAAGCTTTGCTAAAGTCAAGGTATATTACATCCACCGCTTTCCCCATATCCACAGAGCCAGTTATCTCATCATAGAAGGCAATCAGGTTGGTAAGGTATGACTTGCCCTTGGTGAATCCATGTTGACTGTTTCTGATCACCTTCCTCTCCTCCAAGTGCTTCAAAATGGATTCCTTGAGGACCTGCTCCATGATTTTTCCAGGGACTGAGGTGAGGCTGTAGTTCCCCAGATTCTCCTGCTTCCCTTTTTTAAGGATGGGCACTATATTTGCCTTTTTCCAATCGTCTGGGACCTCTCCTGATCACCACGAGTTTTTTTAAGATAATGGCCAACGGCTGTGCAATCACATTAGCCAACTTCCTCAGCACCCTCGGATGCAGTGTATCCAGTCCCATGGACTTGTGCTCATCCAGCTTTTCTAAATAGTCCTTATCCTGTTCTTTCACCACTGAGGGCTGCTCACCTCCTCCCCATACCATACTGTGCTGCCCGGTGCAGCAGTCTGGGAGCTGACCTTGTCTGTGAAGGCTAGGAGAGATGTGCTACTATGCTCCCACTGCTCCCCAGGAGCAGAGAAATCCTTAGAAAAGCTTTGAATGGAAGGCCCTCTTAAAATTGTATTCTGGCCCTGCTGTCAGTGCACCTATGTCAGGGGGAAAGGGGAGTGTGCAAAGGTGCCTCTAAGCTATCCTCTTGAATTCTGCATCATGCCAGGGGCCTACCTCACCCCCAGAACAACTGAGAGCAGCCCCCAGACTGCTGTAAGTTGTGCCAGTTGTAAGAGCCCTCTATGGGCCATTTCACCAGCAGAGAATAGCTGGAGTGCAGTGCGCTCTGGTCAGACCTCTTCTCGCTTCCTCCCTCCCTTAATGCATTTCATACTCTGGGGACTGGGAGGGAATCCAGCGCAGAGCTGGGGAGAAGCAGAGACAGACACAGGCAAACTCTGTGTCCCAATGCTGCCAATTCTCACAACTGTAGTGCGACTCTGTCTGTTTTTTTTCTTAAAGCCCCAGCCACTGGAGTTGTGATTACATGAGACTGTTTCATTTTTTAAAAAGAAAAGTTTCTAGTTCTCATCATTGCAGAGAAAAGTTCACAAGCGAGTGGCGATAGCCCTCTGGAAGCTTTCAATGCCAGACAGCTACCGGTTAGTCGGGAATCAATTTGGAGTAGGCAAAGCTACTGTGGGGGCTGCTGTGATCCAAGTAGCCAACGCAATCACTGAGCTGCTGCTATCAAGGGTAGTGACTCTGGGAAATGTGCAGGTCATAGTGGATGGCTTTGCTGCAATGGGATTCCCTAACTGTGGTGGGGCGATAGACGGAACGCATATCCCTATCTTGGGACCGGACCACCAAGGCAGCCAGAAAGGGGTACTTTTCAATGGTGCTGCAAGCACTGATGGATCACAAGGGACGTTTCACCAACATCAACATGGGATGGCCGGGAAAGGTACATGATGCTCGCATCTTCAGGAACTCTGGTCTGTCTGAACAGCTGCAGCAAGGGACTTACTTTCCAGACCAGAAAATAACTGTTGGGGATGTTGAAATGCCTATAGTTATCCTTGGGGACCCAGCCTATCCCTTAATGCCATGGCTCATGAAGCCATACATAGGCACCTTGGACAGTAGTCAGGAGCTGTTCAACTATAGGCTGAGCAAGTGCAGAATGGTGGTAGAATGTGCATTTGGATGTTTAAAAGCACGCTGGCGCAGTTTACTGACTCGGTTAGACCTCAGCGAAACCAATATTCCCATCGTTATTACTGCTTGCTGTGTGCTCCACAATATCTGTGAGAGTAAGGGGGAGACGTTTATTGCGGGGTGGGAGGTTGAGGCAAATCGCCTAGCCGCTAATTACGCGCAGCCTGACATCAGGGTGGTTAGAAGAGCACAGCAGGGTGCGCTGTGCATCAAAGAAGCTTTGAAAACCAGTTTCATGACTGGCCAGGCTACGGTGTGAAAGTTCTGTTTGTTTCTCCTTGATGAAAACCCGCCCCCTTGGTTGACTCTACTTCCCTGTAAGCCAACCGCCCTCCCCTCCCCCTTTGATCACCGCTTGCAGAGGCAATAAAGTCATTGTTGTTTCAAATTCATGCATTCTTTATTAGTTAGTCACAGAAATAGGGGGATAACTGCCAAGGTAGCCCGGGAGGGATGGTGGAGGAGGGAAGCACTGGGTGGGATGGTGGAGGAGGGAAGGACAAGGCCACACTGCACTTCAAAACTTATTGAATGCCAGCCTTCTGTTGCTTGGGCAGTCCTCTGGGTGGAGTAGGTGGGTGCCTGGAAACCCCACCCCCAACCCCTGCGTTCTTGGGCATCTGGGTGAGGAGGCTATGGAACTTGGGGAGGAGGGCGGTTGGTTACACAGGGGCTGCAGCGGCGGTCTGTGCTCCTGCTGTCTTTCCTGAACCTCAACCATATGCCAGAGCATATCAGTTTGATCCTCCAGTAGCCTCAGCATTGCATCCTCTCATCACGCTGCCACCACTGCTCCTCTTGCTCCAGCCATCTATCCTCTCGCACGTCCCTCCTGTCCTTGAGTTCATTTTGTGCTTTCCTGGACTCTGACATAGTCTGCCTCCACGCATTCTGCTGGGCTCTTTCAGTGTGGGAGGACTGCATGAGCTCAGAGAACATTTCATTGTGAGTGTGTTTTTTTCGCCTTCTTATCTGCGCTAGCCTCTGGGACAGAGATGATAGGGGAAGCGTTGAAACATTTGCAGCTGCGGGAGGAAAAAAGGGGAGAGTTGGATTGACCATTTAAAATTAGTTGGCCATTTCAAAGGAGGGGCTGCAGTTTTCGGGTTAACGTGCAGCACAAACCCAACTAAACCCCCCCCCCCACACCCAATTCTCTGGGGTGAGCACTTCACCCCTCCCCCCACCGCGTGGCTAACAGCGGGGATGATTTCTTTTCAGTCACAGGCACACAGCCCAGCAGGAACGGCCACCTCTGAATGTCCCCTTAATAAAATTCACCTATTTCAACCAGGTGACCATGAATGATATCACTCTCCTGAGGATAACACAGAGAGATAAACAACGGATGTTGCTTGACTGCATTCCAGTAGCTTTACTGGCCGTGAATACATCCCAAGTCTTCAGGGCAAATTAATCATTAAACACGCTTTCTTTTAAACCATGTATTATATTTACAAAGGTACACTCACCAGAGGGGCCTTCTCCGCCTTCAAGGTCTGGGAGCCCGGGTTGGGAGGGTAATGTCTCCAGGGTGATAAACAGTTCCTGGCTGTCGGGGAGAACGGTTTCTCCGCTTGCCTGCTGTGCGCTATCTTCAACCTCCTCCTTCCCAAAATCCTCATCCCTGTTGCGTGAGACTCCCTTGCAGGAGTCCACATACAGGGGTGGGGTAGTTGTAGGGGCACCCCCTAGAATTGCATGCAGCTCATGATAGAAGTCACATGTCTGGGGGGTCTGACCCGGAGCGGCAGTTTGCCTCTTTGGTTTTTTGGTAGGCTTGCCTGAGCTCCTTAAGTTTCATGCGGCACTGCTGCCGGTCCCTGTTATAGCCTCTGTCCTTCATGCCCTTGGAGATTTTTTCAAATATTTTGGAACGGAGTTCCAATAGCACGGATTCGTCTCCCCATACAGCGATCAGATCCAGTACCTCCCGTTCGGTCCATGCTGGAGCTCTTTTGCGATTCTGGGACTCCATGGTCACCTCTGCTGATGAGCTCTGCATGGTCACCTCTGCTGATCAGCTTGACACGCTGGCCAAACAGGAAATGAAATTCAAAAGTTCGTGGGGCTTTTCCTGTCTACCTGGCAGTGCATCTGAGTTGAGAGTGCTGTCCAGAGCGGTCACAATGGAGCACTCTGGGATAGCTCCCGGAGGCCAATACCGTCAAATTGCATCTACACTACCCCCAAATTCGACCCAGCAATGTCGATTTCAGCGCTAATCCCCTCGTCGGGGGGGGGGGGGTACAGAAATTGATTTTAAGAGCCCTTTAAGTCGACAAAAATGGCTTCGTCGTGTGGACGAGTGCAGGGTTAAATCGATCTAATGCTGCTAAATTTGACCTAAACTCGTAGTGTAGACCAGGGTAAGTGTCTTGCCCAAGAAACTTGTGGCGGAGCAGGGACTAGAACCCAGGTTTCCAGCTAGCACTTAAACCACTGGAACATCTTTCTTTGTAATCCACTCCCCGTCAAAACCAAAACAGAAAACCCACCCACAGCGCCTGCTGCTCCATTAATAATATTTTGTACATTATTGTATACAGCATCTTTCATCTGAGAATTTCAGAGTATTTTACAGTTGTCAGGTAAGTATCGTGTCTCCATTTTACAGATGGGGAAACTGAGATAGAGGGAGGTGACTTGACCTGCTCAGGATCATACAGCAAGTCAGTGACAGTGCAGGACAAAGACCTCAGGTGATCTGACTCCTAATCATCTGCTCTAAGCACTAAACAATGCTGCCTCTCTGTAGCATCCCAGTGCTGAAGGCAAGTGGATGTCTGGCCCTCGGATGTCTGGGCAGGGCCAGCCCACAACATTTTGGCACCTGAGGCAGGGAGCTCAAATGATGCCCCCATACCACCTCGTTTGGGCCAAAACTTTGAAAGGTCTCAATTCTGCCTTCTTCCTGTTCTACTCCTCTCATGGTACTGCTCTGCTACCTACCCCAATAAAGGAGAACTAACAACTTGTTCAAAAATTTTAAGTAACACTTAACTTTCAAATGCCTGAACAGCAAATGTAACTTTTCTTGTCTGCATAGTAAACACTGGCATTTTTATCTGTTTGAATAATCAAAGTGGTGCTTTCCGTGCCTTCTTGGTTGCAAAGATTTGAACTGCTTCCTGCTGAAGGTCCACAGTCTGGGCCAGCTCATGCTCTGTTGAGATGGTTGCAAGGCCGACCAGCCGCTCCTGTGTCATTTTGGAGTGTAGATGTGTTTTTATTAACTTCAGCTTGGAGAAGCTGCGTTCTCCACTGGCAACTGCTACAGGAAGTGTTAGAAGTATGCGCAGAGCAACAAAAGCATTTGGAAAGAGGGTGGTCATCTTATTTGTGCACATATATTCCAGAACAGCCTTTGGAGTTGATCCTGCTGAAATGAATGAGACCCGCATGGGACAAAAAAAGCTCAAGGGTTTAACTCTCGGATCCGTATCTGCATTCCTCTGTTCTTTCCTCTCATGTTGGCACCATTATCGTAGCCCTGACCTCTCATGTCAGCTATCGCAATTCCCGTATCTTCCAGCTTTTTAAGAAGCACATTTGTCATACCAGCTCCTGTAGTATCATCAATGTCAATAAATTCTAGAAAATGCTCTCTGACAGTCACCATTGCAGGGACATTTTCACTAGGTTCTGTTGTTGTTACAAAACGCACCATTAAAGTCATTTGTTCCGTATGGCTGATGTCAGGTGTGCAGTCCAGAATAACAGAGTAATATCTTGCTGACTTCAGATCTGCCACAATCTTCTGTTTGACTTTTGTTGCCAGTAACTGTATGATCTCATTTTGAATTGTTTTTCCAAGGTAGTGGTGTGTGTACATTTCTTGGGTGGTGACTCTTCTTAGATGCTCCTGGAGTACAGCATCAAACTCAGCCATCAGCTCCACANGTGAACATTTGTGTCTATGTATCTCAGGAGAGCTCCTTCCTGCTTAGATAGAAAAGCTTCCTTTGCTTTCTTTCTTTTTCTGAATGCTGCCCCAGAGGGGCGTTTTCTTCTTTCACTCATGACTGCTGTTCTGTGCCAGCTATAGTGGCTCTCAACACTCAATTGAAGGGGACAAATAAGCAGGCTGGTAGCAGGGCCTGAGTGAGGGAAGATATCAGCATCTTAAGGGCCTAACTGGCTCCTACTACTTCAGTTGACTGCCTGTTCTCCTCAAGTGGGTTCAGGGAAGCAGCAGGAAACAGGAAGCTCCCTGAGAAGCTGGTGTTAATCAGTCCAGGCTCCTGGGGGTGCTAGAGAGGTACATAAGAGGCTCATCCTCCTCTCTCTCCCTGCAGGTCCTGCTGCTTTCTGTTATTCCCTCTCACCTTTTCTCATGCCTGCCTGTTATGTCTCTTGTGCCCTCCTTCCTCCAGCACAGCACTCCACCATCTCTGTGCATCTAGAGCAGAGAGAATATATATGCACCAGCAGCAGACACGATTTTCTACACTCTGGGTCCTAGTGGTTTCCCCCCCACCCTCCACTCTGGCACCTGAGGCAGCCACCTCAGTTCGCCTCATGGTAAGGCCAGCCCTGAGGCTGGGGGGGGGGGGGGGGAAATATTCATCATGTGATTTATTTAAATATGATTAATGAACTTACTCAAATAAATTATTCAACAAGTACAATTTGACCAATTCTGATTTTAGCCAACGTGTTAGTCTTCTTTTCCTATTCAAGGGAAACGACAGACTCACATCAAGAGACAACTAACAAGATTTTGGACAAGAAAAGAGATTGATTTGGGGGCCTGTTCTAGACACAGGGTTTGTGCTGATGTAATTATAGGTATATTACACCAGAGCTGAAGGTGTCATTTCCAGCATGAGCATACAGACCCACGTGGCTCTGATCAAGCTAGTATGCTAACAATAGCAGTGTAGCCCCAGTGGTCTGAGCAGTGCAAAGGGCTAGTGCAGGTAACATGCTGACAGTGTAGGGGCCATATCCAGGGCTTCTTTGCTCCCCCAGCCGTCACCAGCTGCAATATTGGCCCATTAGAGCCACTGGCCGCCAGCTAAGTTAGAACAGGAGACCAGCCCAGTGCACAATAGCCCAGGATCAGAGGATTGCAAAGGCCACCTTCACTCCTGATCTGTGCTGCAAACTCTTTGCTCTAGCCAAGGATCTGACCTGGTGTGTTTACTATTCAGTCTTCATAATAAAGACACAGAATGTACCTGACCCTCCCAGGAGCTAAGTAGCTGTGCAGAAGCCACCAGAATAAAGTGAGAATGTTGAAAATGCATGTAGATTCAAAAAGCAATTCACTGACCCAGATTCTTAAACTACAGCCACTGGCCTCCGACTGAACTGGAGGGAGGGAGTCAGAATGAACATAGCATTGCAGCTAATCTCCCCAGGGTCTGTGCAGAATTTTAACAACAGAAAGCTCATTTTGATGATTTGATAGAACTATTGTTTAGAGCTGATACTTTTCATTAAACCACTTGGCCTTTTTCCCTGAGATCCTTTGTGTGTTATCTACAGTCAGCTGAAGTGTGTGACTTTTCAATTCTTTATTAAGAGAGAGCCGTTTATTAGTTAAGCTCCAAAATTTCAGAGGCATCACTGAACTTCAGAGCTCTTATGACTGCGTTGGGCACGTACTCTAGGTTCTAAATACAATTTTTGTTTTCAGTCCATCACTGTGTTGATGAGAAATTGTTTTTTGTAGGACCCATAGTATTTACTACAATTATTTATTATTTGTATTGCGGGGTTCTCACAACAGAATGCAGCCACCAACTCTTGCTGGTGGCCGTTCTGACAATTTTTCTTAAAATACTTAATTAACTTTAGGAACAACAAATAAATATGCGCATCTACATGTCCAAATCATTGTAATCTATCTATGTATGGGTTTTTTTGCAGACTCAATAATAAAAATAGTGTACAGTTGTCTCTATTCTTTATTGGACCTAAACAGAATAGAAACACAAATAAGGTGCCTTGACCGTTCTTGTCTTTTTTCTTATTGTTTCTTTTGCCTTTTTTTTTTTTTTAAAGACTTGCTAGTTACTAAGTGTGCTGTGAAAAGTGATACAGAGGCAGCAGAGGCCACGGGTGACGGGGCACTGGAGGAGGCATTAGGGGGGGCAGAACTGATGGGGGGGTGAGCTTGGGCCAGAGCATGTCACCACATAGCCAGGGAATGGAGCCCGAAGCCCCACGTCCAGGGGATAGGGCCTAGCGACAGAGCCCGAAGCCCTGTGGCTGGAGCCTGCCACCCAAGGGCTGATGTCTGACCCCACTGGATGGTGGGGAACTCACTGGCTGCCTGCTCCTCCAGCTTGTGTCTCTCCAGAGGGAGGCAGGGCCCAACCACTGCTGGTGGTCCCTGGGAAGGGGCTGCTGCTTTGCCCTCCCTCCCCCAATCACTGCCCAGGAGGCCATGGCCGCAAGAAAAGCCCCTGGTGGCCGCATGAGGCTATGGTGGCATATTTGAGAAATGCCGCCTTAGGAGCCCCAGTTCTGGACCAGGACCCCCTTGTGCTAGGTGCTGTACAAACAGAACACCGACACAGTGTATGCTCCAAAGAGCTTGTGTAATCTAATTATGATGCACCACTGGTGTGTCCAGATCTTTGCTAATGCAACTTTAATAAACCAGCTCATGTATCTTTGTGCACCACTGTCCTCTACTGGATGGTATCAGAACTGCTCAACTATGTGTCAGAGATCCTGTATTACTCACACCTAGTGAAGAGTCTCCTCTACTCAAGTGGCCGGGGGCTGTGCTTTTTGGAGAAGGAGGATCTGAGTTTGATTACTGCTGCTGCCATGAAGTTCTGCATATTCGGGTTTAGGAGTCAAACTGGAACAGATAAGTGTGTATTCTATATACACCTCTACCCCGATATAACGCTGTCCTCGGGAGCCAAAAAATCTTACTGCGTTATAGGTGAAACCACGTTATAGCGAACTTGCTTTGATCTGCCGGAGTGTGCAGCCCCGCCCCCCGGAGCGCTGCTTTACCGCGTTATATCCGAATTCGTGTTATATCGGGTCGCGTTATATCAGGGTAGAGGTGTATTATATCAGTTCTTATACCATGCTCATCACCATAGTGTCGGATGGATTGAAGGTCTAGAACAGGGTTCGGCAACCTTTCAGAAGTGGTGTGCCGAATCTTAATTTATTCACTCTAATACAAGGTTTCGCGTGCCAGTCATACATTTTAACGTTTTTAGAAGGTCTCTTTCTATAAGTCTATAATATATAACGAAACTATTGTTGTATGTAAAGTAAATAAGATTTATAAAATGTTTAGGAATCTTCATTTCAAATTAAATTAAAACGCAGAGCCCCCCCCCCGGACCGGTGGCCCGGACCCAGGCAGTGTGAGTGCCACCGAAAATCAGCTCGCGTGCCACCTTTGGCACCCGTGCCATAGGTTGCCTACCCCTGGTCTAGAAGAATAAAGTCTTGATATCACACAGGCTTTGTGCTTCCAGTGCTGAAATGAGAGGAAAATAGATTATTCTGTCCAAGCATCCTACTGTGGTTCACTGAACAAAACTGTGGTACAGAATAGCATTACAGTTCGGATTACACAGAGCTACTTAGAGAAGCCAAATTAATCAGCCTTTGATCACTATGTTTGCAGATCTCATTTCAAGGCAGGTGAAATGACAATAAATCCAGAGCAAAGAAACTGATCTGTAGTCAGAGCAGTTTAATAAAGAAAGAAGGAAAAAAAGAGTGATTGCAGAAACACTCTCCCTAGGAAACTCCTCTCTCCTGCCTTGCTCCAGCTTTGGCTTGTGTTTCACGCATGGCTTTAGTTAAACTGTCAGGAAACCATCTTTCCTCAACTAGGGCATCACCCTGTACCTATTATGGTCTGACACTGCATAGGGCTGCCCCACTGGAAACAGCCAATGAGCCGCACACATGGTCAGAGGAGAGATGGGTCAGTGGAAAGGTGTGCGAGGGTATAACATGCTGCTGGGGTGCCCAGAGCTGTGTGCCAATGTGTTACCTCTCTGCCTCAACAGGAGTGAGTTTTGCTGGCGACTAGATTGTGTGTCAGCTCCCTGCCATGCCAGTCTGTCTGCCCCTTCCCCCCCCAGCCAACTCCGCAAGGCTCTTCTGGCCCAGACCTCACTTAGTAGGTACAATCAGTGAACTCCAGCATCTGAGTGCCCCAGGGATGTTTCTCTGTAGTGCACAGTCCCATATCATGGTGCATTCACAGAAGATATTAAGTTCACTGCTCTGTTAAAGAGTCAGTACATCACAGCTTATTAATTGAACTGGGGTAAATACACCGTTCTCTTCAAACACCACCCTGAACTGGTTTATGGTAAAAGTAAAACAAGTTTATTAACAAAAGAGCATGGGTTAAGAGACACCAAGTAAAAGATAAAGGTAGAGCTGGCTACAAGCAAATAAAAGTGAAAATACGTACCTAAAATCTGAAACTTAATCTAGCAAGATACCGTCTTTGTGCAAGATGGTTTCTCTCACCCCCAGTCTCCTTTCCAGCCTGGCCAGGAGCCATCACAGACATCAAAGCGCTCGGTTTCTTTATTTCCTTAAGGTGAAAGATTGAGATGGAGTCTCTCTGTTCCTTGTCTCCCCAAAGGGATGTCTTTGTGTTACATGTCAGGAAGGCCTCCTGGGAACTCAGTCTCCTCTGTCTTTCTGGGGTGCAGAGCCATGTTAATTCTCTATCTCTTGTGTTCCACCTCACGATAAGGCCCACTGGTTTAGCAGCTTTGATAGCTGATAGCAGCTTCGTTTACAGCTAATATGTAAATTGAGGTAAACCTCCCTTCCTTTGTCTGGGGCAGACCCGTCTACCACCTTTACCTAGGTTAGACTGTCTTTGACTTAAACAATGTTCTAGTAACATTATACAGAGGGAATTCATAACTTCACATATAAGGTTAACACATGCATTTTACAATGATATTAATAACCAGCATGTTATTAGCTTTCATGTGATACCTCACACAGCATATTGTATACCAGTATTATTGCAGTAGTGTGTAGGGTGTGAATACAGGGGGGCCTCGGCTCACAGAGGGTAAGGATGTATTGAATGTACTGCGAAGTAGGAGCTCTCGTTATACTGCTGTCACAGACAGTAGCGGCGCCAGCTTTGCTGGCGCCCTAGGCGGCGGAAGGTCCCGCCCCCAAATTTTTACGGGCGGCGGGGGCGCAGGCGCCCCCAAAATAGCAGCGCCCTAGGCGACCGCCTAGGTCGCCTAATGGAAGCGCCGGCCCTGGTCACAGAGTGCAGGCATTGAACAGTTAGGGCCTTCTCCTGCCTCTCAATCTACCTGGGCAACAATCATTAACATCCCAGCGTTCTGCTGTGGAGTGAGGGCAGTGTGTCTGAGATCAGAGGCGGCTCAAGCACAGAAGAGCAAATTGGAAGCCAAGTGCAGTTGACACAGGATGAAGGAGTGAGGTGAGGCGTTTGCTGTGATGATGGAATCACAGAGCAGATGCTGGTCTAGCACTCTTGGGGAGGCTGCAGTAACCACACCTGCTTCTTCTCCTCCTTCTTCCATCTCTTCTCACTTCCAGGCTTCCTCAGCCCAGTTTCTTGATAAAGAAACCCACTATACAATATCCACAGAGCTACTAACTTTCAGCCACAGGGTTGGAGTTTGATTGTCTCCTTGAAGGCCCCCCACCCCCATATCTCCCTCTCCACACCCTGGCCTTGCAGCTGTGTGGGAGAGCTCTTTGTGCCCCTGGCTGGAATTTGCACCTGTGACTCCAGAAAACTCATTATTGCAAACCTGAGGTGTTGCCCTCTCAGACTACCCTTTTGATCCTTAGCGTGTTAGCCAAATTCTAGCTTGGGTAATTCCATTTTGTTTCCTACCCTGCAATTTCAATTGGGTAGGTTCTTGTTTACTTCCTCACCGGGACTGTTGTGTAGTGTTGCTGTGCACTGCTGAAGAGCTGTCCCATTGCATCCCAGAAGTGGCCACACTCTTGTCCTGCATAAATGTGAATGATGATGGAAGCATACAGGGTCTGATTCTCCATTGCCTGCAGCTCATATAGCTATTTACACCAGTGCAAAACACTACCAAATCCAAATTGTAGCTTTTCACAGCTATTTTGCACTGGTGTAAATAGCTACATGAGCTGCAGGGAGAATGAGGGCTTGTCTATCCTGGTGATACGTGTAGCAGTCACTCTCATTCTATGGCAGGTTTTCCAGATCTTGAACCATTCTTGTAGTTCTTTTCTGCACCCCTTTCAGCTTTTCAACATCCTTTTTGACATGTGGACACCAAAATGGGGCACAGTCTCCAGTAATGGTCTCACCAGTGCCATGTTCAGAGATAATACCAGCTCCCTGCTCCTGGTTGATATTCCCTTGCTTATGCATCCGAGGATCCCATTCTTCCTCTTAGCTACAGCATTGCACTGAGAGTTCATGTTTAGATGGTTACTTACCATGACCCCTAATTCTTTTTCAGTCACTGCTTTCCAGGATACAGTCCCCCAATTTATAAGGGTGACCTATATTCTTTGTTCCTCGATGTATGACCTTGCATTTGGCTGTGTTAAACTGCATGTTGGCTCACCTTACCAAGAGATCCGGGTTGGCCTGTATTAATGGCATATCCTCATCATTATTTACCACTCCACCAATTTTTGTGTCCTCTGCAAATTTTACCTGCAGTGATTTTATATTTTCTGCCCAATCATTGATAAAGGTATTGAATAGCATAGGGCTGAGAACAGATTCCCTATAGGATCCCACTAGAAGCATCCCCACTGGGTGACAATTCCCCACTTACAATTACTTTTTGCAGTCTGTTGGTTAACCAGTTGCATTGATTTTGTATAGTGCTAAATATTTGTATCAGAATGTTATGTGGGACTAAGTCAAATCCTTAGAATTTGTCTACCTGTGAAAGTTAATCTGGAATAATGATCTCAACAAAGAATGATGACAAGTTTATCTGACAAGCCCTATTTTCCATAAACTTTGTTGACTGGCATTAATTATGCCGACATTCTTTAATTCTGAAGATGCGAGGTGGCTGTGGTGCCAGAGTTCAGGATGGAAGGTGTTTACAGATCCAATCTGCCATACTGCGTCTAATTCAAATTCTGCAAACCCTCTGGGAGGAAGGGTATTTGTGAGTCCTGGTTTTGGATGGAAGCTGAAAGTGCAGGCAGGAACCTGGGGCACTGAAACAGAATGAGAAAGGAAGTTAACGGATTGGTGTGGAGCTTGAGGAAAGTTTTGTTTGGGAGGAAGGTTAATATCGCCTTTGATTTAATCCAAACTGGCTGGCGCCTTGGGACGCCATTGTATGCTCACCTTGAACCCCAGCCTCAAGACAAGCTGCCATGCACACGCGCACTCCTGAGTGCTGCACGCAGGTTACTACTGACTAACCTGAGCCCTCCAAATCCTGCCAGCACCAAGAAACAAAAGCTAAAGGGAAACCCACAGGCAGCTGCTCTAATATCTTCCGGATGGCATCAGCTGGGAGTGTGGACTGCCCTTGAAAAGTCAAGTGGTGGATTTAATTGAAGCCAGTTTGTTAAGGATATGATACAAACTCCTATGAGCAGCAACTCCTCATGCAGCAATGCTGTAAAAGAATAGTTTGTTTTCATTAGGCTTTGAGGATACAACTAAATTCTTATGTATCAGACGTTCTCTTCCATTGAGAAGGTGCCATGTATAGGCGCCGACTCCGTGGGTGCTCCGGGGCTGGAGCACCCATGGGGAAAAATTAGTGGGTGCTCTGCACCCACCAGCAGCCAAGCTACTCTCCCCCCTGCCTCACCTCCTCCTCCCCTCCCCCCCGAGCGCGCCACATCCCGCTACTCCGCCTACCTCCCAGCGCTTCCCGCCCGGCTGCCGCCAAACAGCTGTTTGGCCACTCTGGGGGGGGAGGGGGGAGGAGCGGGAACGTGGTGCGCTCAGGGGAGGAGGTGGGGAAGAGGCGGGGCTAGTGCCGGGGCAGGGATTTGGGGAAATAGTCAGAATAGGGGCAGGGCGGGGGCGGGGACTTTGGGGAAGGGGTTGGAATGGGGGCGGGGCTGGGGAGAGAGGGGGGTCGAGCACCCACCGGCGGGAGTAGAAGTCGGCGCCTATGGTGCTGTGATCTGGTGAAAGGGCTCCACACAGCACCCTCACTCATGGCTCAGATCTGTTCTTTAATCACGTGAAGTTTCCCCTCAGCGCCAGGTGCATTCTGGGGCCAGGCAAACTCATGTCACTGAATTTTGCAAAGTGCTGGGTAATATTACTCTGCAAGGCTGAAAGTTGAGCTGGAACTTAAATTTGATTGGCTTGGAATTCCGCTTACAAGGCACTAATGAAACAATAATGGCAGGCAATCTGCTGCACCGAGAGCTCTCACCTGGGCCAGCAGAGCCTTTGGGGAGGGAGAGTTCTTCTGTCCCTAGTGCACAGAGACTTCCTCTCAGCTAGAAGCACTTGCTTTGCTTGCCTCCCTGCTAGGGAAACTGCGAGGCTTAGGGTGAAGTCCTGGCTCCATTGACAGAGTTCACATTGACTTCAGTGGAGCCAGGATTTCATCCTTAATTCCTTACCATTTGTAAAGTGCTTTGAGAGTCTGGGGCAAAAGGGTCTAGAGATAACTTAAATGTCACAGTCACCCTTAAAGGGGAAATGGACATAGGGTGACCAGATGTCCCGATTTTATAGGGACAGTCCCGATTTTTGGGTCTTTTTCTTATATAGGCCCCTATTACCCCCCCACCCCCGTCCCGATTTTTCACATTTGCTGTCTGGTTACCCTAAGTGGACATGGGCTTAAATGATGGAGAATATGGGGGAAGGATGTTCTTGTGAACCCAAACAATGGTTGGAGAGCTTTGCAAAACCTCCAAGGCAAGGAGGAGGTTCCACTGTCTCTCCCTCAGTCCTGCAGGGTAATGCACAGTGACTAATGATTAGAAGTTGCATGCACCCAGCACAGTGTGCTGTGCAGTGTCTCTGTTTACTCTATTCAGATCATCCACTATGCTTGAGCCAGGTAGAGGTGGCTTTAGGTCACCTTATGCACTCCCCCAATACTTGGGCTGGCTGGGGGCTGGTCCAGGTCCCAGCATAGAATACAGCAGCCTCTGGGATACTCTAACTTATGCCAGGCAACTCCCAGCCCCTTTGTGGCAGCCAAGGCTTGCTTGGGTGTAGGAATGCTCAGTCATGCCCCCTTTCTGCTAGGAATGCCCCCTGTACCAAGATGCAGGAGATGGGGATGATTTAGAGTATTCTCTGACAGTTCTGCTCCATTGGAGGGTTCCCCGATGCCTCAGGGGCACAGTTCGTCAGGCTTGATGGCTGCTTTGCACTGGAGGAGGGCTGAGGATCTGACTCACCATGTCTTACTAGCCCAGTAGGTGCAATGAGATGTAGACTGGATACAAAGGAGGGATGTCCAGTGATTAGCGCAGGAGACTGGGATTCAGCGCTCTTGGGTGCTGTCACTGCCTTGCTGTGTAATCTAGGGCAAACCACTTCACCTCTCCGTGCCTTGGTTTACCCAGCTGTAAAAAATATTGGGACAATAATAGTGACCATACTGAGTTGTTGAGATGCAAAATCACTTGAAATTAGTCAAGCGCTGTCATACCCTAGGTTGAAAGGTGCTACAGAAGTGCTGAGCACTAGCTAGAAAAGTGTTAATAAAAGGCCTGCTGCAGAAAATAACTTACCATTCACCAGAGGAAATTTGCCCAAGAAAATCCAAAGTTGTATGTGTGGCATACATGGCTTCTGCCTTTCTGCAGCTGGGTTTTATCAGGTACGGTTCCATCCTGAGAACATGGTGAGCTTCTCCAGAAAACTGCAGGAACGTGCAATGGCCAGGAAACCCACTAAACCTTGGCCTCTGTTTTGGATTCCCTCCAGGTGAGAAGAAAGGCCCAGCTGCCACTTCAGGAGCTGTTTGTTGAAAGCCTGTCAGGGATTGTCTAGATAATACTTAGTTCTGCCATGAGTGCAGGGGACTGGACTAGATGACCTCTCAAGGTCCCTCCCAGTCTTACGATTCTACAATTCAAAGGAATCCAGGGTGGTGGCAGCACGAGGAACATGCAGCAGGAATAGAATTTGGAGGAAAGTCGGAGTACTCACCCAAGGTCCACCCACAAACCAAGCTCCACCTACTTGAAATACCAAAATGAAATGCCGCTGAAAGCAGATCTTTACAAAATCATCCCTCAGCACTGGATCGGGATGAAATAGTTAATGATGTTTGTATTTTAAAAGTTTTGCCATTAGACTTCAGAGTAAACTAATCCATTGAGGTGAATGAGGCAGAGCTATTGTTTCAGGCTCTCTGCAGGCTCAGGCAGACATCACTGACATAGTTACACTCGGTTCATATGTTTGGTGTTTTCTTTGTAACCACCAGCACTACAGAGTAATTGTTTTAAATGGAAGTTGAGATTCTGAAGCACAAGATAATAGCCTCCAGACAAAAAAAAAGCAGTTTGCCAATCTGCCCTGACCTGGTCCCTTAAAACCCCGGGTGAGCAAGACTCCTCATGCCCCATGAGGCAAGATCTTAGGGGACACTATTTGGCTAGAGGATGTAGTGTATGTGAGCTTATTGCCTGGCACAAAGGTGCCATGGCACCTCCATTTGAGGGAACAAGTGAGAATGGGGCAATGTGGCCCTAAAATGAACTGGGAGGTGCAGGCAGTGGCCTTCAATTGATACCCGCTGAAAAGTTTCCCCCTTGCTTTTACCAGTCAGACTGATTATTTCTCTCTCCTTTTTTTCTACAGGTAAGAAAAATTCCATCCTGCTGCATAAAGTCCAGCACGACCTCAACTCTGGTGTCTTCAACTACCAGGAGAACGAGATCATCCAGCAGATTGTGCAGCATGACAGAGAGATGGCGCACTGTGCTCACAATGTCCAGGCTGCGGCCGCTGCAGCTGCAGCTTCCACACCAACCCCCGTCATCTGGACTCCACTGATCCAGGCGCCCTTGCAAGCTGCAGCAGCCACCACTTCAGTAGCAATAGCTCTGACCCACCACCCACGCCTCCCGACAGCTATATTCCGTCCTCCAGTCTCTGTCTTGGGTTCCTTGGGGCAGCCGTCCAGCCAGACACCGAGACAACTGAAAAGGCTTCAGTCTATTATACCATCAGCTGGTCCTTCTGCCATAGGTTCTCCATCCAGCACGCCATCCCAGCTGCACACTCCAGGAGCTGAAACCCCTTCATCATCTTCCTTCCAAATCCAGCAGCTGGCTGGATTCACGGCCTCTGCTGGCTTAGGCCAGTTCCATCAGGCCTCGGTTGGAACTCCTTCCCCTGGCTCAAGCCAACAGTGCTTGGGTGGCACATCATCAGTGGGATTGAACCAGTTTCAACAGGCACCTTCAGGGTCTCCTTTAGGGACAGCTCAGCAGCAGCCACTTTCCAGCAACATTCCGCCTAGTGGGTTTGGCCACTTTCAGCAGGCCACCACTACCTCTCCATCTACTTCCTTCACCCAGCTCTCGTCAAACTCACCTAGCAATCTTCTCAACCAATTCCAGCCCACCCCCCCCAGGCCACCGCAGGTGGGACAGTTACAGCCACTCACGGAAAGTGGAACTTTGGGAGGAATGAACCACTTTCAACCTCCTCCTTCTTCCAGTTCTCCATCCTCTAGCTTAAGCCAGCTGGCACAAGCCTCTGGAGGCTCCCTTTCAGCGCTGTGCCAAATCCAACCAAGTGCATTAGGTTCTGCAACTGAGACGATAGGCCACCAGGAAAGGTCACCTTTTGCCTCCATGTCTCCACTGCAGCAGCCTGGTGTAGCCTCCCCTTGTTACACCCCTTCTGGCCTTAGTCCTCCTAGTCAGAGCCCAGTGTCCGCAAGAACTTTCCAGTGTGGCCCTGCCAGGGCCTCCGGCTCTCATGGATCTTTGCTCATGCTTCATACCTCCAGCCCGCCTCCACTGGTCCTTCAACCCAAGAGCTCTCCACATTTGCCACCAAGACGCCTGAGCCAGGACATCAAGTTGATTTCTGCTTCCCAGCCATCTTTGCCCCAAGAATTGGCTCAGACTCTGAGCCAAAGCTCTCCTCTTTCCTCTAGAGAGTCTGTTCTGAGCTTCTTTCCTTTCTCTGGGGGAGGGTCTGGACTTCTCGGGAAGCCGTGTAGCTCTATTCCTGGGCGCATGACTTTGCCGCGTCAGATGTCCTCAGGTTCTCTGCCACACCCACTAGTGTTTGGAGCCAGTGCTGTCATTGCTCCCTCCCTGACTGCTGGTGGGAGGAAAGAATCTGTTGTGCTCCCTGGGGAGCTAGAACCTGTCAGATCCAAACTGCCCTCCAATTTGTGAGGATCTCTTCTCAAAGCAGTTTCTGTCACTCATGCAATTCAGTTCCTGATCAGACTTTCACAAGTCATTGCTTTCCTTTTTCTTTCTTTCTTTGCCTTTCTTTCTTTAGGTTTGACTGTGATTAGTGATAAACAAAAAGAAGATAACCAGGTATTCTTAGAGCTATAGATTTTTGGTCACTTGATTTTATAGAATATTTTAATACGTGGAGCAAAAGAAAATGAGGAAATTTAATCCACTGAGGTAACACACAGATACAATGTATGCCTGAGCTGGAACTTGTGAATGATCAGCCATAGAGCCACCAAAAGGTTTTCCTGTTGAGACGCAGATCCCAGGTTGACATGGGCAGGAGAAGGAACATTGGGCCAGGTCTATAGCTGGTGTATTTTGGAACAGATCCATTTGAAGAGCTGTGTTGATTTGCACCAGCTGGAGATCTGGCCTTTAGTGTCTAGATTTGGAGGTCCTGAGCAGTTTGCTGTGCACATCGGAAGGTCCTGATTCCCCCATGGTTTTCTCGTGTCCTGAGTGGATTGCAGAGGAAGTGGCGGAGGGTCAGTATTGCTAATGCAGTTCCCTGTAGGGATTAGAATCACAAGGACAGGGGGTTTGCTTTTCCCTTTCTTGGACTCCTTCTGGACAAGGTGAAGCACCTGGTGACCTGGCTATGGAAGGACCCTCTCTTCCCTCAGCATTGCGGGCTCCAGCTTCTGATTTCTTCCCACCCCACAGATGTGTTAGTGGGAGCAAAAGCCAATCGCAGGTCCATCATGGTAGGGCAGGGCTATGTCCCCTCTGTATTGCTAAAGAGTTTGCGGGCATGGGAGGTGCGAGTCTCATCTCACTGGTCACTGTTGTGCTTTGCCAGCCGACCAGCAGCATGGCTGCTGCCTCACAACTAGAACCATGCTCAGGGGCCTGTTGCTGATTTTGCATTCCAGTTGAAGGAAGTCAAAGCAAGTGGTGGGAAGAGGATGGTTCATTCGCCTCACCTCCCTCAGTGTTAGCATCTCAGGTTCTGGGGGCCTCTGCTTTGAACCACAAGAGAACAGGGTAAAATTATGTTGAAAGGTAGAGTCCAGCTAGTTTTCATCCTGCCATTCCTGTGTTCAGGGAAGCCCCATGATGTGGCACAGAGTGTCACCCTGGTGCTCTGCCAGAGCCTGAGGGAGCCACCTGATTTGCATCTAAATTAATATCATGTAAAATATGTGTATTAAATGCTGCCAGCCGTGGCCTGTGCTTCTCCTCTGCCAGAGGAACAGAAATCATTTGCTTGACTTCACCAGCAATAATAACCTGCAGTTGATTGGCTGCGGCTTCACTCTGCAATGACAGCACCATCAGACATTGTCGGATCCTGCGGGCTCCTTGGGCTACATTTTGGGTTCCTGATGTAAGGCAATCCAAGCGGGGACAGGACAATAACTAGAATCCTGGAGAGGTTTCAGCCATTGGATGTGCACAGCACTGAGATGCTGCAGCCTTTACCTCTAGAGCAAATATTTCCTCTTGCTTTGCTTGTCTTTTTCTTAGACCAACAGGTGTCTCTGGTCACCTCACTGTAAAGAGCCGAGTGCTCGCCTTTTTTCTATCACAGGGTCCCATGTGCCCCTTCTTCCTCTGCCCTCTAATATCATAGATTCCTTCCAGTGCTCCCACGAAAGCAGGCCCTCCTGCCACAGTGCCAGAACAACAGTAACAATCAGAGTAATAGCAATCCTCCTGTCTTTCCCCAGCCCCCTAAAAAACTGGCTGGCTGCTGGTTTTATACCGAATTGTTTGCAAAACTCTGACATGGGCCTGTATCTCCAAAAATTGCTGCAAGTGTAACTGGGCACTCTTGGTTCAAGGTGCTTTGGTGGCTCACAATTAAGATGTAATCAGTTTTGGTCTTCCTTAAAGGGTCAAGGTTATGCTAGAAATTTTTTTCTACTAACTAAATACAGCTATATATGTGTGTGTGTATATATAAGTGTATATGTATGTAGATACAATATACACCGCTATATACATATATAATATACACATATATATTCTAGTTTTAAAATACATGTCAGTTTTGACCTTCCTGTAGGGGCAATTGGCAGGTGACACCTATAGAGTATATACCTTGCTTTCCAAAACGTATATAGGATCATCCGACCAGCTTCAGCTAAAGGCCCATTTGAAACAGAAACCACTGACAGAGGGGGAAACTGACCAACAGCACACACACCCACACCCATGCTCAAGGATACAAGACGATTCCTAGAAGGAAGCTTTGGGAGACCTTTTAAAAAAAATTTCCCCTGTTGCCACATGCTGGACAGATCACACTGAGCGTCTTGAGAGAGTGGGACCTGAGAAGATGGCTGGGGTCGGAGAAGGTAAGGAGTGGGTGGGAAAGATCTCCTAGAGACCAACAACACCAAGCCTTTGTGGATGAACATGCTGCAACTGCTGTGTTGGCACTTGAATTTCGAATGAGACCCATGGATACTCAGACACACAGAGCTGCACAGACACACCTGCTGGGCTGTCACTGGTGGACTTGTGTTCCTCCCCACATTTGGAGGAAAGGCTTCATTTGGGTGGGTTCCTTTGTTTTGATTTTCTAGGGGACGTTATTCGATTTCTGATTCTTAGCGGTGCAGTAGCTAATACTGAGTTACTCCGACTGGACTTCAGTCAACACTAGGCTTGTCACAGTAGTTTTATTGTGAGGGAGGGAAGAGTTGTAGGGGAAGGGTTTGGAATATAAAACAGACACAATAAAAAAAACTTACCAAGTCAGAAGGTCTTTTTTATTTACTATCTGTTTACTTTAACCCACAGGAGAAGGTAAACAACAGATTGTATGATCTCTCATTTCAGGACATCTATTTCCTACTAGTCCTGCTTGGGGGCACTGGGGGACTTGGCATTTCCCTTCCTGTCTGTACCCCTATCTGTCTGTATTTTCCTAACCACCTGTGTGATTTTGAAGGGGCTTCCTTTTTTCTAGGAAAATAAAAATAAATTGCTGGAGAACACCAACAAGTGCAGAAAAGGAAGGGCTCTGTGCTTTTAAACCTACAAGAGGAAACATAGATGCTTATAGGGATTCGTATTTGTGTTACCGGAGAGCCAGGACGCCCCAGCTGAGTTTATGCTCTGCATAGAAACCAGGACGCCCCAGCCGAGTTTATGCTCTGCATAGAAACCAGAGGAAAGTTAGGAGAAAGGAAATATTGAATCCCCATTTTTACGACTGGGCAATGCTGGAATGTACATATGGCACATGTTTTGAGGATGACGTTGTCCTCCAGAATCTAACTTTCATTTCTTTAAAAAAAGAAAGTTCTCCCTTGAGTTTTTGTGCATGTGGATCCCACTCTAGGTGCTCATGCATCTCATGCAGGTGAGATTGGGTTCTTGAGCCAGCAGTGTCTATTGGGGCCACACCTGCATGTCCTCATGCCCCCCAACCAAGGGCACACAGAAGTCCCACCCACCGCTTAGTTCCCTCCTGTGGCAGCGAGGTGGAGTTCAGCCGTGTTCACCTGCTACCTCACAGCACCTTTTGCCCAATCCTTTTGTATAGCTTAGTTCAGTGAGATATTTCTGCCTTATTGGCAGCCTCTTCTTTGTATTCATTCTCTAAAATCTGTAATTTCTTCAATCTGTCATTAGTCAATGCCTTCCCGCCTAAAGGCTGAGCCTCAATCCTCTAGCTTTAAGCCATGCCCACTGTGCGAAGGACTCATCTCTCTAACCCATGGGTACAGTCAGTGTCTTTTCTGTTTGGGCAAGTGCCACGTCCAGGACCGTTGCTCATTATTCTGGTCCTTCTTCACTCCACTTGCTACTCCAGAGATACTTGGCTAAAGCTCCACCTCCTAGAGCAGACAATGAGGGGAAAGAAAGGTTTTGGAAAGACATTCCTCTGACATCAAAAAGGGACTCTTCTCTCAGCAATCCCTCTTCTTTAGTGCCCCATATAAGCGGGAACTCTACCCTGCAGGCTCCTGGTTCCAGTCTGAAACCCACTCAGTCGACTGTCCTTGGGCCTGCAAACTGGCTAGGAGTAGAGCTGGTCAGAAAACTTTAGATTGGCGTTCCATCAGAAAATGCAGGTCCATCAAAGTCAAAATGATTAATGAATTTGTGTCAATTTTGCCAAAATTTTGTTTGGGGGGCAGGTTTTCCAACAATGTAGAACATCCCATTTTGAAATTTTTTGGAACAAAAAGTTTTCAGTTTTCTTTTGAGAATGACTTTTCATTTCAAATTGTTTAACATTTTGAATTACATTCTTAGTTATAACATACAATTTTAAAAAGTCAAAATCGAAACTAACCATTTTGAACAATCCAAAATGAAAGGGAAGGGTTTTTATTCTTGCTGCTTCTTTATTCCCAGAAAAAAAGCGTGAATACTGTGACAGGATCCCCAGGGTGCAGCCTGGGACTGTGGGACCACTGTGCCGCCTTAACTCTCCAGCCTGGTCTGTCTCTCACAATGCTTTGCTAGTGACAAGCAGCAAACCCCTCCAGGTGCTGTTATCACTCAGCACAACAGCATGTAGAGCCCCACACCCAGCTAGATTACATGAATGCTCCCAGAGCCACTTGAATCACACAGAAAAAGGCACCAGCCAAATCCTCCCAGCCTTGTACCTCAGGAATATATGGTCTTGCACTGCTCAAGATGAGCAGTGCAAATTTATTAATTGGTTCACCACTTCATCAATGGAAAGTGGCTATACACCAGCCTTTATAAACCTGAGCAAGCACCCTTACCAAGCGCTTCAGGCAAACCCACTGGTAAAGATAAACAGTTAAACAAATTTATTGACTACAAAAGATAGATTTTAAGTGATTATAAGTGATAGGCAAAAAGTCAGAGTTAGTTACCAAAAGAAAAGAAAATATAAGCATGCAGTCTAAACTCTCAACCCTATTAGACTGGGCAACATCTAGATTAAGTAGTTTTCTCACCCCACTGGATATTGCAGTCCTTAATATACAGGTTTGTCCCTTAAACCTGGGCCAGTCTCCTTTGTTGGAGTCTTCAGTCTTCTGAGTGTCTTTGTTGCTTGCAGCATGTGTGGGGACAGGAGAAAGGCCAAGCATGGGGCCCCTGTGTTCCGTTTTATACCCTCAGTCCCATGTCGGAGAACAGAAGTCCAGGCATGTCTGGTAGGCATTGCTGAGTCCCCAGGCAAGGTTGAGCAATTCCCCTGGTGTGGCAGGTGAGTCATTGAATTGTAGCTCCCTTGCTGGACAATGGCTGTTAATGGTTGTTTGATACCCGCCCGGGCGTTGGTACTCCCCTGTACTTCCCTTGGCATTGTCTCTGGAGAGCTAGTATCTGGGCGCTTCCCAAACCCACAGCATATTTTAGTGAGAACCATACAGCACAATTCTCATAACTTCATATGCATTAATGATATACATGTTTTGATAGAATAGTGACTTTCAGCAGATCATAACCTTTCCCCGATACCTCACATGGTCTGCTTTATATGCAAGATCACAATTATATATGAATGAGGAATATGGGGGTTACAGGGTGCTCCCCCAAGGTATAGAATGTCACAAATACATCTTAACATGGGCCCGAGGCAACTGAAAAGATTGACATACTGACTCCAGTTCAGAATGGTGACTCTAGCCTCCATCATCCCCTCATTAGACTCTTAGGATTGGTTTGCGGCTCTCAGCTTCCAAGATGTTTATTTTCACATAGCAATTCTTCTGACTGACAGACAGTATCTCCAGTCACCTTGGGACATAACTGCTCCCTGTACAGGGTACTATTGCTCAGCTTCTCTACTGCCCTGAGAGTATTCAGAAAAGCTAGGCAGTAGTAGGGGCCCACCTGGGAGAAGGAATACAGCTCTACCTGGGTGTGGACAAATGGCTTCTAAGAGGTTATTCCCCATCAGGAAGTTTCCAATGCCCTCTTCACAGTCCTCAATCTGCACCACTCTTTAGGATTAAGAATTAATTACAAGTCATCTCTCACTCCAGCATAGTCCATAGAATGTATAGAGGCCCTTCTTCATTCCAAGTCAGGAAAGGCATACCTCTCTCTGGACAGATTTCAGGCCATCCCATCCCTGGTCTCCACCCTCAGGGAAACCCTGCAACAGCAGCAAGACCCTGAGCCCCAGTGAAGGGCAGCCAAGTTTGTAGAGGACACCGAGCCTGCTTGGTCATATCTTGAATATTTGCACAATCTGCTGAGGGCATCTCATGTTGGAAATTAGGAATCTCAAGTGGAGCTTGGCTTGTGGGTGGAGCTTGGGAGAGCATCACCACACTTGTTTCCAGTTCAAGCCTTGCCCATTTTACAGTTAATGAACTGATGCACAGAGGGGTGAAGACACTTCCCCACTGGAGCACACAGCAGATCAGGGTAGAACTGGGAATTCACTCCCAGCCCAATGTGGATCCTGGATCTGCAGATTACCCTTCGCAAGGGTGAGGGACAGTGTCACAAGGACAGTGTTGCCAACGTTCACAATTTAATCATGCATCTCATGATATCTGGGTTTTTTTAAAGTTCCAGCTCCTGGAGTCATGAGACTCTCGGCTGCTTGGATCCAAGTGTTTGGCTCAGATCTGTCTTCAACCCTGAATTCTGAAGTTGCTTTTTCCCGGGAGGGCTAAGAATTTAGGTCCAGACATTTTTGTTGCTGTTCCCTCCGACCTGTCTCTTGTCTTCAGGGGAGGAATATAATAAAATGGAACCAGCCTCAGAGCCAGGGCTGTGTGAATAATTCATAGCAAACCATTTATGCCATGACTGTCACCGCCTTTTCACGCATTAGCTGTGAACAGAAGGCCAGTTTCTCTGGAACATTTGTCCTTAGGGGCGACTGGCCGGATCGCCTCTGGGAATGATTCCTGGGGAGTGAGCAAGCCATGGTGAGAATTTCACACCTGAATGATTGGACTGGATCTATGGGGCCTGTGATGCATTCCTGTTCCCTGGCTGGCTGGGCATAACCCTGGCTGGCTGGGCATAACCCTGCCTGCCACCTCTAGGGGTTCCCACCCCCTCTTGATAGCAGGTGTTCTATGGAGAAAACCTGTCAGTCTTCAGCAAACACTCTCTGATGGGCTGTCGTTCCTATTCCCCCACCTTCTGGAGAAAGGCAGCCAGTCAGAGCTGTTCCATGTGCCATAAGGCATCTCCCCCAACTCCCCAGCAAGTGGAGGCTCTCACAGTTGCCTCCCAAACTGGCCATCTCTTAAAGGAATAGGTGCACCCCTGGGCACTGAGTTTTCCTGCTCAGGAGCAGCTTTGTCTCTCCCATTCCTAGCACTGCTCCCTTCCCCCCGCCCCACACCCAGGGGAGGGGTGAGAATAGGGGGAGGCACGTGAAACTCCCAGCTAGGAAAGAGAGGAGTGAGTGACTCCTTGCTGCCCCATCCCTTCTGGGGCACACCCTGCACCCGGAGGGGTGGAGACAGGGCCAGATTAACTCTCCTGTGGGCCCAGAGCTATTAGATTTTGTGGGGGCCCTGTATACAAGTCTTTTTCCTAATTTAAAGCAAAATGATCACAATTATGGCATCGAGGCTATTAATCCTATACTAAACTTGCCTTTTAATTAACATAAAGCTATTCTGTAGTTACATTTCAGTCTTAAAACATGTAGAATATAGCTAAGTTAATTCAAAATAGCCTACTTCTTACCTTAGAACAGCTGTTATATTAGTTTCTTTCTGGGAGGGAGTTTGGGTGCAGGAGGGGACTCCAGGCTGGGGCAGAGTGTTGGGGTGCAGGAGAGGGCAAGGCTTTGGGAGGTAGTTCGGTGCAGGAGGGGATTCTGACCTGGGGCAGGGGGTTGGGGTACAGGAGGGGGAGTGAGGTTCAGGCTCCGGCTCGGAGGCGCTTACCACAGGTGGCTCCCGGCCGGCGGTGCAGCAGGTCTCAGGCAGGCTGCCTGCCTGCCTGCCATAGCCCCACGCTACTCCCAGAAGTCTCTGCGTGCCCATGGTGGGAGAGGGACAGCATGTCTCCGTGTGTTGTCCATGGCTGCAAGCGCCGCCTCTGCAGCTCCCATTGCCTGGTTCCTGGCCAATGGGAGCTGCGGGGACAGTGCTGGGGGTGGGGGCAGCGTGCAGGGCCTCCTCCTCCCCCCCACCAGGGGCCGCAGAGACATGCCAGCAGCCGGCCACTTCCATGAGCAGCATGGGGCCACGGCATACCTGAGCTCTGCCTGAGCTCTGCTGCACAGCTGGACTTTTAGTAGCCCGGAGATCATGATCAACTGGCAGAGGCTCCAGGATTGACCAGTCGATCGTGATCGACAGGTTGGTGACCACTGAATTGTATATAATTATGGATTTTTTTGCAGGGGCCCCCTTAGCCCGACGCCCTGGGCTGCAGCCCTGCATTAATCTGGCCCTGGGTGGAGAGCAAAGTGACTGGGAAGGAGCAGAAACCCCGGGCCAAGGAGCGAAGCAGCCTCCCACGACGTGTGTCTGGGAGAGGAAAGAGGACAGCGCTCATGATTTTCTCACTGGTAACAATCTGGCTGGGGCTAGGGCTAGAGTTGTCAGACAACCGGTTTGCGACAGGAACTCCCAGTTGAAAAGGGACCCTGGCGGCTCCGGTCAGCACTGCCAACCGGGCCATTAAAAGTTCAGTTGGTGGCGCAGTGGGGGCCTGGGGCTAAGGCAGGATCCCTGCCTGCCCTAGCTCCATGTGGCTCCCAGAAGTGGCTGCCAGGTCCCTGCAGCCCCTAGATGCATGGGTGGCTAGGGAGGCTCTTTGCGCTGTTCCCGCCCGGGATGCCGGCTCTGCATCTCCCATTGGCTGGGAACCGCGACCAATGGGAGATGCGGGGGTGGTGCCTGCGGGCGTGAGGGCAGCATACGGAGCCTCCCTGGCTGCCATGTGCCTAGGGGCTGCAGGGACCTGGCAATGCTTCCCGAGAGCCACGGTAAGCGCTGCCGGGACCCCGCACCCTCTCCCGCACCTCAACCCCCTGCCCCAGCCCGGAGTCCCCTCCTGCACCCAAACTCCTTCCCGGAGCCCACCCCCCCCTCAACACCTCAACCCTCTGCTCCTGCATCCCAAACCCCTCATCCCCGGCCCCACTCCAGGGCCCATACCCCCACCTGGATCTCCCACCCACACCCCAACCCCCTTCCCCAGCCTGGAGCCCCCTCCTGAACCCCAAACTCCTCATCCGTGGCCCCAACCCAGAGAATACACCCCCAGCCGGAGCCCTCACCCCCCTGCACCCCACTCCCCTGCCCCTTCCTTCACCCCCAACCTGTCATCCCTAGCCCCACCCCAGAGTCCACATCCCAAGCCAGAGCCCGCACCCCCCCAACCCCTTGCCCCAGCCCGGAGCCCTCTCCCGCACCCTGAACCCCTTATTTCTGGCCCCACCCAGAGCCCGCACCCAGAGCCCATACCCACCCCTGCATCCCAACCCCTTGCCCCAGCCAGGTGAAAGTGAGTGAGGGTGGGGGAGAGGTGGGGCCTCAGGGAAGGGGCAGAGCGTGGGGAAGGGGTGTTTGGTTTTGTGTGATTAGAAAGTTGGCAACACTAGCTGGGGCCTGTCTAGCCATGACCCCACATGATCCAGGCCTCTGGGAGAAAACCTGGGAAGTGTCAGGCTTGAAAGGGGCAAAATAAATCCATTTTACCCTGTATAAAGCTTATACAGGGTAAACTCATAAATTGTTCGCCTTCTATAACACTGGTAGAGAGATATGCACAGCTGTTTGTCTTTCCCCCCCACCCCGCCCCGGTATTAATACTTACTCTGGGTTAATTAATAAGTAAAAAGTGATGTTATTGAATACAGAAAGTAGGATTTAAATGATTCCAAGTAGTGACAGACAGAACAAAGTGAATTACCAAGCAAAATAAAATAGAACACACAAGTCTATGTCTAATACAGTAAGAAAACTGAATACAGATAAAAACCTCACCCTCAGAGGAATTCCAGTAAGCTTCCTTTTACAGACTAGTCTCCTTCTAGTCTGGGTGCAGCAATCACTCACACCCCTTGTAGTTACTGTCCTTTGTTCCAGTTTCTTTCAGGTATCCTTGGGGGTGGAGAGGCTATCTCTTTAGCCAGCTAAAGACAAAATGGAGGGGGTCTCCCATGAGTTTAAATAGACTTTCTCTTGTGGGTGGAGACCCCCTCCTCTCTCCTATGCAAAGTCCAGCTCCAAGATGGAGTTTTGGAGTCACATGGGTAAGTCACATGTCCATGCATAACTCAGTTTTTACAGGCAGCATCCATTGTTTACATGCTACCCTGAACGTCCTCAGGTAGACTTCTTATGTGGATTGAAGCCTTCCAAGATTCAATGTTCTTTAAGTGTTTCTTGATTGGGCACTTAATTTGCACATTCCTTTCTCAAGAAGCTGACCAAATGCTTTACTAAGGCTACTTAGAAATCAAGCAAGTACACAGCCAATATTCATAACTTCGAATACAACAATGACACATCAAAAGCGACAAAGAGTCCTGTGGCACCTTATAGACTAACAGATGTATTGGAGCATAAGCTTTCATGGGTTCCCCTCCAAGCCCCAAGGCAGGGGCGTACAAACCCAAGCACAAGCACAAGGACTCTTGAGCCCAGGGTGGGGCTTAGGACTGGGCCCGATGGGTGGGTTGAGGAACAGCCCCAAAGGGGTGGAAGGATTGTGATGGGTTGGATCACAGAAACCCCCTTGGGGCTGCCAACTGATGTGCCAAGACTACTTCTGCCCCTGCTTTCCTGCCCTGGCAGCTTGGGACTTCGTGAGCATAAGCTGACCCAATTTGTCAGACACATGTCTGATACTTAACAATGACACAGGCATACAAATAGGATGAATAGATTCAGTAGATCATAACCTTTACAGAGATATGTTATATGGCATATGTAGCATAAAACATATTCCAGTTCTGTCATATATACATTCATAAGCATATTTCCATAAAGCCTTATGGGGTGCACCGTCACAAGGATCTCCTGGGATGCTCGGCCTTTGTTACCGCAGCAGGGGTAACCATTGCTGAACCAGAGCCCAGGGAACTCGGCTATGCACAGAGCCAGGCCCGCACAGGGCCAACGAGGTGAACAGCAGGGGTGTTAACGGTGAAGACCCTGCAAGACCATGAACATAGAACCATAGAACTTAAGATCAGAAGGGACCATTATGATCATCTAGTCTGACCTCCCGCATGATGCAGGCCACAAAAGCTGACCCACCCACTCCTGAAATAATTCTCACCCTTGACTCAGGTGTTGAAGTCCCCAAATCTTGATTTAAAGACTTCAAGTACCAGATAATCCTCCAGCAAGCGACCCCTGCCCTATGCTGCGGAGGAAGGTGAAAAACCTCCAGGGCCTCTGCCAATCTACCCTGGAGGAAAATTCCTTCCCGACCCCAAATATGGCGATCAGCTGAACCCCGAGCATGCGGGCAAGACTCTCCAGCCAGACACTCAGGAAAAAGACTTTCAATATCCCAACATTGACCATCGGTACTAATTACCAGCGGTGGCACATTATTGACCTATTGAGTAAATCAAGTTATCCTATCAAACCATTCCCTCCATAAACTTATCAAGCTTAATCTTAAAGCCGGAGAGGTCTTTCGCCCCCACTGTTTCCCTCGGTAGGCTGTCCCAGTATTTCACTCCTCTGATGGTTAGAAACCTTCGCCTAATTTCAAGCCTAAACTTCCCGACTGCCAATTTATATCCATTTGTTCTCGTGTCCACATTAGTACTGAGCTGAAATAATTCCTCTCCCTCCCTGGTATTTATCCCTCTGATATATTTAAAGAGAGCAATCATATCTCCCCTCAACCTTCTTTTGGTTAAGGAAAACAAACCGAGCTCCTCAAGTCTCCTTTCATACGACAGGCTTTCCATTCCTCGGATCATCCTAGTGGCCCTTCTTTGTACCCGTTCCAGTTTGAATTCATCCTTCTTAAACATGGGAGACCAGAACTGCACACAGTACTCCAAATGAGGTCTCACCAACGCCTTGTATAACGGGACTAGCACCTCCTTATCTCTACTAGAAATACCTCGCCTAATGCATCCCAAGACCGCATTAGCCTTTTTAACGGCCACATCACATTGCCGACTCATAGTCATCCTGCGATCAACCAGGACTCCGAGGTCCTTCTCCTCTTCCGTTACTTCCAACTGGTGCGTCCCCAGCTTATAACTAAAATTCTTGTTAGTCATCCCTAAATGCATAACCTTACACTTCTCACTATTAAATTTCATCCTATTACTAATACTCCAGTTTACAAGGTCATCCAAATCTCCCTGGAGGATATCCCGATCCTTCTCCGAATTGGCAATACCTCCCAACTTCGTGTCATCCGCAAACTTTATCAGCCCACTCCTACTTTTGGTTCCGAGGTCAGTGATAAATAGATTGAATAAAATCGGACCCAAAACCGAACCTTGAGGAACGCCACTGGTAACCTCCCTCCAACCCGACAGATCACCTTTCTGATACTGGGGAGCGGGGGGTGCTACAGCAGTAAGTGAATCTACTTGTACGCAGTCAATCAGCATGACAGAGTGCTTCCCCCCCTCCCTCAGGAGCTCAGAGTTGTTTTTGGGTAAGGGAGGAGGGAGCAAAAATTGCCCCCTCCCCCCCACCTCCCCCCCAGCTCAGGGTGGCTCTGCTTCCCACCCTCCTGTGAGCGGTGGGTCAGTCTGCGCCTCCCCTTTGAAGCCCTGGGAAGGGGAAGCGGAGGGTGAAGAGTCCCAGGAGGAGTAGGGCTGAGGCTCTAGGGGACAGACAGATGATGGGGGGGAACTGATGTGGGGCTGTGTAATGAATTGCAGGGCTGGGGGAGAGGAAGATGAGGGGCTGGGGGGAACACAGGATTAATGGTGCACTGGGGTTTGGGGAGAAGTTGGAGGGTCCCCGCCATCGGAGGGCTGCAAGAGCTCCTGCTGTGGGGCCCGAATCCGCTCACCCCATACATTTGAGAGAGTTTGACACTGCTTGTGGCCCCCGCATAGTGGGGGGACAAGCAGGGATGTTCAAAATCCAAATTAAGCACAGTCTAATCTTCAGTTTTAAACCCAGTCTCATGAGTTTTGAAGCTGTGGGGTTGACAATAAGGCAGCAGACTGACTAATTGGTGGTGGTGGGGGGTCTGTCTGTGGTTGGGGAAGGGCAGAGCAATGATGGGAGAGTTTGGAATTAGCATATATGTAATGAAGTGATGGCTGCCACTGCCAGCTTCTCTCCCTTGATGCTGGTGGGAGCTCATGGCAATTCCTCTCCCAGAGTCCTGCCCCACCCTCAGGCCATGTCTGCCCTGGGGGCTTCCCTCATTGCTGCTAGCATTGCAGCTGTACAGCTGCGACCCTTCATACAGACAGGCAAAGCCACTCTCTCCACCAGTGGGGCTGCTCCATTCTTGAACCCCCAGAGCAAGCGCCATGTGAGGGGCTACCCTGGCTCACCTATACTCATGGCTGTAATCAGAGCAAATCCCCAGTCTAGACTGTGCAATTTAAATAGAAATGTGCAGGGCATTTGGCTGAAGATCTTGGCAGGTCTGGCATCACTTTTAGAATGAGATTCCTGCCGCAAATACAATTATTTAATTAAAAAATCGGCTGGCCAAGGACATTTCCCAAGACATTCAAAATTCCCTGACCATTTCTGCTAGTAAACTCACTAGAATATTCACACCAGCTGAAATTCACCCCTGTGCAAAGAACCAGCATAAAGCCAAGACATCACTCACTATCTACTTCTTGCCTGGATCAGTGTGCTATCTGAGCACCTCACCATCTTTAATATAGCTATCCTCAAGAGCTCCCTGCGAGGTATGACAGTGCCTATTATCCCCAAGGGAACTGAGGCACCAAAAGGCTTGCCCTGATGCTCATAGAAAGTTTCTTGCAGAGCAGAGACTCAAACCTGGCTCTCACAAGCCTTAGGTTAGTGCCCTAGTTAGATACCAGACCATGCTTCCTCTTGCTTATGCCCTCCTGAAAACTTATGTAGTGCCTGGGCATTATGCTTGGCCTCTGTACAGAAGTGAATTTCACTCTAAGTTAACACACAGTGGTTGTGAAGGTAACCACAGCAAATCAACTAAAAAATTCCACTAATGCTGAGAAAATCTTTTTCCCTTTATCTCCCAGCTGTGCTCAGGTATATCGAGCCATTTGTGATGCAATCTGTTGTGTGTCACCATAGCAATTCCAGGTCTCAAGGGTGTAACTGGTTTTCGCAAATGGTAGCCAAGACCATGTTGAATATTATCATGGCAACTGTCACATGTCACATGGAATGGATATCATCCATCCATATTTAATTAATAGTGACCTGCTTTTTTTACACAATAGTATGAGCTATTCAGCCAGTCAGAGTGCTAGATTTTCTGAACATCTCACATCTTGTACATTTGCACAGTCAGGTGCCTTGTACAGGGATGCTTGGGCCCTGATTCTCAACCCACACTGGAGTAAATCAGGAGGAGTGTAGCTCCACTGATGCCAATGGAATTTATGAGAGGAGAAGCAGGCCCCTGGACTCTATCTCTGAGGAAGAGGGAGTGGAAAAGAGATTATTAATGATATGGAGGATGGCATGAACTGCACCCTCAGCAAGTTTGCAGATGACACTAAACTGGGAGGAGTGGTAGATACTCTGGAGGGTAGGGATAGCATACAGAGGGACCTAGACAAATCAGAGGATTGGGCCAAAAGAAATCTGATGAGGTTCAACAAGGACAAGTGCAGAGTCCTGCACTTAGGATGGAAGAATCCCATGCACTGCTACAGACTAGGGACCGAATGGCTAGGCAGCAGTTCTGCAGAAAAGGACCTAGGGGTTACAGTGGACGAGAAGCTGGATATGAGTCGACAGTGTGCCCTTGTTGCCAAGAAGACTAACGGCATTTTGGGCTGTATAAGTAGGGGCATTGCCAGCAGATCAAGGGACATGATCATTCCCCTCTATTCGACATTGGTCAGGCCTCATATGAAGTACTGTGTCAAATTTTGGGCCCCACACTACAAGAAGGATGTGGAAAAATTGGAAAGAGTCCAGTGGTACCAGCTGACAGAACAAGGAGTAATGGTCTCAAGTTGCAGTGGGGGAGGTTTAGATTGGATATCAGGAAAAACTTTTTCACTAGGAGGGTGGTGAAGCACTGGAATGGGTTACCTAGGGAGGTGGTGGAATCTCCTTCCTTAAAGGTTTTTAAGGTCAGACTTCACAACGCCTTGGCTGGGATGATTTAGTTCCCTCAGCCTCTCCTCGTAAGTCATGTGCCCCAGCCTCCTGATAATTTTCGTTGCCCTCCGCCAGACTCTCTCCAATTTGTCTACATCCTTTCTGTAGTGGGAGGCCCAAAACTCGACGCAATACTCCAGATGTGGCCTCACCAGTGCCGAATACAGGGGAATAATCACTTCCCTCGATCTGCTGGCAATGCTCCTACTAATGCAGCCCAATATGCCATTAGCCTTCTTGGCAACAAGGGCACACTGCTGACTCATATCCAACTTCTCATCCACTGTAATCTCCAGGTCCTTTTCTGCAGAACTGCTGCTTAGCCAGTCGGTTCCCAGCCTTTAGTGGTGCATGGGATTCTTCCATCCTAAGTGCAGGACTCTGCACTTGTCCTTGTTGAACCTCATCAGATTTCTTTTGGCCTACTCCTCCAATTTGTTTAGGTCACTCTGGACCCTATCCCTACCCTCCAGTGTATCTACATCTCCCCCCAGCTTAGTGTCATCTGCAAACTTGCTGAGGGTGCAATTCATCCCATCATCCAGATCATTAATAAAGATGTTGAACAAAACTGGCCCCAGGACTGACACCTGGGGTACTCCGCTTGATACCGGCTGCCAACTAGACATCGAGCCGTTGATCACTACCTGTTGAGCCTGACAATCTAGCCAGCTTTCTATCCACCTTATAGTCCATTCATCCAATCCATCCTTCTTTAACTTGCTGGCAAGAATACTGTGGGAGACGGTATCAAAAGCTTTGCTAAAGTCAAGATATGTCACGTCCATTGCTTTCCCCATATCCACAGAGCCAGTTGTCTCATCATAGAAGGCAATCAGGTTGGTCAGGCATGACTTGCCCTTGGTGAATCCATGTTGACTGTTCCTGATCACCTTCCTCTCCTCCAAGTGCTTCAAAATGGTTTCCTTGAGGACCTACTCCATGATTTTTCCAGGGACTGAGGTGAGGCTGTAGTCTGTAGTTCCCTGGGTTCTCTTTCTTCCCTCTTTTAAAGATGGGCACTATATTTGCCTTTTTCCAATTGAGTACATTAGCTTTTTCCACATCATCGGTCACTAGGTTGCCTCCCCCGTTCATTAAGGGTCCCACACTTTCTCTGACCTTTTTCTTGTTGCTAACATACCTGTAGAAACCCTTCTTGTTACCCTTCACATCCCTTGCTAGCTGCAACTCCAGTTGTGTTTTGGCCTTCCTGATTACACCCCTGCATGCTCGCGCAATATTTTTATGCTCCTCCCTAGTCATCTGTCCAAGTTTCCACTTCTTGTAAGCTTCCTTTTTGTGTTTAAGTTCACCAAAGATTTCACTGTTAAGAGGTTTCACTGTTGGTGGGGTTTCAGAGCCTGGCTCCAACACCAGCAGGATGTCTGTACTGCTGTTTTCAGCTCCGTAGCATGAGCCCCGCTAGGCCAAGTCAGTTGACCCAGGCTCTGATATGGTTTGGTTTGGGGTTTAGGTTTTTTTTGAAGTGTAGACTTACCCTTGGAAGCCATGTCACACTATATGCTAGGACGTGCAAATGAACAAGCCAGGGCTCACGAATAGCCAGGGCTTGGGTGGGAGGGAGGCAGGGAACCCTGTGAGTAACAGGCAGGCAGAGCTGCACAGGTTCTGTTGCCTCTTTAGCAGGATGGGAGTGGGAAGGCAGGGAGCCAGGCAGCCCGTGAGCTGCTGCCAAATTCAATCTAGAAACAGGGAATGAGAAGCAGAGCAGCCTCTGAGTTACTTCTTTGTTCAGAGTGTGGGTGCTGGGGGAAGTGAAGCTCTTGGGGCTGGAGGGCAGCAGCAGAGGGTCCTGGCAGAGGCAGGGCCCTGTTTGTGGCTGGGAGCAGAGGCAGATTATGGTTTTGTGGGGTTCTGGGACAGAGCACCCATTCTGCCTGCAGTCCCCACCCCCACCTGCCGGGGAAAAGGGGTCAGGGCACAGGGGCTTGCCATGCCCCGTCCGGCACTCCTGTTGCAGCTCTGGCTGGCTTCACAGGAACCAGATCCAATTTTTCATGAGAACATCCCCACTCCCAAAGAGATCTCCTCAATGGAAGCCCTGAGGTAAGTGGGGAAATGGGATACCGGAAGGAAGCACGAGCAGGAGAGTGCAAGAGGGGAGGACTCCTGTCTCAGACTGAGAAAGCGGGACAATCAGCGAGTTATCTTAAGTGCCTATACACAAATGCAAGAAGCCTGGGAAACAAGCAGGGAGAACTGGAAGTCCTGGCACAGTCAAGGAACTATGATGTCATTGGAATAACAGAGACTTGGTGGGATAACTCACATGACTGGAGTACTGTCATGGATGGATATAAACTGTTCAGGAAGGACAGGCAGGGCAGAAAAGGTGGGGGAGTTGCATTGTATGTAAGAGAGGAGTATGACTGCTCAGAGCTCCGGTATGAAACTGCAGAAAAACCTGAGAGTCTCTGGATTAAGTTTAGAAGTGTGAACAACAAGGGTGATGTCGTGGTGGGAGTCTGCTATAGACCACCAGACCAGGGGGATGAGGTGGACGAGGCTTTCTTCCGGCAACTAGCACAAGTTACTAGATCGCAGGCCCTGGTTCTCATGGGAGACTTTAATCACCCTGATATCTGCTGGGAGAGCAATACAGCGGTGCACAGACAATCCAGGAAGTTTTTGGAAAGTGTAGGGGACAATTTCCTGGTGCAAGTGCTGGAGGAACCAACTAGGGGCAGAGCTCTTCTAGACCTGCTGCTCACAAACCGGGAAGAATTAGTAGGGGAAGCAAAAGTGGATGGGAACCTGGGAGGCAGTGACCATGAGATGGTCGAGTTCAGGATCCTGACACAAGGAAGAAAGGAAAGCAGCAGAATACGGACCCTGGACTTCAGAAAAGCAGACTTTGACTCCCTCAGGGAACTGATGGGCAGGATCCCCTGGGAGAATAACATGAGGGGGAAAGGAGTCCAGGAGAGCTGGCTGTATTTTAAAGAATCCTTATTGAGGTTGCAGGAAAAAACCATCCCGATGTGTAGAAAGAATAGTAAATATGGCAGGCGACCAGCTTGGCTAAACAGTGAAATCCTTGCTGATCTTAAACGCAAAAAAGAAGCTTACAAGAAGTGGAAGATTGGACAAATGACCAGGGAGGAGTATAAAAATATTGCTCAGGCATGCAGGAGTGAAATCAGGAAGGCCAAATCACACTTGGAGTTGCAGCTAGCAAGAGATGTTAAGAGTAACAAGAAGGGTTTCTTCAGGTATGTTAGCAACAAGAAGAAAGTCAAGGAAAGTGTGGGCCCCTTACTGAATGAGGGAGGCAACCTAGTGACCGAGGATGTGGAAAAAGCTAATGTACTCAATGCTTTTTTTGCCTCTGTCTTCACGAACAAGGTCAGCTCCCAGACTGCTGCACTGGGCAGCACAGTATGGGGAGAAGGTGACCAGCCCTCTGTGGAGAAAGAAGTGGTTCGGGACTATTTAGAAAAACTGGACGAGCACAAGTCCATGGGGCCGGATGCGCTGCATCCGAGGGTGCTAAAGGAGTTGGCGGATGTGATTGCAGAGCCATTGGCCATTATCTTTGAAAACTCATGGCGATCGGGGGAGGTCCCGGATGACTGGAAAAAGGCTAATGTAGTGCCCATCTTTAAAAAAGGGAAGAAGGAGGATCCGGGGAACTACAGGCCAGTCAGCCTCACCTCAGTCCCTGGAAAAATCATGGAGCAGGTCCTCAAGGAATCAATTCTGAAGCACTTAGAGGAGAGGAAAGTGATCAGGAACAGTCAGCATGGATTCACCAAGGGCAAGTCATGCCTGACTAACCTAATTGCCTTCTATGAGGAGATAACTGGGTCTGTGGATGAGGGGAAAGCAGTGGATGTGTTATTCCTTGACTTTAGCAAAGCTTTTGATACGGTCTCCCACAGTATTCTTGCCGGCAAGTTAAAGAAGTATGGGCTGGATGAATGGACTATAAGGTGGATAGAAAGCTGGCTAGATCGTCGGGCTCAACGGGTAGTGATCAACGGCTCCATGTCTAGTTGGCAGCCGGTTTCAAGCGGAGTGCCCCAAGGGTCGGTCCTGGGGCCGGTTTTGTTCAATATCTTCATTAATGATCTGGAGGATGGCGTGGACTGCACTCTCAGCAAATTTGCAGATGACACTAAACTGGGAGGAGTGGTAGATACGCTGGAGGGTAGGGATAGGATACAGAGGGACCTAGACAAATTAGAGGATTGGGCCAAAAGAAACCTGATGAGGTTCAACAAGGACAAGTGCAGAGTCCTGCACTTAGGACGGAAGAATCCCATGCACTGTTACAGACTAGGGACCGAGTGGCTAGGCAGCAGTTCTGCAGAAAAGGACCTAGGGGTTACGGTGGACGAGAAGCTGGATATGAGTCAACAGTGTGCCCTTGTTGCCAAGAAGGCTAACGGCATTTTGGGCTGTATAAGTAGGGGCATTGCCAGCAGATCGAGGGACGTGATCGTTCCCCTCTATTCGACATTGGTGAGGCCTCACCTGGAGTACTGTGTCCAGTTTTGGGCCCCACACTACAAGAAGGATGTGGAAAAATTGGAAAGAGTCCAGCGGAGGGCAACAAAAATGATTAGGGGGCTGGAGCACATGAGTTATGAGGAGAGGCTGAGGGAACTGGGATTGTTTAGTCTGCAGAAGAGAAGAATGAGGGGGGATTTGATAGCTGCTTTCAACTACCTGAAAGGGGGTTCCAAAGAGGATGGATCTAGACTGTTCTCAGTGGTACCAGATGACAGAACAAGGAGTAATGGTCTCAAGTTGCAGTGGGGGAGGTTTAGATTGGATATTAGGAAAAACTTTTTCACTAGGAGGGTGGTGAAGCACTGGAATGGGTTACCTAGGGAGGTGGTGGAATCTCCTTCCTTAGAGGTTTTTAAGGTCAGGCTTGACAAAGCCCTGGCTGGGATGATTTAGTTGGGATTAGGTCCTGCTTTGAGCAGGGGGTTGGACTAGATGACCTCCTGAGGTCCCTTCCAACCCTGATATTCTATGATTCTATGACACAGAGCCCTGCCTTTCCCCCTCCTCCGCTGTACTGATACAGCCTTTTGATAGTCGTGGGATGGAGCAAGGTTAAAGAATGGAGCCTTGCATTACACCACTGGTTAACCAGGGTGGGGTGACAACTTCCTCCTGCTGGAGTGGGCCATCTCTGAGACATATTAGCTCCATGTGACTAGCTTTTACTCCAAGTCTATAAAACACACTTTCAATATAGTTTCATTATTCCTTAAATATTTCCCATACATACATCTTGCAATGACTATGAATCTTGACAAGTTACGAGCTTTCTATAGATACTTCACATGCTACTGTTTATGGCTAAATAGCCTGCAAGATGTGCATTTGGTGTAGTGAGTTTGTCAGGTCTGAGGTCCAAGGTGTTTGCAAAGAACAGGGGACCTGTGTCACAATGGGGACATGAAGACTTGCAATGGGAATTAAACAGCAGTGGCTTGGTGGGGGGCGGGGGGAAGAGTGGGGGTGAGCAGCCACATGGGTATTGCTCACTGTGATGAAGTGGGGGGAGTCCGTGACACTCACCAGGCGAAGAGGGTTACCCCTTGGGGTGGGTGGAATTTCTGAAGCCCAGTAGCTCTCAGACCAAAGGCCCCTCGCCCTGGATAAAAGTTCTCTAGAACAGGAACATGGGGAGATGTAAGGCAGGGAACTCGCTAAAGCCATGAGGAAGGGGTAGGCCCACAACTGAGTCTCAGTGGAGGACAGAAACGCTTTCTCAGCTCAGTATATATCATCTTCTCTTGGCCCCTGCCCAGTTGGTGTGAGGTGAATCCGCTGCCATGTGAAGTGTGATTATCCCAGCGGGCTTGGCTGGCTGGGCTGACCTTGGTTTTCCGCTTGCTGGAGCTGTCAGAAGTTAGCGGCATGCAGGCCCGCTCTTGTCGGCGCGCTGCCGGGGAGGAGAGGCACTCAGCCTGACCTCTCTGCCTGTGTAACTGAGGGCAGCAGCTACCAGTGCCATCCACGTGCCAGCCTCTCTTGCTTCAGGAGAGGTGGAGCAGAGTGGCAATGAGGCTGTTTCCACTTGAAGGGAAGTGCCAATAGCAAAGGGCGGGGGGGCTGAATGTGTTTGATGGGCTCCTGCATTGCACTTAGAACGTGGGTCTGCAGCAGGCAGGGGAGGGAAGGCGGATGGTCCAGTGGTTCGGGCACTAGCCAGAGACATTGATTCAGTTCCCTGTGCCTCCACAGACTCCCTGGGTGAGCTTGGGTTTCTCTGTGCCGCAGTCCCCTAACAGCACGGCCCTACCCCGCAATGGGGTGGGAGGATAAATGCATTAGGGATTGTGAGGTGCTCAGGTACCAGCGTGGTGAGTTCCATACAACCATAGCTAGCTGTGAAGGGCATCTAGACTAACGTGGTGGTGATAGAGTTAACTGGGTTACCCAGAGTATTATGGGATGGAGCCATGCTCCACCATTCCTTCCTGTTTAGGCAGTGGGACTCCCCGTCCCACCCACCCCTTGAGATGCAGTTAAAGAAAGCAGCAAGGACCCAGTCTGCAGTCCTGTGGGTAAACTCTTTTTGTGGCACCGAGCGTCCCTTCACAGAAAGGCCGATTGCTTTGCAATGTGTTAATGACAGGCTGTTTGCATGTAACCGCAGCCCCGTCACCCCCCAGATTCATTCTGTCCACTCCGCCCAGTCACTCTCTCTCGCCCCCTCCCCCTCCTGATCATCCGTTCTCCATCACTCCCGCCTGCCCCTCTCCCACCCTCGAGCTGAGCACTCCTGGGCTCCCCAGCCTTTCCTGGGAAGGCAACATGGTGCAGAGACACGAGTGGAGACGCAGCCCCAGGCCCCAGTGTGCGATGGCTTCGCCCCAGCTATTTGCACGGACATAGGAGCAAGGTCTCATGGCTGCCACTTTCCTATAACAGCATCTCCCCTTTCATGTTGCGCTGTCCCAAGGGAGGGCGCTGCGTTTGACCCCATCCCACATGCTGTGATTGCTGTTGTTTCTCTTAATCATCTGCATGTTTCCTTGATTGCATTTCATATGGTGATTCAGAAAAGCAAGTGGCAAGCCCCAGGCTTGGCAGTAATTAATCTTCCTGAGGTGGGAGCCTGCTCCTTGTGCAAAGGGAGGTGAAGTCTGTCTGGGTGTCACACTGGCACGTATAGGCAAGTGACAATGATGGGCAGGCTTTGGCTCTGGACTGTGTGCAGGGCAGATGGATTGTTGGCTGCAAAATCGCTGGTTGTCAGCTTGGAGAGCCTCTTGCTGCAGGGCACAGACGGTGGTGAGTAGCTTGCCTGGATTGAGCCTTTCTTGCCCCAGGCCTCATTTGAACTGGGTTTCCCATGCACACAAACACTATAAAGGGGTGCCAACTTCGTTGTCCCTTCGGTGAAATGTTCTGTTAACAAGCCCACACTCTGTTGCTACTCAGAGCACAAGCACAGCACCCCAGGAATGGGCTGTGGGTCACAAGCAAATGGAGGTAACGCAGTGCCAAGTGTCTTCCAACTCGCTCGCTGCAAGGCCTCCATGCTGCAGAGAGACCTGGCCTCCTGAAGGGCGGGCTGCTTTGTCACTTTGCTGTCGGCCCAGACGCTCTCCTGCACTGATACAGGCTCCCATCAGTGTGTTACAGTTACGAGAGGGGCCTGAGACTCAGAATTATTCCTGGCTCTGTGGTGTTACTTCAGGCAAGTCACTTGATCTCACATTTACAATGCTTCTGCTGCCTCCCCTCCCACGGTCCCAACACATCATCATTGCAATAGCAGCCAACACTGCTGGCCTCTCCAACTGTCTTCACCCCTGCTCCCACTTTGGGAGCATCGGAACGGGGTCCGCCGTAATCCTGCATCAGGCAAAACCTTGCATCTGCCACATTTGTAAATCACTGTTCTGCTCAAGTCCAGGTGCTAGCAGACCCCTGATTCAAAAAGTCATAGGTGTGCAGAAGTGACTGAAATCTCTGAAATGCTGCTGCCTCTGTTGTATTTTCACCAGCAAAAGACAGCAGCTGGGCAGATTAAAGTGGAGTCTTCATCCCAAATGCAATATGCTTTCCCCCTCCTGAGTTTTTCCTGAGTTTCCTACAGTGTCCTACAGTGACTGACACCCCACCAGCTTCTGGGCAGACTCCTCCCCAAGGAATCCTCATGGCTTAGTCAGTTACATTGCAGGTGCCTTGGACTGACCCAGGGAGGGTCACAGCCTTTGCTTGTCTTTCTTTCCTTTAGGTGTTGCAATGCTGGGCAGGAGGGTGTTAATGGTGGCTTACTTGTGGGATATTCATTTGCCAGTCCCTGATGCCGAAAACACCTCATCGAACCCCAGGGAGTTGATCTCCTCTCCTGTGCTGCAAATTAAACAGCTCTGCTTGGTCACTTTCTTAATACCCCACTTTCTTCCGCCACTATGGAAACAACTGGGACCTGCACACACCAGCTCCCAGCTGCTTCTCCATATCAGTTGGGCTCTGCCAAACGCAGAGCGGAGGTCTGGGAAGCAGCCGCTAAGCTCCTACGCATGGTCTGCCCACGCCAGTCCAGCCCCTCCCTGCTCGGCCCACAGGCATCAGACAGGCTGTGATAGAGGCAGTCAAATCCAGCTCTCTGCTGATTCTTCTGCCAAGGCTGACAGGCGCTGTCAGCTCTGGCCTTTCTCCTGTCTGCCATCATCACCCCTCCCCCATGCCGAGATGTAGTTGGTTCTGTGTGATGCTGTACAGCCCCTGGGGTGGCTTGCGGGAGAACTGGGGGAGGCATCACTGGGGATGTCTTGCTTGTTTGAACTGACACTGCTGCTGCCCGTTACCCCAGCTGACACATCACCCTGGGAATGAACCCACGTCTTCTCTAGACAAGGTCTCCAGGTTTGCTCAGCCCCAGCCTGGGTTCTAACTGGAAAGCCCTGGCTCTAGCGCTAGCAGACATCCTGAGGTGTCTTTGTCTTGGGGATGGAGGGAGGAGCTGAGGCCCCTTTTCTATGCTCTACTGCAGTGGTCCCCAACCTTTTTCTTCTGGCGGGCGCCAAAAAAAAAAAAAACACCCCGAGCGCTGCTGGCGGAGCAAAAAACAAAACAAAACACCCCGAGCGCTGCCGGCGGAGCAAAAACAAACAAACAAACAAAAAACCCCGAGGGCTACGCGGGCGCACTTACACCCCCCGGCGGGCGCGTTGGGGACCCCTGCTCTACTGCATCCTAATCCTAGGACTGCCCTCTCTCCTCGGGTCAGTGTGTCCCATTGTTGGCCACGGTGTATTTTGACTCGCAGGCTTCTAGGCAAACATGTAGGGTTGGCTGGGTACATGATGGGGGGTTTTCCCCTTCCCCTGAGGCATTGGGTCCCTGCTGCAGGTGGGATGCCAGCTGACGTGGAGCAGTAAGGTATTAGTGCATGGCAAACCCTGTGTCCCCGTATGCCTGGGGTTTCATTTCACCACGAGCAGCTGTCACGTACCTCTTTAAATGAGGAGATATGTGCAGAGGCACTGGGTAAAAGCACAGGAAACTGAACCAGCCGCTCATCAATCTTTAATGGGGGTTGCAATTTAGCCACAGGTGCTAATGCGTTTTCACTAGCGCTTGCTTTCAAACAGCTACATAGAGGGCAGCCACATGAGCTCCCCTTCTGCTTCAAGCACTGACGAAGCACTGTGATGGCTAAGCACACAGCTGGCTGTCAGAAATCAGGAGATTGGCATAAAAATCATGAGATTTAAAAAAATAATTTTGGGTAATTTTTTTTGCCTTCTGGTTTTTGAGCCTTGAAAGTGCCTCAGGTCACTTTTCCCAGCTTGGCTTCACAATCACGAGGGATAACATTTGTTTTTTGTTTTTTTAAACAATGAAAGCTGAGATTCTTGGGTAAGCCCATGATTGCAGGAGCGTTAAGCTAAATACTAACTATTGTGAGAATTGTGATGCAAGCATGAGGGTTGGCAGCACTGAACTTGCTACATCCCCACAGATGTGGGAAAAATGTTTGTATGTTGGACTAGACTCTGCGTAAAGGCTGCCCCAACGTGTCCACCGAGCATTGGGAGATGGTTCTGGCATAGCCCTCCGGCACATACTAGCATGGCGAGGTGGCTTCTGCGCAGACGTAGATGGTGCAGTTGGGGTATATTCTTGGAACAGTTGCAGTGCAAAGAGTTTAACCATTCCCCTGCAGTGATGACAGCCCAGATGCAGGAGTAATGAGGTTGGGAATGAGAAGGAAGTGACTAGCTCACTGTCATGGCACCAAGTGAGTGAAAGGAGAAAAAGTAAATGGCCTAAATGGTGACAATCACATGAGAATATTAAAATCTTTCAGATTTAGTAACCCTGGACAGGCCCATTCGCCCCAGGCGAGTCATCAGGGTTTGGAAAGTGGCTTCTTTTCAAACCTGTTTCCCTAAATATTGGCTCGGTGGCCAGCCGTGCTGCAGGGTATGGCCTTTCTTCCCTCCATGGACAGTGTACATGGGCTGGTGGGGGGCAGGGAGGAGAGAGCTAGGTGTTTCCTCCGTGACCACAAGATGGCGCCCTGGCTCCTTGCAAACCAGGCCACAGATACAGTTAATTCTTGCCTGGTGTTGCAACAGGGCTCCTGCCCCTGCTCTGGGGAAAGCCCCACTCTGGGGAAAGCCACCTGCCCCGAAGCAGCATCTCTGGGGCTGCCTGGCTCATGGCTGAGCTGCTCTGCCAACCTAGTTCCTGGGCCTGCTGAGCGCTTTCACCAAGCATTGTTATCGTTAATAATGATGAGCTGCAATTTTGCTCTCAAGAAGCTCCTGTGAAGATGTACCATATTAGTTGCCATGGAAACGCAGCGGTGGGTGATAAGGAGACCTTGGTTCTGGACTAATTGCTGCTTGATGAGGGCTGTTTAAACACATGGCTGAGTGGCAGGAAAATTAGCAGGTGCCAGAGGCGCCTTGTCCAGCCTGTCACATCACCTTCATCGGGATCATTAGAGCCTTGTCAGCTTGCCTGACACTGCACTCGGGTTTGGGCAGTATTTTAAAGCAATTAAAGTCATCTGAGTAGGGCATGGCAGGGTCCTGTGGGGTGGGAGGTGACACTACTGCTGGAGGAGGCAAGTCCAATGGAAACTGCAGGCCCTCCCTCCCCCCACCCTGAGTCCCAGCTTTGAGGATGTGCAAACATGACCTCTTTCCTGTCCCATGTTCCATGCACGCATTCGCTGACCCTTGGCAATGTCAGTCTCTGACAGCTACAGACTTGACATTAGACTCAGGAACTCCCACTGGATCATGACTAGGGGTTTGCCCAAGACTCCTAGCTAAACTTTCCCCCTCCACCATTGTTGTTCTTTGCAGTGGTAGATAGCTGCCCTCTGCCCCAGAAATGGTTGCCAGCCAGTGGGGTGTGTGCGACAAATTGATGGCTGTAGAAGGGATTTCCTGTTTGCCAGGGTGTTGTGCATTCAGATCTAAAACACAAATCCTCCTTCTCCAAGCACACAGGCCCCTGCTACTGAAGCTAAAGAAGAATCTCCATCAGGTGTTAGCAGTAGCTGGCCTAAGATGTACAGTAGTGCAGTTCTGAAGCCATCCAGTAGAGGCCAGTGGTGTCTCAGTAGCCTTATGTCCTGCTGCATCTTCCCCCCACTTGCATTCTCTGACTATCTCCTCTGTCCCCTAACCCCTACTTGGCCCAACACATGCAAAAATCAGCCCTGCTTGCAACAGCTGCAGGTCCATTGGCTTCACCAGTAGTTTCCACTCCGTGCCGAATTCAATCCATTATCAATATAGTTTGGTTAAATAACCTGTGGTGTATCCAAAGCTCACCAAAGCTCCCCACCATTCCCTTCATGAAACACTAGACCAGTGGTTCTCAACCAGGGGTACATGTACCCCTGGGCAGCAGCGTATTATCGCCTAGGCCGACAAGGCCTAGGCCTAGGGCGGCAAATTTGCAGGGGCGGCAAATTTGAGCACCCACGGAGAAGTTCCCCTGCTCCAGCTCGCCTCCTCCGTGAGCGCCGCCGCTTCCTGTTTCTCTCCCCTCCCTCCCAGCGCTCGCGCCGCGAAACAGCTGTTTCACGGGGCAGGGAGGGAGGGGGGAGGAGGGGGAACGCGGCGCGCTGGGGGAAGAGGCGGGGCTGGGGTGGGGATTTGGGGAAGGGATCCAATAGGGGCAGGGAGGGGCGGAGTTGGGGCGGGACTTTGGGGAAGGGGTTGGAATGGGGGCGGGAAAAGGGTGGAGTCGGGGCGGGGCCAGGGGCAGCAATTATTTCAGGGCCTAGGGGCGGCAAAATCATTAATCCACCACTGCCCCTGGGGGTACACAGAGGTCTTCCAGGGGTATATCAGCTCATCTAGATATTTGCCTAATTTACAACAGGCTACATAAAAAGCACTAGCGACATCTGAACAAACTAAAATTTCATACAGTGACTTGTTTATACTGCTCTATATACTATATGCTGAAATGTCAGTATAATATTTATATTCCAATTGATTTATTTTTATAATTACATGGTAAAAATGAGGCCGTTAGCAATTTTTCAGTGTAATCCCGTGATTGCAGTGTGCTGTATCATTTTTGTATTTTTAGGTCTGATTTTGTAAGCAAGTAGTTTTTAAGTGAGGTGTAACTTGGGGGTATGCAAGACAAATCCGCCTCCTGAAAGGGGTGAAGTAGTCTGGAAAGTTTGAAAGCCACTGCACTAGACAGCTCCCCTGCTCTCAGAAGTGCCACCCACCTATACAGCCGGCTGGGAAAGGTCAGCTATTGTGATGGTTTGGGAATGTGGCTGTGCAATTTAACACAGGGGTAGCCGTGTTAGTCTGTATCCACAAAAACAACGAGGTGTCTGGGGCACCTTAAAGACTAACAGATTTATCTGGGCATTAGCTTTCATGGGTAAAAACCCACTTCTTCCCAAATAAATCTGTTAGTCTTTAAGGTGCCACCAGACTCCTCATTGTTTTAGTGCAATTTATGACTCTTAGGTACTTGTGTCAGGCTACAAACTCTATTTTGATTGTGCAGACTTTTGTCTTCTCTACAGTCTGTTTGTCTCCATGTTGGTTTGAAATCCCAAAAGCTGGTGCCAAAAGAATAACAAAATAGAGTCATTGACTTAAAACGCTCGACCATTGACATGGAATTGCTCTGGACAATACTCTAGCGCCAACCCGGAGGACTGGTTTAGCAGCGAGGAGGGAACTGTGGCAACACAGTCATCTGGCAGGGTTTTCTGGTCACCTGGGGAGGTGGAACAAGACATCACCTGACATTGGGGGGGGGGGGGAGACAGGGGGCTAAAAGTTATAACTAGGGAGGAGCTGATTTAGCTGGGTCTTTGGTTATTTTTGTCTGTAGTTCAAAAAGAGAGAAATAACCCAGCATAATAGAGGAGAAGCCTGCATCAGGCAGGGGGTTAGGCCTGCTTTCTGAGCCATCCAGAGGCCCTTGGGAAGGGTAAGCTAGTGGGAGTCACTTTGCAGTTAAGCTGTGTATTGTTTTGTAAATGGTCTGAATGCTTGTGTTTTGATATGATATGATTAAGTAAAAGAGCAATAATGTGGCATATGTTAACTGCTTTGTGATGCCAGAGTGCCTCCAGGGAGCGTTAAACTGGACCCAAAATCTTTGCCCCTTTGGGGGTAGCATGCTGGGCCAGGGTGTGTTTAAGCATGGGTAGGCTTGTGGGTCAGTGCTGCACCCAAAGGAGCTAGGCCCTTGGAGGACAGGTTCCAGTTCTAAGGTCTATGCCCTGAGCATGTGCCGAGGGACCCCCCCCAAGAGTGGGGCAGTGACTGGACTCTGTTCAGGCCAAGAGGCTTAAAACACCTGAGGATCCAGGGCCTAAGAGACTTGAATTCCCTTCACACTGGCCTGGTGGGTCGCCAGCAGGGGGCACCCAATCAGAATAGTGACTGAGCCCACTTGTCATACTAGAAAGCAAGATGCTCAAAGCTGCACCCTAATGCTTTTCCCTAAGCCTCCGGCTCTCACCGTGCACCAGATGACCACCCTTTCCCCCAGGCAGTGGCGGATTAATGATTTTGCCGCCCCTAGGCCCTGAAATAATTGCCGCCACCCCACCGCTCCTGGCCCTGCCCCAACTCCACCCTTTCCCCGCCCCCATTCCAACCCCTTCCCCAAAGTCCCCGCCCCAACTCCGCCCCCTCCCTGACCCTATTGGATCCCTTCCCCAAATCCCCACCCCGGTCCTGCCTCTTTCCCCAGCGCGCCGCGTTCCCCCTCCTCCCCCCTCCCTCCCTGCCCCGCGAAACAGCTGTTTCGCGGCGCAAGCACTGGGAGGGAGGGAGGGAAGGGGAGGAAGCAGGACACGGCGGCGCACTCGCAGAGGAGGCGGAGGTGAGCTACTACTACACTAGGGGGGCGGGGTCGACCTAAGATACTCAACTTCAGCTACGCAAATAGCGTAGCTGAAGTCGACGTATCTTAGGTCGACTTACCTGGCCATGAGGATGGCGGCGAGTCAACCGCTGCCACTCCCCCACTGACTCCGTTTCCGCCTCTCGTGAGCTGGAGTTCCGGAGTCAACGGGGAGCGTGTTCGGGGATCGATTTATTGCGTCTTATTTGCTGCCCTAGGCCTAGGCCTTGTCGGCCTAGGCGATAATACGCCGCTGCCCCCAGGATGTACCCATGCAAACTCATGCTGCTCCTCTGACGCAGTGCGGGCTGGCCTGGCTTTGCTCGCTGAGGCAGTTGCTTTTCCGCCAAGCAGCTGAGTCACTGTTTGTTTGGTGCAAGCATGTTCCAGAACTTTCTATGATACTGCACGGAGTGGCGGGTCTTCACCTGAACAGCTGCTGCCCATTTACCGAGCGGTCACGGAGCCTGTGCACTGCCTGGAGCTGGCCTGGGCTTGGCTTCTTGGTTATTTGTCTTACGGCACCTAAGGCGATAGGGGCCAGATGCGTGACTGGGGCTCTGAGGTGTTCCCATAGTGCACATAATTTCCCAAGCTCTGGGAGCACATTTCAGGCCTATAATGCGAGGCAGGCAGGCCAGGCCCAGCTGGGCATAGGAAGGAGCAAGCACATGGCTTATTGCTGGTCTTCTTGTAGGTAAGCTGGGCACAACCCGGTGTGGGGAGTCCAGGTAGACTTCCCCATTACCACCCCCCCACCCCATGCCACAGTCTCTGGTGATGGGCATGACATGCCTGCTGCTGCCTCGCGTCCCTTCAGCAGGTTTTGGGTTCCCTCTGCTCCTCACATCTTCTGTATGTCTGAAAAAATGCCCATAACCAGGGGCCTAATCCTGAGCTCCCGCTCTCCCAGCGTTACACCTGACACCACCAAAGCTGAGTGAGGCCTAGAGGAAAGCTCTAGCCAACCCCAACACCCCTGCTACTGCCACCTCACCCCCAGTAGCTTTGTCTGGCAGGCACCCTGATGCCAATTAGGGACACGGCCAAGTGTGGAGAAACCAAGCTGTTCAGTCAGGCGCTGGCTGCTTTGCGTGACTGGCAGTGTTAGCAACCTCACTTAGCAGCCAGGAGTCAATCAGGCTAGAGAATCCTTGGCCCGGCTGCGAAGGAAGGAGCTGCAGCAAGTGGAAAATGGTTTGTTCACGGGCACCTTTTCACTAGAGCCTCATGCTAGGCAGGGTTGCCAACCCTCCAGGATTGGCCTGGAGTCTCCCAGAATCAGCATCAATCTCCCGGTGACTATTGAAAGCAATCCTAGCGATTTTAATAGGCTATTTTAAGAAAATGGCATTACGTCACGTGGGGGGGGAATCTCCTGGAATAGCTTCAGTCAGAATTGGCAACCCTAGTACTAGGCAAAGCTGGAGTGCAGCAGCAGCAAGGAATGTGGAAAGGAGGGAGAGCAAAGCCCTGGGTAATGAGGCTGGGAGAGCAGCTCCTGTCACAGCCTGGGATGTGGGGAGAGCCGCACAGCCTGTTAGTATAAATCCATCATGTCAGTCGAGGAGCACTGGTGCCTGGGTATGCCCCCAAAGAATAGCCATTGTTGGTGCGGCTCCCAGAGAGAGAGAGCGCCTGGCCCGTTACTGCGTGGGGAGTGTCTGTTCCCATTCACAGCGAGGGGGCATGAGTGCGAGGGCTTCTGGGTTGAAGCCCTGCCCCTAGCAGGAACAAAGCCCAGAAATGGCTAGCCACAGCTCCAGCCCTGCTCCCTGGGGAGATGTCCTGGCAGTCGCTCAGCGGGGAACTAGGCTTTTTGTGCTGTGACTCCTGTAGTGATTAAACCCAGGGGCTGGGCCTGCATCAGGCAGTGCAGCCCAGGGCTGTGAGGTGAGCAAGGGGCTGGCAGGCAGGCCTGGTGCTGACTGGCTGAGTGCCCTCAGTACAGTCACTGAGCTTTCTGTTGCTCTGATATTTGCTTGTCTCACAGGGGACACAGGTCACGACAGGGGCCTGGCCCAGGCCTCAGGAGAGCTGAGTTCGAGTCCTGCCTCAGCCACAGCCCTGCTGACTGATGCTATGTCCGTTTTAACATCTGTCGAATGGGGCTGATGCTATGGTCCTGCTTCAAGCCCTGTGGGTGGGAAGTGCTGTGGTAATGACACCACCTAGCACTGCACTGGTCACAAAATATTCTGAGCACTGCGGAAATCCAAATTCCTCATAGCACGGCTGGTCCTGCCCCGCCCAGGACCCATGGGCCCTCCCCAGTGCCATGGTGATGAATTGGCACAAATCCCAAAGGAAATGTGTGTTACAACTGGGAGGACCAGGGGGGCCTCCAGGCGAGGCTTCCAGGTACCAGGAAGGTGCTGCAGCCTGGGGGCTGTTACAGGGGAGGGGCTGTCCGGGGCGTGAGAGAATACAGAACGTTTCCCTTCCCCTGTGTGTGCTGGGGCTTGGTGTTTTGCAGCCGCTGACACACTCTGTTAAACCCCTCTCCAGGGTGGGGGCCAAGCTGGGTGAGAGGAGGAATAACTTACAGCTCTGAGAGATGATCCAGGCCCTAGGTGCATTGGCAGAGCTGGGTCTGGGGATCCCCTGACTGGACTTGAAAGTGGGGCTGGGGTCAGGAATGTGGTGCATCAAGGACTGGCCTAGTGGGGGCTGTGGGTCAGGACTGTGTGGCTCTGGGAGACCTCTATATGGGGAGCCCAGGACTGGAATTGCAGAGCTGCTGCAGATTTGGCTGAAGGGGCATCAGCAGAGCTGTGTTGTGCATGTGGCATCTGGGACTGGAATAGCATGAGTGACCAGGACAGCAATTGCAGGTGGGCGGGGGGCGGGAAGAGGTTGTGGGTCAGAATTGAGGGGCTGTGATGAGTGGTGGGGGTGGGAAGCCTACACAGCCAGTCACTATGCCAACACATCACGTCCACTTCACAGAAACTTTCTTTTTTTTCCATTAGCCTTCGATCCTTCACGGCACAATAAGGTAACATGGAGGGAGGGGGGCATTTCTCCCGAGAAAGTCAGCAGCAGGGAGAATTCCCTTCCTGCAGCAGGAAACCGATCCCCTGGCCTTGTTCTGAGTAATTGGCCGATGCTGTTGCTGTGGTAACGGTGCATGTGGAGGCGATGGGTTGCTTCAGCCAGGCCTGGTGTTATCCTCACATACAAAGACACACAAGGAGCTGGGAATCCGTGCCCATGACAACTGCACTGATCAGTCTGCAGAGGAGACACAGGGAGGAGGAATGGGCTGAAGGTATTGTTTGTTTTGGTCACCTGTTGAAGATCTAGCAAGGACTCCCTTGGGCGTGGGGGGGTTGTGAGGAACCATTACTGCTTCTGAGCGCTGTAGTTTACCAGAGCATATACATTCCCTGGGGGGTGTGGGGAGGGACACACTGCTCAGCCCCATGCTGCTGGAGTGAGCAAGTTCTACATGCTGGGAAAAAAAATGGAGCTTAGAGGAACGATGCAGACTAACCCTGGGCCAGCGTGTACCATACAAGGCTGTGTCACCAAGAGGTGCTCATGGTTCACCTCCTCCCCTCTCCCTGCTCAGGGTGCTGAACAGGAGCAAAGGATAAATCAGTTCTGTTGGTGCCAGAACTTTACACCAAGTCTATTTCCTCTGTCACTGACATTTGATTTAAAAACTCTCAGCAGTTGGCACCTGCCTGCTCCTGCAGTGCACTTTCTCCCTTGGCCAGCAGATGGTACGGCAGCTCCACAGCTAAATCCCACGGAAGGAGTTGGTTGCTGGAAGGCCTAGGATGAGGCTCTGGCATCTGAACTAGCAAATGGTTTTAGAAGCGTTTTGAGAACTGAAACGCATTCCATATGTGTGCCAGTAGCTGCGCCGTGCCATGGCATAGCTTGGCCTTACCATCGCTAAGGAGATGGATCAAAGGAGCCTGCAGTAAGGGTCGGACTAAATTGTTGCTCAGAGTCCCAGGCCCATTTGTGCAAACTTACAGTGAGTTTCTGGTTTCAATGCTGTTGTAGCCATTAGTCCCATATAGGGTTGCCAGACGTCCGGTCAAAAAGGAATCCTGGTGGCTCTGGTCAACATTGTTGACAGGGCCATTAAAAGTCCGATCGGCAGTGCAGCGGGGCTAATGCAGGCTCCCTGCCTGCCATGGCTCTGCGTGGCTTCCAGAAGCTGCCGGCATTTCCCTGCAGCTCCTAGGTTGAGGTATGGCCTCAGGGGGTCCACATGCTGCCCCTGTCCTGAGTGCTGGCTCCGCAGCTCCCTTTGGCCAGGAACCATGGCCAATGGGAGCTGTGGGGGCAGTGCCTGTGGGCGGGGGCAGCGCGCTTAGCCCCCATGGCCATGCCTCCACCTAGGAGACGGACATGTCACCACTTCCGGGAGCTGCCTGAGGTAATTGCCGCCCAGAGCCTGGAGCCCTAGACCAAGTAGACGGACATGCCAACTTTCTAATCGCACAAAACCGAACACCCCTTCCATGCCCTTTCTCCAAGGCCCCGCCCCCACTCACTCCATTCCCCCTCCCTCCGTCGCTTGCTCTCCCCCACCCTCACTCACTTTCACTGGGCTGAGGCAGGGGGTTGGGGGGGGGGTGAGGACTCCAGCTGGGGGTGCAGGCTCTGGGGTGAGACTGGGGATGAGGGGTTTGGGGTGCAGGAGGGGGAGTCGAGCTGGGGCTGAAGGGTTCGGTGTGCGGGAGGGGGTGCAGGTTCTGGCTTGGGGTGTGGACTCTGGGGCAGGGCTGGGGATGAGGAGTTTGGGGTGAAGGAAGGGGCTCCGGGCTGGGGCAGGGGGTTGGGGTGCGGGGGGGGGTGAGGGCTCAGTCTGGGTGTGGGGGCTCTGGAGTGGGGCTGGGGATGAGGGGTTTGGGGTGCAGGAGGGGGCTGAGGCAGGGGATTGGTGTGTTGTGGGGGTGTGGGCTCTGGGAGGGAGTTTGGGTGCGGGAGGAGGTATGGGGTGCTGGGTCCCGGTGGCACTTACCGTGGCTCCCAGGAAGCAGCTGCCAGGTCCCTGCATCCCCTAGATGCCTGGGCAGCCAGGGAGGCTCCGCACGCTGCCCTCGTGCCTGCAGGCACTGCCCCCACAGCTCCCATTGGTCGCTGTTCCTGGCCAATGGGAGCTGCGAAGTAAGCCCTTGGGGCCGGGGCAGCGCATGGAGCCTCCCTGGCCGCCCATGTGTCTAGGGGCTGCAGGGACCTCATGGCTGCTTCTGGGAGCTGTGCGGAGATAGACCGGGCTTTCTGGTTGAAAACCAGATGCCTGGCAACTCTACGGAGCCTTCTCCCTCACTCCAAACCCCTCATTTCTGGCCCCACCCCGGAGCCCTCACATCCTCCCGCACCCCAACCCTTTGTCCTAGGCCAGTGAAAATGAGAGCGTGAGCGAGGGGCGGGGAGCGAGTGATGGAGGGAGGGGAGATGGCATGAGCTTGGGGGGGCAGGGCCTCAGAGAAGGAGCGGGGCGGGGTATTCGGTTTTCTGCAATCAGAAAATTGGCAACCCTAATTCATAGCTGTGTGAAGTAATAGCTTTTATAGGTCCAGCTTCTGTTGGTGAAGGAGACAAGTATGTGAGCTCTTCTTCAGGTCTGAAGGGGTACTCAGAACGTCACAGCTGAAAACAGAGTGGAGCAGATTGTTTAGCATAGGGAATTAACATGTAAGAAATCATTCAAGGTAGACATGGGTAGTTAACAACTCTAGGGCGAAGGAGGGTTAGTTTTCTTATAGGTTCATGTAATGAGCCATAAACCCAGTGGCTTTAAGGCCATGAGTTTAACAGGGACTATACATTAAGCTTGCGAGCACTGGGGCAGATATTGATCATGCACCTTTTTGTTCTGAGTTTCAAACCTGACTGTGAACAAGGTAGCTCGCCCATCTTTACTGAATATAAAACTACGGGGGAGGTGGGGAGAGAACATTTCTATATCTAAGTTTAACAGCAAAAATTGTAATCCAAAGTACACAGGCAACGGATGCACCAGCCCAAATCTCAGTCTGTGCACCTGAATTCATGCTCTTTGCTTTCCTGATGCACATTAAGTAGCATGCCTGCTATTGGCAACTTTTCCTGAATTTCCTTAGACAGTGATGGTAAAAAAAAAAATGCTGCCACCTCTGCATCTTGCTTCCGCCTGCAAGAACGTCTGCTCAGGGGCACTGATTATTCCCCAAGAAGCATGGTAAAAAAATGGTGACAGTCAATCCAAACACTGTGGATTGGCAAGGACCAGCCCAGGGGTGCTGTAATGACATTTGCATTCAAATGCTGCTGCTGAAGCCAACACCCCTGCGTTCTGGGAGGCAGTCTTGGGTGTATGGGCTAGAGCCAGGCTCTCCTGGGCTGCTGTCACAATGTGGGGACTTTGCTATGTGACCAAGGCAGGATTAGGATCATGATGCTGTGAGAGCAGATTTAACAGATATGGCGGAGTTTAGTTAACAATTTCAATCCATGCACAAGGAATTGCTGGGCAAACATGGCACTTCTGTGATCAGTGGACCCCTCTCCCATGGGACACAGCTAGTGTTCCCTCTTATTTTTCCCATGCATGTGCAGAATGAATTTTGTTATGTGCACCAATATGGAGGTGATGTGTGACACATTGCCTCCATATTGGTGCACATAACAAAATTCATGTGGTGGGGGTGGGGCCGAGGGGTTCGGAGTGTGGGAGAGGGCTCAGGGCCAGGGCAGAAGGTTGGGATGTGGGAGGGAGGGAGGACTCTGGCTCTGGGGTGGGGCTGGGGATGAGGGGTTTGGGGTGAAGGCGGCCCCGGGACTACAGCGGGGAGAGAGGACTCCCCCCGCAGCTCTCTCTCCCCGCAGCAGCACTTGGACTGTGGGGGATCGGTGACTCTCCCCCAGTTGCAGCAGGTCCGGGACTGGGCTGGGTTGGGGCGCCTCTCCCCCCAGCAGGCCCGGGGTGGGGCTGGGGCCAGCAGGGAGAGGCATCTCTCCACGCTGCAGCCTTGAGCGCCTGTGCGGCGCTTAATAGGCTGCTGTGCAGCCGCACAGCTTAGAGGGAACTTAGGACACAGCCCCCTCCAACATTCAGCCAGTGGCAGACACTGGTAACAGCTGATTGAGTACAAGACTTGCTGCCGCAGCCTAAGGCAGGAGGGCAGGAATCACAGAGGGCTATGCTCTAACCAGCTGCCAAGGGAAATGATTGATTTGCTTTGAATTGCCCCTCCTGCTCCCTTTCAGGCAAGTGGTACCCCAGCAGGTGGCTAGGGTGGAGGCAGCTGCCTGGGCTCTGGGCCAGATTTTTAAAGCTAGCATGTCTAAAGATGCCAATAGGCACCTGGGTGCTTTTGAAAATCCCTAGCTGCATTCCTAAAGACCCTTAGAAAGCTGGTCCATCCTGTCCCTCATGGTTTTTTGCACAATTGTGCAATGCTCTCAAGGCCCTGGCTCTGCCACTTGAGCAATAGCTTAGGTGGCAGCATAGACTCAGGAGCAGGGACCTGTTTTCTCTGTTTTTTAAGTGACTAATGCACATGCAGGATGCCAGCCTGAATCCCTCCCCTTGTTGCTCCTGGATGCGCCACCCTGCACTGCCTCTGGAGAGAGGTGGGGCATAACGCTGCAGGAGCAAGGTGAGTTCTTGACCCACATTGGGGGGGAGGGAGTTTGGGCAGCTGGCTCCAGTGGTGGGACTTCAGGAACCTGGTCGTGCAGCCCCGGGCTCTGACCATGGGGCAGTGAGTACTGACACCCACCCAGCTCTGGCCACGCAGCCCTGGCCTCCAGCTGCGGGGCTTCAGCCTCCAGCCCCTGGTTCCAGCTGCGTGGTAACAGGCACTGGCTCCTAGCCCCGGCTGCAGGGCAGTGGGCTCCAAGCACGGGGCTTTGGGCGCCAACTCTTGACTCTGGCCGCAGGGCAGCAGGTGCTGACCCCTGTCTCCAGCTGTGGAGCTTCAGTTGGCCTCTGGCCCCCAGCTCCAGCCATGCAGTGGTGAGCGCTGGCCATGGGCTCGAGCCACACAACCCTAGCTCCTGGTGCCGATCCCCTGCCCTAGCTGCATGGCAGCAGGCGCCAACCCACAGCTCTGTTCCCAGGCTCCAGCCACATAGCGGTGGGTGCTTACTCCAGCCACGCAGCCCTGGGCTCCGGCACCCAGCTCTGGGTTCTGGCTGCAGGCACTGAGCCCCGGCCCTGGCCGCATGGCAGCAGACACCAGGGCCTGGTTCTGGTCACTCAACAATGGGGCTCATGACCCACCCCCATTGCCTCTGTATCCATCCCGGCCCCCGCTGTCTCCTACGGCTCTATATCCATCCCCGCATCCATCCCCCCCACCCGCCCAATTGCCCTGAGCCCCTGCTGCTTCCTCTGGCCCCACATCCATCTCAGTGTTGCCTCTGGCCCCTGCTGCCTCCCCCTTCGGCCCTCCCATCCTGGGCTTAATGGGTTCTGGGGCTTGCTGAGAAAAGTGATATTAACAAACATGCAAGTATCACTTTTCACAGCAGACTGACTAGCTATCTGTGAAAAGTGATACTTGTAGGTTTGTTAATATCACTTACCACTTATCATAGCCTCCCAGGTAGCTACTAATTGTGCTGTGCTATTAACAAATATCACTTTTCATTGCAAGCCCCAAGACCCACTAAGCCTTGGATTGGCGGGGGGAGGGGGGCAAAGAGGGAGGCAGCATTATTTTTGTTATTGAGTCTGCCAAAAAAACTCTACAAATATACATTACAATGATTTGGATGTGAATCTGTGCATATTTAATTGTTTTTCCTAAAGTTAATTAAGTATTTTAGGAAAAAAGTGTCAGTGCACCCACTGGTGAGAGTTGATGGCCACACTCTTGAGGCCACCAAAAAATTTGTTGCTAGAACCCCTGATCTGGGAGCTGGACTGCAAGAAGCAGCACATTCCACACCGCAGGGTGTGTCAGGCTGGTTTGTTGTAGCTCAGGACAGTCTGCAGAGCATGTGCTGGTGGAACATGCACGGTGTCAAGTCTGAGAGTGCTGGTTCCTCCTTGCTTCAGGGGCATAGGAAACATGGGGAGAAGGACCAGGTGGCAGGAGAACTGGACCATGCAGTGATGGATGGTGTAGGGGAGAAGCAGACAACAACAGATGGGAAGAGGGAGAGGAAATGGGCACCAAAAAGTGCACAGAGGACACCACTTGCTGCATTAAAGGATGTTGAATATGTTGCCATCCTCATGCAATGCTCCAAAGGATACCCTGGGCTGGAGGGAGGTAGTGCTGGGTGATGATAGGGATGTTTGGCCACAAATCACTCTAAGGCAGGGTGCATACTACGATGGCTCTGGCGAACCTCCTCCCACATAGCAGCACACCAAGCAGCAGTGAGATTGGTATGAAGTGGATTTTGCAATGTGCCAGATTTAGCTTTGTCCCTTCCCAACCCCCCAAGCCCCCTCCTTAGTTTCTAGTACTTGTCCCCTGACAACTTGTTCTGTATCACATCAATCAGGCATCTCCCTTCAAGGGCACAGTCACATTCTAGATCTCTGCTCATCTCCTCCAGCTGCCTCTCACTCCTGCTGCAGTGTTCTCATTCCCATCTGCATTCCTTATTTCAGTGCTTTCCCAGCTGGAACTGCCTCCCATGTCCTCTCCATCAAACACCCTCTCTCCTCTTCAAAACCCACTTCTGCCAAGAATCTTCATCAGTTGCCTCCACATCCACTGTTCCTGCAGTCGTGGCGGCTGATTTTCAGAGGTGCCAACTACCCGCAGCTTTCCTTGACTTCAGTGGCATTTTGGGGTGTTCCTCACATATGAAAAATCAGCCCCTTAAGTGTATAAGCATGTTGGTGTATGTGCTCTGTAAAGCACTGCATCCATTAACAGTGGGGTATAGATATTTACTCAGTCATGCCCGTGACCTGGAGAAAAAGTTTACTCCATGGGCCATGCAGGACGGTTTGATTTTTGCACAGATAAAGGCTGAGGCCTTGTCTACATGGGCAAGGTGCACTGGCTTAACTTAAATTTGGTTGTATACCCGTTTAGTTAAACCAAAGCATCCCCTGTTTGAATACTCTTATTTCAGTTTAAGGGGGCTTTATGTGGTTTATCTTAAACCTGTACCTAACTGATTTAAGCTAACCCGAAACAGCCACTAAGCTGAAAAGAGCATCCATACAGCAGGGCTGGCCTTACCATGAGGCGAACTGAGGCGGCCACCTCAGGTGCCAGACTTGGGGGGGTGGCGGGGGGGAAAGGACAGTTACCTGTTCCGTAACTGGCGTTCTTTGAGATGTGTTGCTCCTGTCTCTTCCACAGTCGGTGTGCGTGCTCGCCACGTGCACCGGTGCCAGACGTTTTTCCCTTAGCCGTACCCGTAGTGGGGGAGCACCGCTGCGACCCCTGGAGCGGCGTCTCTATATTGCGCTATAAGGGGAGCTTCGCACTCCCCCCACCCTCAGTTCCTTCTTCCCAGACAACTCCAACAGAGGGGAAGGAGGGCGGGGTGTGGAATAGACAGGAGCAACACATCGCAAAGAACGCCAGTTACGGACCAGGTAACTGTCCTTTCTTCTTCGAGTGATTGCTCCTGTGTATTCCACAGTAGGTGACTCCAAGCTATATGTGATGGAGGTGGGTAGGAGTTGAAAGGTTATCAGGACGGAGTACCGCCCTACCAAAGCCTGCGTCATCCCGTGCTTGGGAGACGAGCGCATAGTGCGAGGAAAAAGTGTGGACAGAGGACCACGTGGCAGCCCTACATATGTCCTGGATAGGGACGTGGGCTACATAGGCGGCTGATGAGGCCTGTGCTCTTGTCGAATGCGCCTTTACGATAGGTGGCGGGGGAACCCCTGCCAAGTCATAACATGTGCGTATGCACGAGGTGATCCAGCGGGAAAGGTGCTGGGTGGAGACCGGATGCCCTCTCATACACTCGGCCGATGCAACGAAGAGTTGCGAGGATTTCCTGAATGGCCTGGTACGGTCCAGATAAAAGGCCAGCGCCCTACGCACGTCTAGCGTGGGTAGGCGGCGTTCCTCGCTGGAGGAATGGGGCTTAGGACAGAGTACCGGTAGGAAAATGTCCTGTTCCATATGGAAGGCGGAGACCACCTTGGGGAGAAAAGCCAGGTGCGGGTGAAGCTGGACCTTATCCTTATGGAAGACCGTATACGGGGGTTCCGAGGTCAAGGCCCTAAGCTCCGAGACCCGACGGGCTGAGGTGATAGCTACTAAGAAAACCACTTTCCAGGAGAGGTGGGACCAAGAACAGGTGGTCAGGGGCTCAAAAGGAGATCCCATGAGGCGGGATAGCACTAGGTTCAGATCCCATTGCGGGACCGGGGCCCTGGCGTATGGGAACATACAGTCCAGCCCCTTCAAAAAACGGGAGGTCATCTCGTGGGAAAAAAACGAGTGACCTTGCACCAGAGGGTGAAAAGCTGAAATGGCTGCTAAGTGTACCCTGACGGAGGACGGAGCCAGGCCTTGGGTCCTAAGGGACAGGAGGTAATCTAGAATAAATTGGAGGGATGCGGATGACGGGGAAGCGCCCCGCTCTCCCACCCACCTAGAAAACCTAACCCATTTGGACAGGTAGGTCCGTCGAGTAGACGGCTTTTTGCTCTCCAGCAGAATTCGCCGGACATCCTGCGAACACCTTCCTTCCTCCTTGTTTAACCATGGAGCAGCCATGCTGTCAAGTGAAGCGCAGCTAGGTTGGGATGGAGGAGGCATCCCCTCTCCTGGGAGAGGAGATCCGGGCGAAGGGGCAGCCTCCATGGGGGGGCCGCTAGCAGTTGCAGGAGGGTCCCGTACCAATACTGGCGGGCCCAATCCGGGGCTATGAGTATGACCTTCAACCTGTCTGCCTTTACCTTCTGAAGGACCTTGCCTATTAGTGGAAATGGTGGGCAGGCATAGAACAGCTGGCCGGACCAGCGGAGAAGGAATGCGTCCGAGATCGCCCCCATTTCCGCCCCTGCCCTGGAGCAGAACTGGGGGCAGAGATGATTCTGGGCGGTAGCAAAAAGGTCTACCCGGGGAGCTCCCCACTCTCGGAAGAGTTGCCGGGCAACCTCCCAGTGGAGAGACCACTTGTACTGGTGGGAGAAGACCCTGCTGAGGCGATCACCTCGCGTATTGCGCGTGCCGGGTAGGTGAAAAGCCCTCAGAGAGATGTCGTGGGCTATGCAGAATTCCCATAGGTCCAGGGCTTCCTGGCACAAGGCCGAGGAGCGTGTGCCCCCTTGCCTGTTGATATAATACATCGCGGCCGTATTGTCCATAAGGACTCTGACCATCTTCCCCCCTAGGTGTGGGCTGAAGGCTATGCACGCCAGGCACACCGCCCTGAGCTCCCTGACATTTATGTGCAGGGACAATTACACAGTCGACCATCTGCCCTGGGTTTGGAAGGTCCCTGCATGGGCTCCCCACCCCAGGTCCAAGGCGTCTGACACCAGATCTAGTGAGGGAGGGGTCTCTCGGAATGGGATTCCTTGCAACATGTTGGCTGGGAGGGACCACCATTGCAGGCCGGCCACTACGTTGGGGGGTAACGAGACAACCTTGTGCAGGCCATCCCTGGGAATATTGGGAGGCCAACCAGAGTTGGAGGGGCCTCATTCTGAGCCTGGAATGTCGCACCACGGAGGTGCATGCTGCCATGTGGCCTAAGATTTGAAGGCACACCCTTGCCATCGTCACGGGGAAGGCCGTGACTGAGGCTATGAGACTTTTGAGCATCTCGAACCTGTCCAGGGGGAGAGAGGCCGTGGCCACCACCGAGTCTAATAGCGCTCCTATGAAGTGTATGCGCTGAACCGGCACTAACGTGGACTTGTGCTCGTTTACCACTAGGCCTAGACCCTCACATGTGGCCAGTAAGAATTTCAGCTGGGCCTGCACCTGGGACCGAGACTTGCCCTTGAGCAGCCAGTCGTCCAGGTAGGGGAAGATTTGCAGCCCGTTCCTCCTGAGGTGGGCTGCCACCACCGCCATGCATTTGGTAAAAACCCTGGGGGCCGTGGAGAGGCCAAACGGGAGGACCGTGAACTGGTAGTGGTCCTGCCCTACCAGGAAGCGGAGGAAGCGCCTGTGACCCTCGAAAATATGGACGTGGAAATACGCATCCTGGAGGTCCAGGGCTGCGAACCAATCTCCTGGGTCTAGGGATGGGATAATAGAGGCCAGGGAAACCATATGGAACTTGTAACGGACCATAAACTGGTTGAGGTTCCGTCAGTCGAGGATGGGATTGAGCCTGCCCTTTGCCTTTGGGATCAGGAAATACCAGGAGTAAAAACCCTTGCCCTGGAATTCCCGAGGTACCTTCTCCACCGCGCCCAGGGTGAGGAGGTGCGTCACCTCCTGGTCTAGAAGGGGGGCGTGCTCCGGATCCCTGGGAACCTCCAGGGGCGGAGGGTGGTGGAGGGGGGGCGAAGCGAACTGCAACATGGAACCCTTGGAAATGGTGCTGAGGACCCATTGGTCTGCCGTTATACGGGACCATTGCACTCGGAAGGCAAATAACGGTTGCAGAACACAAACTTTATTAACTGGTGGGCTTCCCTGGTAACAGGCCCGGTGGCCCCTCACAAAGAGTCAAAAGCGCCTCTTCCCCTGCCTCTTGCCCTTGGTGGGCCCAGGTCGAGGGGCCGAGCGGAATTGGCGCTGGGACCTGCGTCTCTGCTCCCTCGGTCTTTTAGGCGGGGGCTCATATCTGCCTCTAGCTGGAGGAACCAAGGTCTGTGGCCTGGGTTTGTCCATAATCAGTGGGACATATAGGCCGAAGGTTTGCAAGGTGGTGCGGGAGTCCTTCATCCCGTGTAGACGGGTGTCTGTCTGATCTGCAAACAGGGCCTTCCCATCTAAAGGCAAGTCCTGCATGAGGGACTGGGACTCCTCGGACAGCCCTGACAGCGAGAGCCACGACGCCCTGCACATGGCAACAGCGGAGGCCATCGAACGGGCTGCTGTATCTTCCGCGTCCGAAGCTGCTTGGAGGGCCGCTTTCGCCGCCGCCACACCTTCATCGACCAAAGCTCTGAACTCCTTCTTATCCTTTTCCAGAAGAAGAGGTTCGAATTTTGGCAAAGACCCCCACAGGTTAAAATCATATCTGCTCAGGAGGGCTTGGTGATTTGCCACCCTGAGCTGGAAGCTCGCCAATGAATAAACCTTCCTGCCGAAGGTATCCAATCTCCTGGCGTCTTTATCCTTGGGAGTGGGCACGGGTTGGCCATTCCTCTCTCGGTGGTTTACCGACTCCACCACCAGAGAGTTCGGGGCCGGGTGAGAGTACAAATATTCATGCCCCCTTGCTGGCACAAAGTATTTTCTCTCCGCCATTTTAGAAATAGGCGCCAAGGATGCCGGGGCTTGCCAACGCGAAGTCGAGATATTGGCCACCCCTTGGTGGAGAGGTAGGGCCACACGGCCCGGTGCCGACGAGGACAAGACGTTGAACAAAGTGTCCGACAGCTCCTCCATCTCCTCAGCCTGGAGCTGGAGGTTCGAGGCAACCCGCCTAAGGAACTCCTGGTGAGCTTTAAAGTCCTCCTGCGAGGCGGGTGGTGGCACCGTAATAGAGTCTTCCGGTGCCGGTAACGGGACCGGATCCACCCCCAAGGCATCATGCGGTGCCGGTGGTTCGACCCCCAAGTCCGAGCCCGGATACGGTGCCGCTGCTTTGGTGCCGGTTGACTTCTCCTGGTGCCGAGGCGGGGACGTCGAATGCACCTGCGATTCACCGGCCACTGAACGAGGTCTCGCTGGTGCCGGCAGTTGGGGCCAAGGTGCCCACTGACACCACTGCCCCTGCCAGGGTTCCCCTTGCCAGTGCCCCACTTGGGGACCTAGCAGAGCCGCTTGATCCTGCGGGACGGTGCAGCTCGGGGATGAGCGGCTGGGTGCCGAAGCTGAAGCCGCTGAAGAGCGCACGGTGCCGTACGAGCGATGGGAGCGTGCCCGGCCGCATCAGCGCCTGCTTCAAGATTTAGATCTCGATGAGGAAGACCTGTACCCATCAGAGGTACTGCTTCCAGAGTCCCCACGGCGACCGTGGCTACGACGCCTCGGTGCCGGTGCCGGCCGAGGGGTGCTTCGCAAACGACATCTGTCAGAGCAAACACTCAAATGTGAGCGTCGGTCCCGGTGGCGTAGAGATCTGCTCCTATAGCTCCAGTAGGAAGAGGAGTGTCGACACCTCTTGTCTCGGTGCCTGCGACCCCTCCAGGTAGTGGAGGACGCTCGGGACTCCCTCTCAGGCGAGTCGGTGAACAGAGCGGGCGTCTCACGCGGGCTACAAGATGGCCCCGCAGAATGGGTAGGCACGTCATCCTCGGAGCGTGGGCTATGCCGAACTGGGGAGGGTCGATGAGCTCCCAGCGGCGGCTTCCCTCTGGAGCGAGGGCCCATCTCAGGCGGCGCACTCAGCACCGGAAGGGCGAGGATATCACGCGCTGCCTGCGCTGCCTCCGGCGTCGACGGTATCTGCACCGCAGGTGAGGCACGCGCGGATGGGACCGGACTACTCCGCTCAGGACAAGTCGGAGGTCTGGGTCCCAAGGGGGATTGTGGGCTGCCCAACTCGAGTGCGGCCTCACCCCTGTCCTTTTCTAAGAAGCAAGGGAAGACTCAGCAGCGCTGACTAGTTGATGGGGTGTTGCTGCGCACTGACGACGCGCCTGGTGCTGGATCAGATCGGCGGGCCGGTGCCGGGGCCAATGCCGACTCCATTAGTAAGGCCTGGAGACGGATATCTCGTTCTCGTTTCGTTCGTGGTTTGAACGACCTGCAGATTTTACACCGCTCACTTACGTGAGTCTCGCCCAGACAGCGAAGACACTGAGTGTGAGGACCGCTCCTGGGCATAGAACTGCGACAGGAGTCACACGACTTGAAGCCTGGGGCACGGGGCATGCCCCGAGCCAGGCAACTAACTAGAATTCAGATTACTGAGAAGAGTTGTACTACTAAGGTTAGCAGTGCTGCAGCAGAGCTGGAGCACTAAGTTCCGACTACCTTCACTGGCGGCAAGAAGGAACTGAGGGTGGGGGGAGCACGCAGCTCCCCTTATAGCGCGATATAGAGGCGCCACTCCAGGGGTCGCAGCGGTGCTCCCCCACTACGGGTACTGATAAGGGAAAAACTTCCAGCACCTGTGCATGTGGCGAGCACGCACACCTACTGTGGAATATACAGGAGTAATCACTCGAAGAAGAACCACTAGGACCCAGAGTGTAGAAAATTGTGTCTGCTGCTGGTGCATATATATTCTCTCTGCTCTAGATGCACAGAGATGGTGGAGTGCTGTGCTGGAGGAAGGAGGGCACAAGAGACATAACAGGCAGGCATGAGAAAAGGTGAGAGGGAATAACAGAAAGCAGCAGGACCTGCAGGGAGAGAGAGGAGGATGAGCCTCTTATGTACCTCTCTAGCACCCCCAGGAGCCTGGACTGATTAACACCAGCTTCTCAGGGAGCTTCCTGTTTCCTGCTGCTTCCCTGAACCCACTTGAGGAGAACAGGCAGTCAACTGAAGTAGTAGGAGCCAGTTAGGCCCTTAAGATGCTGATATCTTCCCTCACTCAGGCCCTGCTACCAGCCTGCTTATTTGTCCCCTTCAATTGAGTGTTGAGAGCCACTATAGCTGGCACAGAACAGCAGTCATGAGTGAAAGAAGAAAACGCCCCTCTGGGGCAGCATTCAGAAAAAGAAAGAAAGCAAAGGAAGCTTTTCTATCTAAGCAGGAAGGAGCTCTCCTGAGATACATAGACACAAATGTTCACGGTGAGCCTTCCGGCCCCAGTGAGGATGTGAGTGGTGAGGAGATGCCTGATCTTCCAGTTAGTCAGAGTGCAGGTGACCTGGCAGCTACTGCAGCATCCATATCTCCATCTCAAATGGATGTAACCATGCACATTCCTGAAGAAAAGTGTAGATCAGAGAAGAGTGTGGTGGAGGCGCAAGAAACAGCTGCTGCTGAGTTTAGTTCCTTAAGTCTAGATGATCCAGGACTGTGGACCCACTTGAGCAGTAGCCTGAGGGACTTCCTTGTACTGCATGGGCCACAGCAACTGAAAAACTTCATGTTCCCCAAAGACAATGAAAATAGAAGTTTCCATCCAACACATTACTGGCGTGAAATCCCCAATGGTGACAAAGTGGAGAGGCCATGGCTTATGTACTCAAAAACCCAGAATGCTGCATACTGTTTTTGTTGCAAACTCTTCCAGTCTAATGTTCCAGCCTCATTGGGTTCTACAGGAACAAAGGACTGGAAAAATCTGGCTAGAAATCTGGCATGCCATGAGAAGGCAGCAAATCACCAGAGAGCATTCCATAGGTGGAAAGAGCTTGAGACGAGACTAAGGTGAAAGGCCACCGTAGAGGATCAGCATCAAGAGAAGATTGCATCAGTCTCTTTACTGGCAAAATGTTCTGAAAAGGCTCATTGCCATTGTGAGAATGCTTGCTACCCAAAACCTAGCACTGCGTGGCACTTCAGATCAGCTGTATGTGCCAAACAAGGGAAACTTCCTTAAAATTGTGGAGCTGATGGCTGAGTTTGATGCTGTACTCCAGGAGCATCTAAGAAGAGTCACCACCCAAGAAATGTAGACACACCACTACCTTGGAAAAACAATTCAAAATGAGGTCATACAGTTACTGGCAACAAAAGTCAAACAGAAGATAGTGGCAGATCTGAAGTCAGCAAGCTATTACTCTAGTATTCTGGACTGCACACCTGACATCAGCCATATGGAACAAATGACTTTAATGGTGCGTTTTGTAACAACAACAGAACCTAGTGAAAATGTCCCTGCAATGGTGACTGCCAGAGAGCATTTTCTAGAATTTATTGACATTGATGATACTACAGGAGCTGGTATGACAAATGTGCTTCTTAAAAAGCTGGAAGATACGGGAATTGCGATAGCTGACCTTCAGCAGGAAGCAGTTCAAATCTTTGAAACCAAGAAGGCACAGAAAGCACCACTTTGATTATTCAAACAGATACAAATGCCAGTGTTTACTATGCAGACAAAAAAAGTTACATTTGCTGTTCAGGCGTTTGAAAGTTAAGTGTTACTTAAAATTTTTGAACAAGGCATTTTAAGTGGTTAGTTCTCCTTTATTGGGGTAGGTAGCAGAGCAGTACCACGAGAGGAGTAGAACAGGAAGAAGGCAGAATTGAGACCTTTCAAAGTGTTGGCCCAAGCGAGGGGGCATGGGGGCATCATTTGAGCTCCCCGCCTCAGGTGCCAAAATGTTGTGGGCTGGCCCTGCCATACAGGAGTTTGCATGGTTTAACTAAACTGGTTTAAATTAACACTCTAGATTAAACCAGTGCAATGCTACGGCCTAACAATGCAGTGACAGGGGGATGCAGTGTTGAATGCATCAGCAGTCTGTTCAGTACTTAGCACAATGGGTCCTGGTCATGACTAGAGCTCCTAGATGCTATAGTAATGCAAATAACTCATTTGATGGATGATCACATGCTATAAGTTTTTCCAATAATGAAGTTACGTCAGGGGTCGGCAACTTTACAGAAGTGGTGTGCCGAATCTTCATTTATTCACTCTAATTTAAGGTTTCGCGTGCCAGTAATACATTTAAATGTTTTTAGACGGTCTCTTTCTATAAGTCTATAATATATAACTAAACTATTGTTGTATGTAAAGTAAATAAGGTTTTTAAAATGTTTAAGAAGCTTTATTTAAAATTAAATTAAAATGCAGAGCCCCCCGGACCAGGACCCGGGCAGTGTGATTGCCACTGAAAATTGGCATGCGTGCCATAGGTTGTCTACCCCTGTGTTATGTTTAACTGTGAGGTATATGTGGGATCGGCTGCCCTCTGGTGTTTATGCCTTGTCATTGCCAGTCTAGTAGCCAACCAACCTGAGAAATTCTTCTTGTGAGAGACTTAAGATCACCTCTGCCCTCTAAAGGTCACTTCTCCTCCCTCCACCTTATAACATTTGTATCAAGTTTAGTTTAAGTTGCAAAGCCAATACCATCAAATTACCTGAAGTGACCAATTTAACAGTCGTCTCTTTCCATTTTTAAACCTAGGTAAGGTGTTTGCTTAGCCTTTTCAACCTTTTCTCTGTCTGGTTTAGGTACAGATTATGCAACATTCATGGGCTGTTTGATAAATGCACCGTTGTACAAAAATGAGGTAAATTTCTTTGTAAACTCCCTGTCTCCTATATACCCACAAAGTCCCTGGTCAGCTGCCATACTAAAGGTAGCTCCCTAGAAACACATTGGAGCCTAATTCCTCAACACATCGCCAAAGCTTAAGTGGAAACAATCAGAATCAGACTGACTCTGTTGCCCTGGGTCAGAGGCTAGCTCTCAAGGGCTGTGTAGACATACCCTAGGAGAACCAGGCTTGAAGTGAGTGTGAAAATAGGAAGAACTTGGAGAGATCATCCCAATAATGTAACACATGGAATATTGCTCATCATGGGCTGGCCACCCTCTGGTCTTCTAGATTGCATTCAGGGCAGGGAGCCAGGAGATCTGGGTTCTAGTCCAGACTCTGCCAGGGAAGTAGCTAAGTGACTGGCTTGAGAAGTAACTTACCTCTATTTTGGATCAGTAAAATAAGGATACTTACCCCACATTGTAAACACTTTGAAATCTACAGATATAAACGGCTAAGTGCAAAGCATTAGAATTCTGTTCCTCTATGGATTTATTGTATTAAGGACATTTTCTATAGCGTACTTCATTGCTTTGAAATATTCTCATTATGGGGCAAGTTTGTTGGAAGAGGAGATTTATGCTGGTGAGTTTCTGAAATGTGGGGGAGTTAAGTGCAAAGACACTGTGTGAATGTTGGAGAAACACACCCCACTGCCAGTAACGTGCTGCTTCTGCCTTTTTCCTTGGAGCCCCTCAACCCTGCGCTGCTCCACCCATTTAACCTAGAAGGAAAAACAGGTATGAGTAAAATTCAATCCTGGGTTACCCAAAGGGTTAAAAAATAGCAGGTATGGTGTGATAAATGAAGGAGGGGTAGCTCCCTTTTATGGACACCCAGCCAGCCAGTAGCTATAAAATCCCTCTTAGTAGCTGTTCTGTAATTGCTCTACCTGTAAAGGGTTAAAAAGTCTCTCTGCTATGCATAGGTAAAAGGAAGTGACTGGGCACCTGGCCAAAAGAGCCAATGGGAAGGTTAGAACTTTTTAAAATTGAAACAAGACTTCCCTTTTGTCTCTGTGTTGTTGTTCTCCTGGGGAGAGGTGGACAGGGCAGCATCTATGCTGTAAGAGCTTGGGCCAGGTATGAAAAATCATCAGTCTCATACCTAGGAACTACTCATTTAAAACCCCAGATATGTAAGTAGATCAGGAATGTCTAGGAAGACACGATTAGGTTTATTCCTTTTATTTCGTTATGGCTTGTGGATTCCTCTGTGCTAACCCCAGGTGCTTTTGTTTTGCTTGTAACCTTTAAACTGGACATCAAGAAAGCTATTTTTGGTGCTTAATCCTTATAATTGCTCCTTTAAAATCTAGCAATAGCCTGAGTTCCCAGATGTATTTTCTTTTTAATAAAATTTAACTTTTTTAAGAACAGAATTGGATTTTTGTATCTTAAGAGGTTTGTGCACATGTTGTTTAATTAGCTGGTGGCAACAGCTGATTTCCGTTTTTTCTTTCTTTCTCAGCTCTTCCCCGGAGGGGGGATGGAAGGGCTTGAGGGTACCTCACAGGAAGGAATTCCCAAGTGCGCCTTCCTGGGCTCTCAAAGGGGTTCTGCACTTATGTGGTGGCAGCATCTACCAATCCAAGGTCAGAGAAAAGCTGTAACCTTGGGAGTTTAATATAAGCCTGGAGTGGCCAGTATTAATTTTTAGAATCCTTGCAGGCCCTCACCTTCTGCACTCGAAGTGCCAGAGTGGGGAATCAGCCTTGACATGGTGGCAGAGCGGTGGGATCATTTTGAACCACAGGCACAGACCTCAGGATTTTAAAAGGACAAAAAGGATTTTTTGGCAGCCTGCAAAGCCAGGGAGGTTTTTTTTTTTTTTAGTTTCTTTTCTTTTCTCTGCTGCCTGAGGGGGAGCAGTCACGCAAAGGGTTCAGCCGGCCAAGCCAGGGAGTCCAACAAACAGTTTATTTTTCCCCCCTAGTTTCGTAGCAACGAAATAGCTAGGCTAGAGTAATGCAACCTTGTGCATGAGGTTGTGGTCGGGCACCGAAACCCTAGAGCAACCAGTCTTCCCAAAGTGGCACGCCACGGAGAAGACAGATGCAGATCAAGCCCAGACATCCAGTTCCATGACAGAAATGCAGGGAGGGGATGGGGAACCAGGGATTCCCCCAGAGGGAATGGTCAGCCCTCCCCAACCCGAGATCCAGGTGCCAAGATGGAGGGATGTCCTTAACCCAGACCAAGTTCTAACTGCGGAAGACAGGAATTTCTTCCTACAGATGAAGCACTTGGAGGCAGAAGAGAGGCGAAGCGCTTGGAGGCAGATGCGGAGGAGAAGCACTTGGAGGCAGAGGAGAGGAGAGAGGCAAAGCACTTGGAGGCAGAAATGGAGCTGAAGCGCTTAGAGCTGGAAAGGGCTCTAAGCCCTAACAGTCCTCCTTCAGGTACCGGCGCTCCCCATTCCAAGAAATTCCTCACATACAAGGTAGGCGATGATACAGAGGCCTTCTTAGAACATTTTGAAAGGGCCGGCCTTGGGTACAACATCCCTACAGACCAGTATATGGTGGAGCTGAGGACACAACTCAGTGGACCCTTAGCAGAGTGGCAGCTGAAATGCCTAAAGAACACAAAAACGACTTTTTAACAAAAGGCCAGAATTAGGAAGGGGCTAACACCCTAGCATGCCCGTTGGCGGTTCAGAGCCCTAAGGTGGAAACCAGAGTGGCATTTTCCTGACACTCCTACCACATTGTAAAAAACTGGGATGCCTGTATATCAGGAGCAAATGTTAAGTCTCTGGAAGATCTGTCTCTCCTAATACAAATGGAGCAGTTCCTAAAGGGTGTTCCTGAGGAAACAGAAAGGTACATAGAATATCAGGGTTGGAAGGGACCTCAGGAGGTCATCTAGTCCAAACCCCTGCTCAAAGCAGGACCAATCCCCAACTAAATCATCCCAGCCAGGGCTTTGTCAAGCCTGACCTTAAAAACCTCTAAGGAAGGAGATTCCACCACCTCCCTAGGTAACCCATTCCAGTGCTTCACCACCCTCCTAGTGAAAAAGTGTTTCCTAATATCTAACATAAACCTCCCCCACTGCAACTTGAGACCAGTACTCCTTGTTCTGTCATCTGGTAACACTGAGAACAGTCTAGATCCATCCTCTTTGGAACCCCTTTCAGGTAGTTGAAAGCAGCTATCAAATCCCCCCTCATTCTTCTCTTCTGCAGACTAAACAAGGGGTCTCAAACTCAAATGACCACGAGGGCCACATGAGGACCAGTGCATTGACCCGAGGGCCGCATCACTGACACGCCCCTCGCTGCCTCTGGCCCCGCCCCCACCCCACCCCTTCCATTAGGCCCCGCCCCTGCCCCACCTCTTCCCACCCCTTCCCCGCCCCATTCAAACCCCTTCCCGAAGTCCCCACCCAACGCTGCCCCCAGGGGGTGCAGGAGGTGTGCAGGGTGCAACGGGGGCTCAGGACAGGGAGTTGGTGTGTGGGGTGCAAGAGGGTGAGGGGTGCGGCAGGGGGTCGGGGTGCAGGGTGCAGCAGGGGGCTCGGGGCAGGGGGTTGGGGTGCGGGATGTGGCAGGGGGCAGGGGTTGGGGTGCGGGATATGGCAGGGGGCTCGGGGCAGGGGGTTGGGGTGCGGGATGTGGCAGGGGGCTCGGGGCAGGGGGTTCGGGTGCGGGAGGGGTGTGGGGTGCAGCAGGGGGCTCAGGAAAGGGGTTGGGGTGCGGGACGGGTGCGGGGTGCGGCAGGGGGCTCAGGCAAGGAGTTGGGGTGCAGGAGGGGTTCAGGGAGCGAGCTCCAGCCCGGCACCGCTTACCTAGAGCGGCTCCGGGGTGGCAGCAGCGCGCACCGGGGCCAGGGCAGGCTCCTTGCCTGCCCTGTCCCCCGGCGCTGCTCCCTTCCAGGAAGCAGCTGGAACCCTGTTCCTGCAGCCCCTGGGGGAGGGGGAGGGGCTCCGGGTTGCAGCCATGTGCTGCTCTTCCCACTCCTCCAGGTACCTCCCACAAAGCTCCCATTGGCCGCGGTTCCCTGTTCCCGGCCAATGGGAGCTGCGGGGGGCGGTGCCTGGAAGGAGGAGTCCTCTGCCTTCTTCCCCCTCCCCCCGCCCGAACGGGCTGTGCTGCCGGCTGCTCTCTGAAAGCAGCGTGGGGCTCGCAGCACCACAGAGGGAAATCCCGCGGGTAGGCAGAGGGGAGGGGAGGGGAGGGGTGCGGGAGGGGAGCTCGGCGGGCCGCACGCAAGAGCCCCGCGGGCCGCATGCGGCCCGCGGGCCGCGTGTTTGAGACCCCTGGACTAAACAATCCCAGTTCCCTCAGCCTCTCCTCATAAGTCATGTGCTCCAGCCCCCTAATCATTTTTGTTTCCCTCCACTGGACTCTTTCCAATTTTTCCACATCCTTCTTGTACTGTGGGGCCCAAAATTTGACACAGTACTTCATATGAGGCCTGACCAATGTCGAATAGAGGGGAATGATCATGTCCCTCGATCTGCTGGCAATGCCCCTACTTATACAGCCCAAAATGCTGTTAGCCTTTTTGGCAACAAGGGCACACTGTAGACTCATATCCAGCTTCTCGTCCACTGTAACCCCTAGGTCCTTTTCTGCAGCACTGCTGCCTAGCCATTCGGTCCCTCGTCTGTAGCAGTGAATGGGATTCTTCCGTCCTAAGTGCAGAACTCTGCACTTGTCCTTGTTGAACCTCTTCAGATTTCTTTTGGACCAATCCTCTAATTTGTCTAGGATTTGTATCCGATCCCTACCCTCCAGTGTATCTACCACTCCTCCCAGTTTATTGTCATCTGCAAACTTGCTGAGGGTGCAATCCATGCCATCCTCCAGATCGTTAATGAAGATATTGAACAAAACCGGCCCCAGGACCAACCCTTGGGGCAGTCCACTTGATACCGGCTGCCAACTAGACATGGAGCCATTGATCACTACCGACTACGATGATCTAGCCAGCTTTCTATCCACCTATCCTAGATGGGAAGCCCAAAACTGTAATTGAAGCGGGGGAGATCGGAGCCAAATGGGTGGAGGTGGCGGAGAAGAAGAAAGTTAGTAGCAGTTGGTGGGGATACCAGAACGGGCAACCCGAGACGACACCCCACCATTGGAGTCAGCCCAAGGCCCCACCTCGCAAGGAGAAGCCCTCCACACAGCCAGGGAGACCCCAGATGCCCTCTCGTCCCACCACCCCACTCTCCAACCATCCACCTCACCGCAGCCCACAGTCAGCTGGGCGATGTTTTAAATATAATGAGTTGGGGCATGTGAAGGTCAACTGCCCCAAGAGCACCAGCCAACTGCAACTCATCCCGGGGACCCACCAAGCTCCTTCAGTCCCAGATGCCTTGCAAATACCCCCAGAGCGAAGGGAAACTGAGAGTGTGGGCATGAAGAAGATTACTGCATGGAGAGACACTGGAGCACAGGTGTCAGCTATCCACCAATCCCTGGTGGACCCCAAATTCATCAACCCAGAAGCCCAAGTGACAGTGCAACCCTTTAAGGCCAACTCTTTTACCTTGCTTATAGCCAAGTTGCCTGTCCAGTACAAGGACTGGTCAGGAATATGGACTTTTGTAGTCTATGACAATTATCCCATTCCCATGTTGCTGGGAGAAGACTTAGCCAACCATGTGAGGCTAACAAAAAGGGCGGGGATGGTCACCTGCAGCCAGGTTAAATAGGTCTCCACACCTAACTTCATTTCTACAAGCACCCAGTCTGTGTCCCCTGATACCACAGGTCCGGGGACCCAGCCAGAGGTGGTGGAACCAGACCCCAGACCAAAGTCTATGGCAACGGTTATAGATCCAGTTCCTGGGACCCAGCCAGAACCAGCAGAAGGATTGGAACTGGCAGAGCAGTCAGCACCAAAGCCCGTGCTTGCAACCCCACCAGAGTCAGGGGAGCCAGCACCAAGGGGCGCCACAGAGCCTGCGCTTGCAGCAGCGGCTAAACCGGCGCAAGAAGCTCAACCGGAGCCTGAAATACAACTTAGTGCACTAGCGGAGAGCGGTTCACAATCGACGGAGACACCCCCATCGTCTGCATCGCTTCCAGTGGGACCAAGCCCAAGTCCATAACCCAGCGAGGAACTAATGTCTCCAGAATCAAGGGAGCAGTTCCAGGCAGAGCAGGAAGTGGATGAAAGCCTCAAGGGAGCTTGGACTGCGGCACGGAACGACCCGCCACCTCTCAGCTCTTCTAATAGGTCCAGGTTTGTTGTAGAAGGAGGACTCTTATACAAGGAGACCCTTTCTGGTGGACACAAGGAGGACTGGCATCCTCAGAAACAGTTGGTAGTTACAACTAAGTATAGGGAAAAGCTCTTAAGCTTAGCCCACAATCATCCTAGTGGCCATGCTGGGGTGAATAGGACCATAGACCGTTTGGGAAAGTCATTCCACTGGGAGGGAATGGGCAAGGACGTTTCTACCTTCGTCCAGGCTTGTGAGGTGTGCCAGAGGGTGGGAAATCCCCAAGACCAGGTCAAGGATCCTCTCCAACCACTCTCCATAATTGAGGTTCCATTTCAATGTGTAGCTGTGGATATTCTAGGTCCTTTCCCTAAGAAGACACCCAGAGGAAATCTGTACATACTGACCGTCATGAATTTTGCCACCTGATGGCCGGAAACAGTAGCTCTAAGCAACACCAGGGCTAAAAGTGTGAGCCAGGCATTGGCAGACATTTTTGCCACGGTAGGTTGGCCCTCTGACATCCTTATGGATTCGGGAACTAACTTTCTAGCAGGGACCATGAAACATCTTTGGGAAGCTCATGGGGTGAACCACTTAGTTGCCACCTCTTACGAATGGCCTAGTGGAGGAGTTTAATGGAACTTTGGGGGCCATGATATGTAAATTCATGAATGAGCACTCCAATAATTGGGATCTAGTGTTGCAGCAGTTGCTCTTTGCCTACAGGGCTGTACCACATCCCAGTTTGGGGTTTTCACTCTTTAAACTCGTTTATGGCCATGAAGTTAAGGGGCCATTACAGTTGGTGAAGCAGCAATGGGAGGGGGTTACATCTTCTCCAGGAACTAACATTTTGGACCAACCTGCAAAACATCCTCAACTACTCTTTAGCCCTTGCTCGAGAAAACCTACAGGATGCTCAACAGGAGCAAAAGGCCCGGTATGATAAAGATGCCAGAGAGCGTTCCTTCAGAGTAGGTGACCAAGTCATGGTCCTGAAAGCGCTCCAGGCCAATAAGATGGAAGCATCATGGGTGGAGCCATTTATGGTCCGAGAGCACCTGGGAGCTGTTAATTACCTCATAGTGTTCCCAGACCCTACCCTAAAACCTAAAGTATACCATGTTAATTCTCTGAAGCCCTTTTATTCCCAAAAAATCAAGGTTCTCCAGTTTACAGCCCAGGAGAGAGAGAATGCTGAGTGGCCTGAAGGAGTCTACTATGAAGGGAAAAGCAATGGTGGTGTAGAAGAGGTGTGCCTTTCCACAACCCTTGGGCGTAAGCAGTGACAGCAAATCCAGAAGCTGTGCACCAGCTTCGCGCCAATGTTTTCAGCCAACCCAAGATGCACAGAACGGGCATACCACTCCATTGACACGGGTGATGCTCGCCCAATTAGAGCCCGACACTACTGGATGGCTCCTCAAGCCAAAACTGTGATAGAAAGTGAGATCAAGGACATGTTATGGATGGGGGTAATCCACCGCTCTGAGAGTGCATGGGCCTCTCCAGTGGTTCTGGTTCCCAAACCAGATGGGGAAATCCGCTTTTGCGTTGACTACTGTAAGCTAAATGCTGTAACTCGCCCAGAGAACTATCCAATGCCATGCACAGATGAGCTATTGGAGAAACTGGGACATGCCCAATTCATCTCCACCTTAGACTTAACTAAGGGGTACTGGCAAGTGCCGCTAGATGACCCAGCCAAGGAACGGTCAACCTTCATCACCCATGTAGGGTTGTATAAATTTAATGTGCTCCCTTTCGGCCTGCGAAATGCACCCGCCACCTTCCAGAGACTGGTAGATAACCTTCTGGCTGGATTTGGGGAATTTGCAGTTGCCTACCTTGACAATGTGGCTGTATTCTCAGATTCATGGGCAGAACACCTGGAACATCTCCAAGCTGTCTTCCAGTGCATAAGGGAGGCAGGATTAACCGTTAAAATGTCAAATAGGCCTAAACAGGGTAACGTACCTTGGACACCAAGGTCAAGAAACTATCAACCCTGGTTGGTGTTGGTCCTGCTTTGAGCAGGGAGTTGGACTGGATGACCTCCTAAGGTCTCTTCCAACCCCAATCTCCTATGATTTTAACCCCCTACAGGCTAAAGTAAATGCTATCCAAAATTGGCCTGTCCCTAAGTCAAAGAAGCAGGTTCAATCCTTCTTGGGCTTGGCTGGGTATTACAGATGATTTGTACCACACTACAGCCAAACTGTCACCCCACTGACCGATCTAACCAGGAAAAAACAGTTAAATGCAGTTCAATGGACTCAGAAGTGTCAGAAAGCCTTTAACCAGCTTAAGGTGGCCCTTACGTCTGACCCTGTACTAAGGGCCCCGGACTTTGACCAACCTCTCGTGGTAACCACAGATGCATCCGAGCGTAGTGTTAGTTCTTCATGTAATTAGTAGTAAAATTACATATTAACTCTGTTTTCCTAAACCTCCAGGAAGAAATCCCAGCTGGTTGGACCTGACCTGAACCAGGCTGGCCAACACCGTCTGTGATTTTTTTTTTGGGGGGGGAGGGAGGAGGCATGTGATAAATGAAGGGTGGGGGGTAGCTCTCTTTTATGGACACCCAACCAGCCAGTAGCTATAAAATCCCTCGTAGTAGCTGTTCTCTAATTGCTCTACCTGTAAAGGGTTAAAAAGTCTCACTGCTATGCATAGGTAAAAGGAAGTGAGTGGGCACCTGGCCAAAAGAGCCAATGGGAAGGTTAGAACTTTTTAAAATTGAAACAAGACTCCCCTTTTGTCTCTGTGTTGTTGTTCTCCTGGGGAGAGGCGGACAGATCAGCACCTATGCTGTAAGAGCTTGGGCCAGGTATGAAAAATCATCAGTCTCATACCTAGAAACTACTCATTTAAACCCCCAGATATGTAAGTAGATCAGGAAATGTCTAGGAAGACGTGGTTAGGTTTATTCCTTTTATTTCATTATGGCTTATGGATTCTTCTGTGCTAACCCCAGGTGCTTTTGTTTTGCTTGTAACCTTTAAACTGGACATCATGAAAGCTATTCTTGGTGCTTAATCCTTGTATTTGCTCTTTTAAAATCTAGCAATAGCCTGAGTTCCCAGATGTATTTGCTTTCTTTTTTTAATTAATAAAATTTACCTTTTTTTAGAACAAAATTGGATTTTTGTGTCTTAAGAGGTTTGTGCACGTTGTTTAATTAGCTGGTGGCAACAGCTGATTTCTTCCCTCCCCCCTTTCTCAGCTTTTCCCCGGAGGGGGGGTGAAGGAGCTTGAGGGTACCCCCCAGGAAGGAATTCCCAAGTGCGCCTTCCTGGGCTCTCAAAGGGGTTCTGTTCTTGGGTGATGGCAGCATCTACCAATCCAAGGTCAGAGAGAAGCTGTAACCTTGGGAGTTTAATACAAGCCTGGAGTGGCCAGTATTAATTTTTAGTATCCTTGGGGGCCCCCACCTGCTGCATTCAAAGTGCCAGAGTGGGGAATCAGCCTTGACATATGGGAATGAACAAAGGGAACAAACTCTCCAAGCAGACCAGAATTTGATTGGATTAAAAAATGTGTATTGGATATCCAATACTAAATCATAAACATGAAGTTATTAAAAAAGCCATAGAGTATACAGCAAATACTACAGAAAAGAAAAAAAATTGTACAGAAAGGTAGAATTCTACAGCAGTCCTCAAAATTCTCCTACATCAGAATCATAAAACCATATTCTGGGTTGTTTTGTTTTTTCCCAAATCCTTCTGAAGGAAACTGCCATTTAACAGCCTAACTATGACACTACAAGATACACAATGTTCCAAATTCAAAATCACAGGATATGTAAGAAAATGTAGCATTAAAATGTGAAAAAGTGCAATACAGATTGTACACTGATTTGAGTGGTTTTTTTTAGTTTAACCTTAAAAAACAACAACTTTGAACAGTTGTTTTATCAGTAAAAATATACTAGCCCCCCACCCCAAATTCAATGGCAATATTAACATTCCCTGTGTTGTACATAAGTAATATTCACGAAGACCCACCAGCTAAGAGTACTGAATACACATGATGGCATTTCTTTGGGTATAGGTCAGAGGAAAACACACACCACCCTTACAAGCAACATGTGCATCCAAGTGTGTGTGTTTTGTTCATTAAATACAAGTTCTGTAGCTTATTTTGTCCTGAATTGTATTGACAAAGGCCTGAACATCTATTTTCAGTTGGCCCGGGGTGCTCAAATGTTGCACTTTTCACCAACGCCCCCCATCCCCCACCCAAATAATAAATAATACCAGCAAACCCGCTGGAAATGGCAACACACAAGGAGTCTAGGAAAAGAAAGGAAGTCAAATCCCAAATAAGTCCCAGCTACTTTCCAGGATGATTCATTGCGTCCCTTCTCAGTGTCAGGAACCAAACCATAAGCCTAGAGCAGGGGTCGGCAACCTTGCAGTTGTGGTGTGCCGAATCTTCATTTATTCACTCTAATTTAAGGTTTCGTGTGCCAGTAATATATTTTAATGTTTTTAGAAGGTCTCTTTCTCTAAGTCTATAATATATAACTAAACTATTGTTGTATGTAAAGTAAATAAGGTTTTTAAAATGTTTAAGAAGCTTCATTTAAAATTAAATTAAAATGCAGAGCCCCCGGACCGGTGGCCAGGACCCGGGCAGTGTGAGTGCCACTGAAATCAGCTCGCGTGCCGCCTTCGGCACACGTGCCATAGGTTGCCTACCCCTGGCCTAGAGGGTCAGCTTTTAATCCAATGGATAGAAGAAAAAGAATATGCAGTCTTATTGCTTTCTTTATTACACAAATCCTAATGTTTCCTGCTCAATGTTCTGAGAGGTGCAAGTGTCTCCCAGAAAGCCAGTTTGTGCCCACTGGAAGTGCTATTCACCTCACCTCTCCTATCATTAACCTGCTTTGGCAGAATAGATTTTCCATATAAAGCCATCAGTAAGTTCTTGTTTTCCTTTCTTCAAAAAAGTGTGTATATGAGTTCCATGGGAAGCTGAGATTTCATCAAACACTACTCCTCAGGCCAGTCACCATTGCCGAGTGTGGCACAGCCAAGCATGCTGGTGTACCACATGGCAGCGAGTGTACAAGGAGGAAAAAGAAGACACTTCACTTGCCCCCCCCCCCCCCCCCACTTTCTCCTCATGCAGGAATTCCCTTTTAACTTCCCTCCCCCTCCTAGAGAGATGTGTGAACAGCACTTGAGTCATTAACACTGATTTTTCAACGGGTTTTAAATATGTAGAAAAATACACTTTGCCTTGATTGTAGTTGAACATTTAAGATTCTTTTCAAAGCACTGTTTAAATGGCCTGGGATAGCAAAACTACACTAGGGTTGATCTAGCTGAAAGAGCCTCTGGGTGGGGTTTATCTAGTTAAAAGATCCTATGAGTGGGGTTTGATTGTTTCCAAAGGCATGCTATCCTGCTGGATTACAAGAGCTCCACCTTTCTCTGCTTCAGGATATGCCGGCACTTAAACCCCAGATTTAAGCACCCTAGCAGTGGAGAAGTGTTGTGCAAACTGTACACTGCTGACTGCTGTATGTTCTAAGAGCTGAAATAATGCTCAATTTGCACTTAAAAGTTTTAAGATCTGTTGGATCTTTAGCTAACAATAAATCCAAGCACTGTTGCCAAAATAAACGGTGATGTCATTTGTACATAAGGAATCCTACTGTATAAGAGGAGCTTTTAAAAAATGGTTCTAAATGACACTCCCACTGCAATTTAATAACCAGAGATATAATTAAGTTACAAGAAAGGACATAACAGAAGATGCTTTCATTTTCTTCAGTCTTTTAGTGAACATATGAAGACTGGAAAACAACAATACGGAAACCTCCCATTAGCCCCTGGCTCCCCTCCCCCTTCCCCATTAACTGCACAAACAGGGACAAACAAGTCTTTCAATGTTACATTTCAATTCAAACAGATTTGTAATCTCACAGTGATGAGAGGAGAAAGTCAGGCTTTTAATAATTATAATATAAAAATAATAAAAGAGCTTACAAATAGCAATGCAGCATCCCAAATGGCCATGGATTAACTGCTGGAAGGGGATGTAATTATACGCAGAATAAAAAACCCAAAACAGAATACCCCACACTGGCAATGAATTTGCATACACAATAGAACAAGCAGTCAAACGTCAGTCTAGGCTGTGGAAAACAACATTTTTCTTTTTTTTCAGATTACACAATTTTTTCCCTTTTTATAAAAAAAGATAAAATAAAATAAAAACACACAAATAAAATTGTACATAAATGCGAATGTCCAACACTGAAAAGGCAGGGCAATCACACCACTGAGACAAAACCTGACCAGAAAAAGAATGTAAAGTCCATTTGATTTTTTTCCCCCTCTTGCTTGGACACTAGATTTCACCTGAAGTGTCTCATCCTGCATGGTCTCAGCAGGCAAACAAGACTTCAACTTGGCAATGACTTTGTTTCAGAACGAAGAGGAGAAAAAGTCACCTTTTTTAACCAGCATTAGCATTAATGCACCAGTTGGTTTGTTTGCTTTCTACGTCTGCTCTCGTGTGCTGTCCCTCTCTTTCTCTGTACAATTCCTTGTGTTCCAAGGCTGAGTTCCAAGACTTGTGAAACTGGATTTGGAGTCATGTCCTGGTGAAGGTGTTCATGCTGTAGTGATGGCATTAAGGTCCTTCATTAGTCCTTCCAGGTGGGCCATCTCTTTGGTCAGCTCATCCGGTTCATAGTTCTGCAGGAGATTTAAGAGGGTTACTGGACAAGATAAGCTGTGCTCTTTAAGGAAGAGTGGGAGGAAGCATGATCAATGACTCTGGTATACAATATGACTATAAATCATATATAGGCAAAGCCAAGTTTTGATGGTTAAGGTAATGCACAAATTGAAACCACCAACCATTTTTCAAATGCCAGAATTTTGCAAAAGTGATGAAAGGAGTAAGAGACAGATGGGCAAAGGGTGCACCAGAATCGGGCATGCAAACAAAACCACAACAAAACATACAGAAATCAAACCAAACAGGGTGAATTATTGACAAATACAGTGTGATACAGAAAAAACACAGGGAAAGTGGAAAAAGAGAAGAAAAACAGAAAATTCAAATTAAACATTTTCTGCACCCACAACACTAAGTACATCAAAGATAATGATTTGAAGCAGTGCTATGGTAGTGTCAGCTACAAAGGATTTTTAGCTATCATTTTCAAAGCTGGATGCCTAGTTAGACTGCTCACTTACCAAAAAAAAAAAAGTAGCCTGATTTCCAAAGATGCTGAGCATCTGTAGCTCCCACAGTCTTCAATGGGAGCTAGGGTTGCTCAACACCTTTGAAAATCAAGCCACTTTCATTCAGGAGCCTAAATATGGATTTAGGGTCACAGGTTTAAGTGTTTTGACTCTAATCCTCAACTATCCCCTTTTGTCACCCCCACTCTTCATCCTTGGGATGTAACATGGTTGTGCTGCATGAGATTACAGCTATGGGATTTCTAGTAACAGTTAAATCCAGGCACAGCCTTCTTTCACAACAACTGTAGGGAAATGAAATGCCAACTTGGGCAAGATCATAGCATGTGAAGCAGCAGTGGCTTTCCAGGAAAGCAAACAATGCTCGCTGGGGCTTCCCATTCTGGTCAGTAATTCTTTGGCACATACAATCCAGTGCAGAAGTCTAACATAGCTCCTCTTTACCCTGCTCCTCTTTTCATCAAGACAGGTTAGGGGAAAACCAGAGGCTTGGACAACTCCTCCTCCACAGCTAACTGTGCAGGAAGCCTGGGGGAACAACATTATCCCATGTTCACGTAACTGAGATGCTTGTTAACTTGAGGTTCTGCTGCATTTGGTAAAATTGTCAATCTCTGCTCAGGAAGGCTCCTGGAGTGGAACAGAGGGAGTAGTGCACATCAAGGCAGAAGTATACTGACAGAGCATTACCATAGGCTTGGCTCTAACAATCACTATTTGGCCTTAAATTTAAGTAGTAAGTCCTTAACTTCACCACAAAATATAAAAGGAGTTTGCCCTGGGTAAGATTTTCAAAGGCATAAAAGACAGTTCAGAGCCCAACTCCCACTGACCGTCAATGGGAGTTCTAGTCTAGTTTATATAGGTTCTTATACCTGAGTGCCTGACCTGGGTGCCTAACTGCCTTTTATGCCTTTGAAATCTCCTTCTTTATGGTTAGCATTACTATAATGCTCTCTGCGGGCATCCAGGGAGGTTTGTCATGCTGTGGTAAGTGCTGCCAAGAAAGCTGTAAATACACTTACACTTTCTGAGTCCTCAAGCATCCTGGTGGTCTCCTGCACATCGGGGGCGCTGGGCACTACCACTGGCATAGGCGGTCGAGTTCTCCCTAAAGTCCCGATCGACGCAGTCTTCACCGAGTGAACTGGATGGTTAGAAGCTTAAAGCAAAAACGTTACATACTCTTAGCAGGTTCGGAGTGTGGGAGGGGGCTCAGGGCTGCGGCAGAGGGTTGGGGTACAGGGGTGTGAAGGCTCTGGCTGGGGGTTTGGGCTCTGGGGTGGGGCCAGGGATGAGGGGCTCAGGGCTGGGGTAGTGGGTTGAATGCAGGGGGTGAGGGCTCTGGCGGGGGGTGGGGGTGGGCTCTGGGGTGGGGCCAGGGATGAGGGGTTTGGAGTGCAGGAGGGTGCTGCAGGGCTACGGTGGGGAGAGAGGACTCCCCTCAGTGCTCTCTCCCCGCAGCAGCATCTGGGATGGGGAGGAGAGGCGCCTCTTCCCCACCGCAGGAGCTCTGAGGCTGGGGCTGCAGGATAGGCACCCCTTCCCCGACCCCAGCAGGTCTGGGCCAGGGGAGGGCCACCCTGGCTGTGCCTGGGTCCAGGCCAATCCAGGGTCGGGCTGCGCCACCCCGCTGGGTCTGGGCCACTCTGGGGCCGGCCTGGGCCGTGCCGCCCCAGCCGATCCAGCCCCTATCCAGCCACACCGCCCCAGCTGCGGCAGGTCTGGGCTGCAGGCTGAGTTGGGGCCAGGGGAGGGACGCCCCTCCCATGGCAGGTTGGGGGCTGGGCTAGGTGGGGGTTCCCTGAGCGCCTGTGCGGCGCTAAATAGGCTACTGCGTGGCCACGCAACTTACAGGGAACTTAGACTCTTAGCCATAATTCCCTGTCCAGACGGAGAAGGTGGTTATGGGAATGTCAGAAGCATTGCCACAGTGCAGAGAATGCTCTTGAATTGGCCAGATCAAAAGGGTTCTATCAGAATACAACTGTTTTCCAGTGGGTTAGAACTAATACTTCAAATTAATGAACGCTGGAGTTGAACATCCCTTTGGATTATCCAAATACTTGAAGATGAAGTTTACTGCTGTGCTTGAAAACTAAATGTATGAAATTCAGTCTTATCTCTGACTGCCTCTCTAACATCTCTCCTTGGATGTCAGGTGCAATCTTTCCCAAAAGCATCTCCTCATTTTCCTCTTGAGCCCCTTCCTCTCCCTCCCTCATCTATCTCCACTGACAACTCCACTATTCGTCACTCTATCCTCCTCCACGTGCAGGATATGCACTGTGATTCTCAGAGCTATACCATGTCATTTATCCTTCCACCCCACCCCGCTCACCTTGCTGAGTCAATAATGGTGTGCTTGGCAACGCTGGGTCATATGTGGAACCTGTGGGTGGAACTGCTGGCACTGCAAAGCTCTTCAGAGGGTGAGAGGGACGGACGTGGGCAGTAGGGAGACTTTGACCTGAATCCTCCTCCTGCGCGTTGGCCAGATAAGATGCTGTGGCACTTTCTGGCTCTTGATGGTCAGCACAACATGTCTGAGATGAGGAAGCCGGCATGGTGTCTGTGCTCGGTGTATTTCGAACAGATTCTACAATGGGAAAGTGAAAATGGGGCTTATTTTCTTCCATGGAAGTTTTCCCTCTTTTCAGCTAGGCTATTAAATATTTCCTTTTGCAGCATCCCAATAGCCACATGGGACCAAAGCAGGAGTCTTTACCAAGAGCTTTTCCTGACGATCCTGGTTAAAGCTAGGAAACTGATTCATGCATCAACAATCACCTGAGCACTTAACATCCAATACTATGTAACTGCCCTGTTTTAAGAAGTAAGTCCATAAAAATTCCACAAGACAAAAAAAACCAAACAAACAAAAACCCAGCCATCCCATGACAATGCAAGATTTGGCACCAAAGGAGTCCACAGCTGACCAGAGGTTTTGCTGTCCTACAAGGTTTCAGCAGCTTATTTTCAGGCAAATAAGTAACACAAGGAGAAAAACAAAATCACTGCTAATTCAGATATAGATTTGGTCTATGATATTGGTCTAACGACAGTATGTCTCAGATCTTAATATCTAAAAATGTGTATCCCATAAACATTTCCACATTGCATACCCACAAATGACTTCTTCTCCACACTCATCCTAATGTTACCTGTGTGCACTTAAATTCTTCTCTGTCTTTTTGTCTAGGTTATTGTGCCTAAATAGGATGCAGCAATCAAGATATAATATGCCAAGTGGTGGTCAGTCGACTATTAGAGAAGAGTTCATTTTAGTACATAGTTCCAAAGGGAAACCATTATCAGCCCAATACCTAAGCAATCGATATGGCGAATCACAAAGTCACCGTGAAATTCTGCATCATCATCAGCTTTTGCTTAAGGAATAAACAGCATGTGATGCACATCTTAATTCTAATTTGAGACTAGAACATTCCACAACTTTATAACTACACCTCTACCCCGATATAACGCTGACCTCGGGAGCCAAAAAATCTTACCGCGTTATAGGTGAAACCGTGTTATATCGAACTTGCTTTGATCCGCCGGAGCGCGCAGCCCCCCCCCGCGGAGCACTGCTTTACCGGGTTATATCCAAATTCGTGTTATATCGGGTCGCGTTATATCGGGGTAGAGGTGTACTAAAAATACCTAGATGTTTATATATCACCAATCATTGCGATATATAGATGAAACCACAATCTTCTAGAGGATCATGAAGGCAGGGCAATGAAAGGGAATCTTGCATTTTTATGGCATCTCTATCCGACCTAGTCTGTGCACAAGAAAATATCTTGGCTGCAAGAGCTGCTACTCCCATTATCATTTGAATAGTACAAAAAAAACCCAAACAAACAAGCAATACCTTCTACTACAACACAATCTTTCATCTGCATATTAGCAGCTTCATGAGGTATTTGAAGCTTTGCCTATGAACTGAGACATTCCAGAAAAAAACAGTACAAGCTTCATTGTTGCCTATGGTACCTTATCAGGATTCAGAACCTAACAGCAGACTAAAGGCATTGCATTCATTGTATCCTAAGAAGTTTAACTATTTGTGATTCTTACAGCATACACAGCAATGTTGCCTAGATATTTCTCATAGCACTGGCTGCTTTAATAGGAATACTGCAAGAATTGTACTTACACACCACTGTGCTTTAAGCTTAAAAACATTATGTAGGAAAGATCAAGTTTTTTCTTGTTGTTTTAACACAACCAACCAGGAAAGTTATTAATGTTCTAAGTGTGCGCAAATTAAATGTAAACAGGGTTTCAGATTCTATAGATGCTAAAAAAGGACACTATCCGATATCCCAGGCTCAACATTTGACCCATGCAAAATTCAGATAATGGGACAAAATCTTCATAAGTATCAAGGGGATTTTGTTCATTCTTAACTCATCATTCCATTACTGAGAAATAAAAATAAAGCTGATAATTCTTCTGTTCCATTCCTGGTCTTCAGTAGGAATGAACTAGCAAACACTATTCCCAGAGATGGGCTCTCAATGCTGAATTGGTTATACAAAGCACATTTTTCACTGTGATGAGGTGTGGTGCAAGGTAAGTTGCAGCTGCCACACAAAAAAACCAAACATGTTAATTTTAGTTTCAAAACAAGGAGACTCATTGTCTAACATTGGAAAAGAAAAAAATATCAGTAGGCATAAGTATGTTATTTTCTCACTTCTAAGGAGACAATAAGAACAATGGAGACTGATCAGATCAAACTACTAAAGCTGACTTGAGGGTTTTCCTTGGAACTTTGCTTTCCACATAAGTTTTGCGAATAGTTCCCTTTCAAATGAATGCTACCTGGTCATTCATCTCTCACCTGTGGAATTGGCCCTGTCTGAATGGGACATGGATGTGCCAATCGGCCAAGGGTTGACCTGATGATGGAGATAGCTGCGAGTTGGAGAAGCGAGGCTGCCGGAGTGGAAATGATGGTGAGGGTTATCGAGTGAATGGATGGGATGAGCGCTAATCACAGCTGTGAATGGACACAAGACAGAAAAAACGCTTAACATACAGACGAGCATGCACACATACAGAAATGCACTGCACCCCTCCCTTCTCCTTCAAAAGCACAGTACAAGGTAGCCAGCCATTCATCAGATTGAGAAGGGAATCAAGTGGACTTATTTTAACATCAAATTCCCACTCTACCCCTACTATAAAAACAAACAAAAAACCCCAGACATCAGTCTTCTCATCATTTTTCTTATGCTGAAAGAACACACCACTCTTGGTCCTGCTTTCACTGAGAGGCCTCTTGAGAAAATGAGGATCAGCTCCTTTTAGAGCTTTCCTGTGTAAGGGGAATGTAAACGTGAACTCAAACTGCGAAAACCATTTCAGTCTGAGAGAATTTAATTTCCCAACAAGCATGAGCAAGTATTACAGTACCTTTGGTTAATTAAATAATGCTAGACAGATGGTGACAAGCACAGGATGAGATGCAGAAGATTTACTCATGCCTTCTGCTCAGAATCAGCAGAATTCTCATCCAATACATTCAAACTGGAGGCCTTTTTTCTCTCTCTATACTTTTCTTTCTGCTTGAGAGGCATGAATACTTGAATTTCTCAAGAGGGCAGCATTTGTATGTCTTACATTCTCCCCAACTTGTGGCAGTGACATTAACAGCAAAGCAAGCGTTTCTACAACTGCAAGTTCACACTACACTCCAGAATTTGGAGGGCTGTCTTACACAGGATTTGGTTCTTACGCTAGACCAGGGGTAGGCAACCTATGGCACGCGTGCCGAAGGTGGCACGCGAGCTGATTTTCAGTGGCACTCACACTGCCCGGGTCCTGGCCACTGGTCCGGGGGGCTCTGCATTTTAATTTAATTTTAAATGAAGCTTCTTAAACATTTTGAAACCTTATTTACTTTACATATAACAATAGTTTAGTTATATATTATAGACTTATAGAAAGAGACCTTCTAAAAACATTAAGATGTATTACTGGCACGCGAGACCTTAAATTAGAGTAAATAAATGGAGACTCGGCACAGCACTTCTGAAAGGTTGCCAACCCCTGTGCTAGACTCAAACACTAGATTACTCAAGAAATGGCCCAAAAGAAAGTTGGAGGTCAGGGCTCATTGCTAGCACCATAGTTAAAGAATAAGAAAACTGCAGTAGGTTACTTACCCAAACATGAAGTTGCCCAGACCTATTTGCCTCAAAAACTCCCCTGTTAGGAGTCACACACCATGTGAATCCAGAATCTTTTAAAGTAGTTAGCACAGCTAGGGCCTCCTGCCTCACTGCATGCAAATTTGCACACAAAGTATGGTTAAAAAGAAGAATGAAACCCCTGCTCCCTCCATTCCTATTCAGCTGTTTGGATAACAGTCTCTGAGGTGGGGAGGGTGTGAATTTGTGGAGGCAATGTATTCAGAGATCTGCAGTTACAGGGAGTAACCAACCTCTTTTGCACAAAACTGCCCCTGCAGATTCCAGTTCTTGGAACTTAACCAGCAGCATAAGCCTCTTCAGAACCAGGAGACTGGCTAAGGAGAGACTAATTAAAACAGCATCCCTGAAACACTCATCTAATTTACCTTTTTAATGGCAGCCTTTCAAGTATTTGAAGACTGCTATCATGCCCCCCCTTAACCTCCTCTTTTCCAAACTAAACATACCCAGGTCCTTTGGCCTTTGCTTATATGGCTTGTGTTCCATCCCTTTGATCATCTTTGTCACTCTCCTCTGGATCCTTTCCAGATTCTCTACACCCCTTCTATATATTGGCAACCAAAATTGGACACAGTACTCCAGCTGAGGTGTATGTAAACTGATTGCTCAAGAAAGTCTGAGCTTAGGTCAGGCAGGTGCTGTGACGCTTTACCACACACAGTTCTGTCAATGCACGCCAGCCTTCATCTGGAATTCCCCTCCTATGCCTAGCCTTGGTCTTCTCTTGAAAAGAGATGGAGTTATTTGAGATGTGTCCCCCTCCTGGAGCTCCACTTCAGGTGTACACACGCCCCATGTGCCTTTGATCAGGGTTTTTCATTAGCAGAGCCCATTTGGCCTGTGCACATACTCCAGACAGCCTCATGCCCTGTGTTGAGGATATACAGAGCTGTATGGGTGAATGACCTTTGTTTCCTTCTCTATGGTGAAGTCCTGCAAGACAAAACTCTGAATCAGAGGGGAGGAGGGCAGACAGTGGAGCACCCATAGGGACACGCATCTCAAAGAACTCCAATTACTGCACAAAGTGAGTAACCTCTTCTTCAAGTAGTGTCCCTATGGGTGCTCCACTTCAGGTGATTCCCAAGCAATATCATCAGACGGAGGAAGGAGCTTCAGAGTTGGATCTAACACTGAAGATAGAATTGCAATGCCAACCAAAACCTCTGAACTGGAGGCATGAACCAATGCATAATGTTTAGAGAAAGTATGTACTGAGATCCAGCTTGCAGTTCTACAGATTTCAACAACTGGAACATCTTTCAATATTCCCACTGAGGTAGACTAGGACCTTGTTGAATGGGGTAGAACTCAAGAAGGACGCTGAATGCTGGCAGCCTCATAAGAGATAATATACCCCGAGATCCATCTTGACCGTTTTTGGGTGAAAACTGGATCCTTTGGAGCTGTCCACAAAAGAAACAGCCTGGGAGACTTTCTAAACAGTTGGGGTCTGTCCAGATAGAAATTAAACACCCTTTTAACATCCAAGGTATGGAGGACAGTTTTCTCTCTAGTCTGGTGTGGCTTTGGGATAAAAACTGGAGGATAAATAACCTGGTTAATATGAAATTCAGAAGATACTTTAGGAAGAAACTTAGGATGTGGCTGCAATTAAAATTTTGTCCTTGAAGAAAAATGTAAAAGGAGGATCTGCCATTGAAGTTCCCATTTCTCCAACTCTCCTGGCAGAAGTGATGGCCACCAGAAAAGCCTCTTTCATTGATAGCTCAAATAGAGAACATATAGTGTCTCAAAGGAAGGTTTCATAAGGGAATTAAGAACCAAGTTTAAGGGTGGGCCCTTTAATTTGCAGAAAGTGATTAATCAATCCCTTGATGTATCTTGCCGTTGTGGGGTAGGCAGACAGTGAGAACCCCTCTACCAGTGAATGAAAGGCTGTGATAGCCACCAAGTGAAACTTGATGGAACTCAGAGAAACACTTATCTTTTTTTAATTCCGACAGGTAATTGAGAACGGCAGAGAGGAAAACTGCCCCTGGGCACACCAGTGGTGGAATCTCTTCCATTTTCAATGTTAAGTTTTTCAGGTAGATATCTTCCTGCTCTTTAACAATACCTGTTGTACTTCTGCTGAAATCTCCAGCCCCAAGAACCATCAGGGAGCCAGGCTCTGAGCTGAAGCATTCTCAAGTTGAGATGAAGAGTCTGACTGGAATCAAAATGGTTGGAAGTCTCAATGGTGGACAAGAAATGAGGCGAATCAGGTAAGGATACCACACGTGTCTCTGCCAAGTTGGTACAACTAGAATGATTCTGACTTTGTCATGTTTAATCTTGTTCAACACACTGAGGATCAATGGTTTTGGGAGTATACCTTAAGAAGACCCCTTGTCCAAAAAATGAGGAAGGTGTCTCCTAGGGATTGGGACCCAGCCCATATCTCAAGCAGAATTTCTTGCACTTCCTGTTGGTGGTGATGGCAAAGTCCACCTCTGGAAGGCCCCAAGTGAGAAAAATATGTCTGAGAATTCGAGAGTCTGAGTCCCAGTTTGAATCTAGGGAGTGCCTGCTCAGATCGTCAGACATTGTGTTTTGTATGCCTGGAAGGTAACAGGTTGAGATGAGGGTGTGATTGTTTATATACCAGCTATATACCGGGCATATTGCTTTACAAAAGTACACGTCACAGCAGTTGAAGACAACTTCTTTCCGATGCCTGGGGGCTTATTTGAAACCTGGAGATGAGGTTTGTTAGGGTCATAACCCTGTCAACAGGTAGGTAAGCCCTGGCTGTTACAGCATCCAGAGACATCCCTATGAAATGTATCTACTATACTGAGGTCAGAATGGATTTTTCCATGTTGAGTTGAAGACCTAACCTGTAGAACAGAGACATGGTTATCTGTACTGCAGAAAGAACTTTGTGGTACAATGAGTCCTTAAGCAGCCAATCATCGAGGTAAGGGAAGATGATTATACCTAGCTGTCATAGGTGAGCGGCTACCACTGATATAATCTCTGAGAACACCCTTGGTGCAGAGAAGAGGCTGAACAGAAGTAATCGATACTGGAAGTGATCCTGGTTGACTATAAAACAAAGAAACCTCTTGTGAGGGGGTGAAATGCAATGTGAAAAAATGCACGCTGAAGATCAAGGGCCACAAACTAATCCCTGGAATCTAATGTTGGAATTATAGCTGTGAGAGTCACCATCCTAAATTTATGTGATATCACAAAGGTGTTTAGGAGTCTGAAATCTGGTATCGGTCTCCATCCCATGTTATTTTTAGGGATCAGAAAATACTTGGAATATAATCCCTTCCCCTGTGGTGGACTAGAGCTGTATCTATGGCCCCTATGTGTAAAACAGAGATGACTTCCTGTCCCAATAAATGGTCATGAGATGGGTCCCTGAAAAGGGATGGAGAAGGAGGGTGGTGGTGGTGGGGGGGTTTAAATAGATAGAGTAACCTGATTTTACAACCTTTATGACCCAATTGTCGGATGTAATCGGTTCCTGTTATAGGTTTTACCCCCACTCTGAACTTTAGGGTACAAATGTGGGGACCTGCATGGGAACTTATAAGCTTAATTACCAGCTTAGATCAGTATGCTGCCACCACCCAAATATTGGAGTTATTTGGGAAACTCTGTCTTCTCCCCCAAAAACCTTTCCCTCCCAAGTACTATAACCCTTCCCTGGGTAGTTTTGAGAGACTCCTCCACCAATTTTCTGGTGAACACCGATCCAAAAATTCTTGGATCTTAAAACAAGGAGAAATTAACCATCCCCCCTCCTTTTCCCCACCAATTTCTGGTGAGCCCAGATCCAACTCCCTTGGATCTTAAAACAAGGAAAAAAATCAATCAGGTCTCTAAAAAGAAGGCTTTTAATTAAAGAAAAGAAAGGTAAAAGAAAAACTTCTGGGAGATAGCATACAAGCTGATCTCACAGACAACAGATTTAAAACACAGAGGATGTTCCCCTGGGCAAAACTCTTAGTACATTAAGAAATAGCCAATTTGATTATTCCTAATACCCAAGACAAGTTACAAAAAAGAAAATAAACATAAGCTAATTCCTTCACTAAATACTCACTACCCTGTTTAATTCCTGATTCCTTTTCCTCTCCGGCCAGAACTGAAACTGACCCAAGACAAAGGGAACTTTCCTTTTTACTTTTGAAATATCTTGTCCCCCCATTGGTTCCTTTGGTCAGGTGTCAGCTAGGCTAGGTGAACTTCTTAACCCTTTACAGGTAAAAGAGGCATTAACCCTTAACTATCTGTTTATGACAGTTCCCCAGGTCAAAAGCTAGGAAAATCAATCTCTAAAGGGTGGGAGGTAGGTAGGCTGATGAAGCTGAAGATTCCCAAGGGGGGAAAATTCTGGGCCATTGACAAAACCATGAAAATTGACACTTGGTTGCAGATTTAGGTGGTTCTGTAGATCTATGACAGGTAGAGAGCTAGACCGGTCAGGATTTCTGTGTGGTTTGAGTTCTACTAAATTTCCTCTGCTTTGCAGGTGTGTAAGGCCCTCAAGACCTTCAAGGTAAGAAGAGATTCATTGGTGGAATCTGAAAAGAGTTTAAGTCCATCAAAAGAGAGGTCTTGCACAGAGAGTCCAGAGGAGAGCAACAAAAATGATAAAAGGTTTAGAAAACCTGACCTATAAGGAAAGGTTAAAAAATCTGGGTGTGTTTAGTCTTGAGAAATGAAGACTGAGAGGGGACTTGTTAATGGTCTTCAAATATGTTATGGGCTGTTATAAAGAAGACTGTGATCAATTGTTCTCCATGTCCACAGAAGGTAGGACAAGCAGCAGCGGGCTTAATCTGCAGAAAGGGAAATTTAGGTTAGATATTAGGAAAAGTTTTATAACTGTAAGGGTAGTTAAGCTCTGGAATAGGCTTCCAAAGGAGGTTGTAGAATCCCTGTCATTAGAGGTTTTTAAAAATGGGTTGGAGAAATACCTTCAGGGATGCTCTAGATTTACTTGGCTACGCCCCAGCGCAAGCAGCCAGATTTGATAATTTCTTGAGGTCCCTTCCAGCCGTACAGTTCTATGATTCTTTGACATCAGAGTTTGGTAATTTGCAATCCTGAATTGCAGGGTTGCTGAAAATTACCTTGTGACTGAAGAGATAGAGTCGTTTTTGGTCCCTATCATAAAGCTTTAGGCTTTTTATGGTGTCTACTATGCTGGTTAACTGCCTCCACAACTAAAGACTTTGGTGAAGGATGGGAAAATTAAAATTCGGAGTTTTTTGCTGGCACATAATACTTTTTGTCTGCCCATTTACAAGTAACTGGTGCTATAACCAGTCTGCCAGATGGTTTTAGCAGAATCCTCATTCATGGGTCAAGCCACTCATCCAGAAGGTGTTGCATACAGGATGTCCAAAAGTTTATGTTGTGACTCCTGGACATCCTCTAGTCTAATGGGATATTGAGAAAGTCAGCAATGCTTTTCATGAGCTCCTGAAATTGCTTGAAATCGTCCACCAAAGGCAGTGGTGGGGGCATTACAGCCTTATCTGGAGACAATGATGAAATATTCCATCTGAGGTCACACTTGAAAGTCTCCTTTAGAGGTTCAGACTGTTAAGGAGGAAGTGGTGGATCAGGCACACGTCTCTCTCTATGTTCTCCATGGGAGAAATTAGGAGCTATTGAGAACTGCTGGAGATAAAAAGCCCACGGATCCCAAAAAGGCCACTGAGGAAGCCATGCTGCTCATACCAGTGAGACAGGGCTTGAAATAGGGAAATTCCAAGAGAAAAGCTTCCAGGATAGGTGACAGGTGAGTAGTCCCTTCCATGGTAGATGGAAAATTCATGGACAGAAATCTAAGAATCAGAGGAATCCCCCTCAACATAATCCAAAGGTGGGGTGGGTAATGGAGTTGGGGATGATTGTCCACCCTGTGCGGTAGGTACCGGAGAACTCGGAGGCACCAGAAAAAAAGACAGTTACCTTTTCCGTAACTGGTGTTCTTTGAGATGTGTTGTTCATGTCCATTCCATATTAGGTGTGTGTGCTGGCCACATGCACTGAGGCCAGAAATTTTTCCCTTAGCAGTATCCGTAGGGGACCGGCTCTGGTGCCCTCTGGAGTAGCGCTCACATGGCGCGGTATAAGGGGCGTCGCCGGGTCCCCCCACCCTCAGCTCCTTCTTGCCGGAAACTCCGACAGTCGGGAAGGAGGGCAGGTTATGAACTGGACATGAGCAACACATCTCGAAGAACACCAGTTATGGAAAAGGTAACTGTCTTTTCTTCTTCGAGTGCTTGCTCATGTCCATTCTATATTAGGTGACTCCCAAGCAGTACCCCTGGAGGCGGGTAGGAGTTCACGGACGTGTAGATTGCAACACAGCTCTGCCAAACCCAGCGTCGTCTCTGGCCTGCTGCTCTACAGATCTCCTGGATAGGGATGTGCGCCAGGAAAGCCACCGAGGATGCCTGAGCTCTAGTCGAGTGGGCTCTGACAATCGGCGGTGGTGGGACCCCTGCCAGACTGTAACAGGTCCATATGCAAGAGGTGATCCAGTTGGAAATCCTCTGTGAGGACACCGGAAGGCCCTTCATCCTATCCGCTGTGGCGATGATGAGCTGAGTCGATTTACAGAAAGGTTTGGTATGCTCTAGGTAAAAAGCCAGCGCCCTTCGGACGTCCAGGGCATGCAGCCGCCTCTCCTCACTGGTCTTGTGCGGCTTAGGACAGAACACCGGGAGGAAGATGCCCTGACTCATATGGAAGGTAGACACTACCTTCGGCAGGAAGGCCGGGTGAGGCCTCAGCTGGACCTTGTCTTTGTAGAATATTGTGTACGGCGGTTCTGAGGTCAAGGCTTTAATCTCAGAGACTTGCCTCGCCGATGTCACCGCCACCAGGAAAGCGACCTTCCATGACAGGTGGGAAAGGGAGCAGGAGCCCAGCGGCTCAAAGGGCAGGCCTGTGAGCCTGAACAGGACCAAGTTAAGTTCCCACTGTGGGACAGGGGTATGTACCTGCGGGATGAGTCTCTCAAGGCCTCTCAAGAATCTGACCATCATGTCATGAGAAAACATCGTCTGGCCTTGGATTGGTGGGTGAAAAGCGGAGATGGCCGCGAGATGCACTCTAATGGAGGAGTGTGCCAGGCCCTGGTTCCTCAGATGAAGCAGGTAGTTTAAGATAGACTGTATGGAAGAGCGCGAGGGAGAGATGCACACTTGGACACCCGGCGGGAAAACCTTGTCCACTTGACCAGGTAAGTCAGTCTGGTTGAGGGCTTCCTGCTTTCCAGGAGGACCTGTTAGACCTCATCCATGCCGAGAGGAGCAGGGTCATGAGGTTGGGGTGCAGGAGCTGACCCTTGTCCTGTGACAGTACGTCCGGTCAGTTGAGCAGGGGCCAGGGAGGGGCTGCTGCGAGGTTCATAAGCGTGCTGAACCAGTGCTGGCGAGGCCACGCCGTGGCGATCATGATAATCTGTGTCTTGTCTCTTTTGAACTTTGCTAGGACCTGCTGATGAGAGGAATCGGAGGGAATGCGTACATCAAGTTTCCTGACCACGACAGGAGTAAGGCATCAGAGAGGGAGTCTTTGCCCAGGCTTGCTGCGAACAAAACCGGTGGCATTTCCTGCTTAGCCTGGTGGCAAACATGTCTACTTGAGAGTTCCCCACCTCTGGAAGATCATACAGGCTACCTCTGGGTGGAGTGACCATTCGTGGTGAGAGGAGAAGTCCCTGCTGAGCCGATCCATTAGTGTGTTCTTGACACCAGGGAGGTGACAAGCTTCCAGATGGATTTTGTGGCTGATGCAGAAGTCCCAGAGATGGAATGCCTCTTGGGAGAGAGTCGACGAACGTGCTCCCCCTTGCCTGTTGATGTAGAACATCGAGGCCGTGTTGTCTGTCAGGACTCTCACCATCTTTCCCAACAGGTGAGGTAGGAAGACTCCGCATGCCAAGCGGACCGCCCCGAGTTCTTTGACGTTTATGTGTAATGTCATCTCCTCCAGCGACCACATACCCTGGGTCTGGACCACATACCCAACCAAAGTCCAAGGTGTCCGATACCAACTCGATGGGGTGATGGGGGGTGTCGAACGGAACCCCCTCTAGGCCCGTTGTGTGATCGGTCCACCATCGCAGTGAGGCGAATACCGCCGGGGGAATGGTAACGACCTTGTCCAGGTGATCTCTGGACTGGGAATAGACTGTCGCCAGCCATTGCTGCAGGGGCTGCATCTGGAGCCTGGCATGGCGGACAATGTATGTGCACATTGCCATGTGACTCAGTAGGCACAGGCAAACCCTGGCCGTAGTCAGGGGGAACGCGGAGACTTCCGTGATGAGGTCTGTCAAAGTCTGGAATCTTTCTAGCGGTAGGAACGCTCTGGCACAGGTCGAGTCGAGCACCGCTCCAATGAACTCTATCCTCTGCACCAGAACTAACGTAGACTTTTTTTCATTCACCAGTAGGCCCAGGGAATGACACATGTGGCTTGCAGCACCACGACATCCTACTGGACCTGAGAGCTGGAGTTGCCCTTGACTAGCCAGTCGTTGAGGTACTGGTAGATCTGGATACCCCGACGCCTGAGGATACCCCGGCATGCATTTGGTAAACACTCAGGGTGCTGTCGCCAGGCCAAACAGGACCGCAAACTGATAGTGGTGGGGGCCCACCGTACACTGGAGGAAGCGTCTGTGACCTTGAAAGATTGTTATGTGGGACTATGCGTCCTCTAAGTCGAGGGTGGCATACCAGTCTCCCAGATCCAGGGAGGGGATGATAGAAGCCAGGGAGACCATGCAGAACTTTTGCTTCTTTAGATACTTGTTGAGGTCCCTCAGGTCCAGGATGGGCTGCAGACCGCCCTTAGCCTTTGGGATTAAGAAGTACCAGAAATAGAACCCCTTGTTCCTGAACTCGAGAGGAACTTCTTCCACTGCACCCAATTGCAGCAACCCCTTTACCTCCTGCACGAGGAGAATCTCGTGAGAAGGGTCTCTGAAGAGGGCCGGGGAAGGAGGGTCAAAGAGGGGGGTGGAAATAAACTGTAGGGTATAACCCTCTGCCATAGTATTGAGGACCTAGAGGTCTAAAGCTATAGTGGTTCAGGAACGGAGAAAAAAAGAAAGGTGGTTGGAGAACAGCGGGACAGACGGATCCAGGGTATAGTCTGGTAGGTCGCCCTTGAGCGCACCCTCTAAACGCTCGCTTGCCCCCCTGCTTATTTCAGGTCAAGTCCAACTGGGCAGACGGTGTAGGTGGGTGGTTTGGGCGGCGCTTGTAGCCCCTACTCTTCTTATGGGGGGTGTCCTGGTGGGGTTGACTCCCTTGGCCCTGAGATTGTTGCGTTTTGAACCACTTACAGGCTGGACTGGGAACATACAGCCCCAGAGTTTTCAGGGTAGTGCGGGAGTCTTAAGGCCATGCAGTTTACTGTCCGTCTGCTCTGCAAACAGGGCCTGGCCGTCGAAGGGGAGGTCCTTCATCAATTGCTGAGCCTCCGTTGAAAGACCCGAGAGGAGCAGCCAGGACGCCCTTCACATGGAGATGGCTGAGGTTATGGTGCGAGCCGCGGAGTCTGCTGCGTCCGAGGCTGCTTTGAGTGCCGCTCCCGCTGCAGCCGTGCCCTCTTTGAGGATCGCCCGGAATTCCTTCCAGGACCCTTCAGGCAGCAAGACCTTGAATTTGGCCATAGACTGCCACATATTGTAGTCATAGCAGCCAAAGAGGGCTTGGTGGTTGGCCACTCTCAACTGAAGGCTGGAAGACGAACAAATGTTTCGCCCAAACAGATCCAGTCTTTTTGAGTCTTTATTCTGGGGCGTAGCTCTGAGTTGACCCTGCCTCTCCATCTGGTTATTGGACTCAACTATGAGGGAGGAAAGATAGGAAGTATGGCAAGAGACCCCCCCTGGCTTAGCCAGGAGATCTCCAATGATCTAAAACTCAAAAAAGAGTCCTATGAAAAGTGGAAACTCGGTCAAATTACAAAGAAGNTCTTCCACTGCACCCAATTGCAGCAACCCCTTTACCTCCTGCACGAGGAGAATCTCGTGAGAAGGGTCTCTGAAGAGGGCCGGGGAAGGAGGGTCAAAGAGGGGGGTGGAAATAAACTGTAGGGTATAACCCTCTGCCATAGTATTGAGGACCTAGAGGTCTAAAGCTATAGTGGTTCAGGAACGGAGAAAAAAAGAAAGGTGGTTGGAGAACAGCGGGACAGACGGATCCAGGGTATAGTCTGGTAGGTCGCCCTTGAGCGCACCCTCTAAACGCTCGCTTGCCCCCCTGCTTATTTCAGGTCAAGTCCAACTGGGCAGACGGTGTAGGTGGGTGGTTTGGGCGGCGCTTGTAGCCCCTACTCTTCTTATGGGGGGTGTCCTGGTGGGGTTGACTCCCTTGGCCCTGAGATTGTTGCGTTTTGAACCACTTACAGGCTGGACTGGGAACATACAGCCCCAGAGTTTTCAGGGTAGTGCGGGAGTCTTAAGGCCATGCAGTTTACTGTCCGTCTGCTCTGCAAACAGGGCCTGGCCGTCGAAGGGGAGGTCCTTCATCAATTGCTGAGCCTCCGTTGAAAGACCCGAGAGGAGCAGCCAGGACGCCCTTCACATGGAGATGGCTGAGGTTATGGTGCGAGCCGCGGAGTCTGCTGCGTCCGAGGCTGCTTTGAGTGCCGCTCCCGCTGCAGCCGTGCCCTCTTTGAGGATCGCCCGGAATTCCTTCCAGGACCCTTCAGGCAGCAAGACCTTGAATTTGGCCATAGACTGCCACATATTGTAGTCATAGCAGCCAAAGAGGGCTTGGTGGTTGGCCACTCTCAACTGAAGGCTGGAAGACGAACAAATGTTTCGCCCAAACAGATCCAGTCTTTTTGAGTCTTTATTCTGGGGCGTAGCTCTGAGTTGACCCTGCCTCTCCATCTGGTTATTGGACTCAACTATGAGGGAGGAAAGATAGGAAGTATGGCAAGAGACCCCCCCTGGCTTAGCCAGGAGATCTCCAATGATCTAAAACTCAAAAAAGAGTCCTATGAAAAGTGGAAACTCGGTCAAATTACAAAGAAGCATAGAATATTAGGGTTGGAAGAGACCTCAGGAGCTCATCTAGTCCAACCCCCTGCTCAAAGCAGGACCAACACCAACTAAATCATCCCAGCCAGGGCTTTGTCAAGCTGGGCCTTAAAAACCTCTAAGGATGGAGATTCCACCACCTCCCTAGGTAACCCATTCCAGTGCTTCACCACTCTCCTAGTGAAACAGTATTTCCTAATATCCAACCGAGACCTCCCCCACTGCAACTTGAGACCATTGCTTCTTGTTCTGTCATCTGCCACCACTGAGAACAGCCGAGCTCCATCCTCTTTGGAACCCCCCTTTCAGGTAGTTGAAGGCTGCTATCAAATCCCCCCTCACCCTTCTCTTCTGCAGACTAAATAAGCCCAGTTCCCTCAGCCTCTCCTCGTAAGTCATGTGCCCCAGCCCCCTGATCATTTTTGTTGCCCTCCGCTGGACTCTCTCCAATTTGTCCACATCCCTTCTGTAGTGGGGGGCCCAAAACTGGACACAATACTCCAGGTATGGAATCACCAGTGCCGAATAGAGGGGAATAATCACTTCCCACGATCTGCTGGCAATGCTCCTGCTAATACAGCCCAATATGCCGTTGGCCTTCTTGGTAACAAGGGCACACTGCTGACTCATATCCAGCTTCTCATCCACTGTAATCCCCAGGTCCCTTTCTGCAGAACTGCTGCCTAGCCAGTCGGTCCCCAGCCTGTAGCAGTGCATGGGATACTTCCTTCTTAAGTGCAGGACTCTGCACTTATCCTTGTTGAACCTCATCAGATTTCTTTTGGCCCAATCCTCCAATTTGTCTAGGTCACTCTGGACCCTATCCCTACCCTCCAACGTATCTACCACTCCTCCCAGTTTAGTGTCATCTGCAAACTTGCTGAGGGTGCAATTCATCCCATCATCCAGATTATTAATAAAGATGTTGAACAAAACTGGCTCCAGGACTGACCTCTGGGGCACTCTGCTTGATACTGGCTGCCAACTAGACATCAAGCTGTTGATCACTACCTGTTGAGCCTGATGAACTAGCCAGCTTTCTATCCATTTTATAGTCCAATCCATACTTCTTTAACTTGCTGGCAAGAGTACTGTGGGAGACCGTATCAAAAGCTTTGCTGAAGTCAAGATATATCATGTCCACTGCTTTCCCCATATCCACAGAGCCAGTTATCTCAACATAGAAGGCAATCAGGTTGGTCAGGCATGACTTGCCCTTGGTGAATCCATGTTGACTGTTCCTGATCACCTTCCTCTCCTCCAAGTGCTTCAAAATGGATTCCTTGAGGACCTGCTCCATGATTTTGCCGGGGACTGAAGTGAGGCTGACCGGTCTGTAGTTCCCCGGGTTCTCTTTCTTCCCTTTTTTAAATATGGGAACTATATTTGCCTTTTTCCAATCATCTGAGACCTCCCCCAATCACCACGAATTTTCAAAGATAATGGCCAATGACTCTGCAATCACATCAGCCAACCCCCTCAGCACCCTTGGATGCATTAGATCTGGACCCATGGACTTGTGCAAGTCCAGATTTTCTAAGTCTTTAACCTGTTCTTTCACCACTGAGCACTCACCTCCTCCCCATACTGTGTTGCCCAGTGCAGCAGTGTGGGAGCTGACCTTGTCTGTGAAGACCGAGGCAAAAAAAGAATTGAGTACTTCAGCTTTTTCCACATCATCTCTCACTATGTTGCCTCCCCCATTCAGTAAGGGTCGCACACTTTCCCTGACCACCTTCTTGTTGCTAACATACCTGACGAAACCCTTCTTGTTACTCTGAACATCCCCTGCTAGCTGCAACTCCAAGTGTGATTTGTCTTTCCTGATTTCACTCCTGCATGCCTGAGCAATATTTTTATACTCCTCCCTAGTCATCTGTCCAAATTTCCACTTCTTGTAAGCTTCCTTTTTGAGTTTAAGCTCACCGAAGCTTTCACTGTTAAGCCAAGCTGGTCGCCTGCCACATTTGCTATTCTTTTTGTACATCGGGATGGTTTGTTCCTGCACCCTCAATAAGGCTTCTTTAAAATACAGCCAGCTCTTCTGGACTCCTTTCCTCCTCATATTAGCCTCCCAGGGGATCCTGCCCATCAGTTCCATAAGTGAGCCTAAGTCTGCTTTTCTGAAGTCCAGGGTCTGGATTTTGCTACTCTCCTTTTGTCAGGATCCTGAACTCAACCATCTCATGGTCACTGCTGCCTAGGTTGCCACCCACTTCTACTTCCCTACCAATTTTTCCCTGTTTGTGAGCAGCAGGTCAAGAGGAGCACGGCCTCTAGTTGGTTCCTCCAGCACTTGTACCAGGAAGTTGTCCCCAACACTCTCCAAAAACTGCCTGGATTGTCTGTGCATTGCTGTATTGCTCTCCCAGCAGATGTCAGGGTCCCCCATTAGAACCAGAGCCTGTGATCTGGAAACTTCAGTTAGTTGTTTGAAGAAAGCCTCATCTATCTCATCCTTCTGATCTGGTGGTCTATAGCACACGCCCACCACAACATCACCCTTGTTGCTCTCGCCTCTAAACTTAACCCAAGGACTCTCAACAGGCTTTTCTCCAATTTCATGCTAGAGCTCTGAGCAATCATACCGCTCTCTTACATACAATGCAACTCTTCCACATTTCCTCCCGTACCTGTCCTTCCTGAACAGTTTATACCCATCCATGACAGTGCTTCAGTCATGTGAACTGCCCCACCAAGTTTCTATTATTCCAATCACATCATAGTTCCTTGATTGTGTCAGGACTTTCAATTCTTCCTGCTTGTTTGCCAGGCTTCTTGCGTTCATGTACAGGCACCTAAGATAACTAGCCGATTGCCCTACTTTCTCAGTATGAATCAGGCGGCTTCCCATCTTGTACCCTCCTCCTTGTATTTCCTCCCGGTATCCCACTTCCCCACTTACCTCTGGGCTTAGGTCACCATTCCCTGGCGAACCTAGTTTAAAGCCTTCCTCACTAGGTTAGCCAGCCTGCATGCGAAGATGCTCTTCCCTCTCTTTGTTAGGTGGATCCCATCTCTTCCTAGCAATCCTTCTTCCTGGAACAACATCCCATGGTCGGAGAATCCAAAGCCCTCTCTCCAACACCACCTGCGTAACCACACATTCAACTCCACAATTCGATGGTCCCTACCTGGGCCTTTTCCTTCAACAGGGAGGATGGATGAAAACACGAATTGCACCTCAAACTCCTTTATCCTTCTTCCCACAGCCACGTAGTCTGCAGTGATCTGCTCAAGGTCATTCTCGGCAGTACCATTGGTGTCCATGTGGAGAAGTAGGAAGGGATAGCGGTCCGAGGTCTTGATCGGTCTCGGCAGACACTCCGTCACATCCTGGATTCTAGCTCCAGGCAAGCAGCACACTTCTCGAGTCTCCGGGTCTGGTCGGCAGATGGATGACCCCGTCCCCCTTAGGAGGGAGTCCCGGCCACCAACTCCCATCCCTAGGACAATGCATCCCATGCCTTCCGGCTGATAGGGTCTCCTTCTGATCCCTTCCCTCAGAGGGCTCTTCCAAATCCTTCTGTGCAGTAGTACCTGTGCAGAGAGCCTGAAAACGGTTTTGCACCTCTATCTGCATTGGGTGTACATAGGTTCTCCTCTTTCTTCTTCTGGAGGTCACATGCTGCCAATATTCTTCAAAGAATGAATATAAACAAATAACACAAGTATGTAGGGACAAAAGTAGAAAAGCCAAGGCACAAAACGAGATCAAACTAGCTAGGGACATAAAAGGAAACAAGAAAACATTCTACAAATACATTAGAAGCAAGAGGAAGATGAAGGACAGAGCTGGCCCGTTACTCAATGAGGGAGGAAAGACAATAACAGAAAATGTGGAAATGGCATAGGTGCTTAATGACTTTTTTGTTTCAGTTTTCACAAATAAGGTTGGTGGCAATTGGAAGTCTAACATAGTGAATGCCAGAGAAAATGAGATAGGATCAGAGTCTAAAATAGGGAAAGAATAAGTCAAAAATTACTTAGACAAGTTAGATGTCTTCAAATTACCAGGGCCTGATGAAATGCATCCTAGAATACTCAAGGAGCTGACTGGACTGAGGATATATCTGAACCATTAGCAATTATCTTTGAAAAGTCATGGAAGACGGGAGAAATTCCAGAAGACTGGAAAAGGGCAAATATAGTGCCCATCTATAAAAAGGGAAATAATGACAACCTGGGGAATTACAGACCAGTCAGCTTAACTACCGTAATTAAGCAATCAATTTGCAACACCTAGAAGATAAAAAGGTGAAAAATAACAATCAGCATGGATTTGTCAAGAACAAATCGTGTCAAACCAACCTGATAGCTTTCTTTGACAGGGTAACAAGCCTTGTAGATAGGGAGGAAGCGGTAGATGTGGTATATCTTGACTTTAGTAAGGCTTTTGATGCTGTCTTGCATGACCTTCTCATAAACAAACTAGGGAAATACAACCTAGATGGAGCTACTATAAGGTTGGTGCATAACTGGTTGGAAAATCGTTCCCAGAGAATAGTTATCAGTGGTTCACAGTCATGCTGGAAGAGCATAACGAGTGGGTCCTGCAGGGATTGGTTCTGGGTCCGGTTCTGTTCAATATCTTCATCAATGATTTAGATAATGGGACAGAGAGTACACTTATAAAGTTTGCGGACGATACCAAGCTGGGAGGGGTTGCAAGTGCTTTGGAGGATAGGATTAAAATTCAAAATGTTCTGGACAAACTGGAGAAATGGTCTGAAGTAAATAGGATGAAATTCAATAAGGACAAATGCAAAGTAATCCATTTAGGAAGGAACAATCAGTTGCACACATACAAAATGGGAAATGACTGCCTAGGAAGGAGTACTGCGGAAAGGGATCTGGGGGTCATAGTGGATCACAAGCTAAATACGAGTCAACAGTGTAACGCTGTTGCAAAAAAAGCAAACACCATTCTGGGATGTATTAGCAGGAATATTGTAAGCAAGATACAAGAAGTAATTCTTCTGGTCTACTCTGCGCGGATTAGGCCTCAACTGGAGTATTGTGTCCAGTTCTGGGCGCCACATTTCAGGAAAGATGTGGACAAATTGGAGAAAGTCCAGAGAAGAGCAACAAAAATGATTAAAGGTGTAGAAAACATGACCTATGAGGGAAGATTGAAAAAATTAGGTTTGTTTAGTCTGGAGAAGAAAAGACAGAGAGGACATGATAACAATTTTCAAGTACATAAAAGGTTGTTACAAGGAGGAGGGAGAAAAGTTCTTCTTAACCTCTGAGGATAGGAAAAGGAGCAAGGGGCTTAAATTGCAGCAAGGGTGGTTTAGGTTGGACATTAGGAAAAACTTCCTGACTGTCAGAGTGGTTAAGTACTGGAATAAATTGCCTAGGGAGGTGTGGAATCTCCATCATCGGTGATGTTTAAGAGCAGGTTGGACAAATACCTGTCAGGGGTAGTCTAGATAATACTTAGTCCTGCCTTGAGTGCAGGGGACTGGACTAGATGACCTCTCGAGGTCCCTTCCAGTTCTATGATTCTATGAGTTTGGTGCAGGGTGAGTATAGAGATACTCATGGCTTTTAGCTGGCACAAAATATTTGCGCTCAGCCCTTTTTGAGATGGGTGGCAGGGAGGAGGGGGTTTGCCATAGGGCATTAATTATTTTCAATGCCCCCTTGTGTAGGGGTAAAGCCACTCTATTGGGTGCGGTGGAGCAAAGGATGTCGAACAGTGAATCTGATGGCTCAAGTTCCTCTGCCTGGAGCCCCAGGTTAGAGGTGACCCTCTTCAAAAGCTCCTGATAAGCCTTGGCGTCATCTTGCAGAACTGGGTGAGGAGGACCCGTAATCGCTTCGTCCGGCGATGATGAGGACGAAGCCAGTGCCGACAGATCCACCACATCCCTTGGTGGTCCAACTGGCTGCTCCCCTAGGTCCTCATGGACCTTGGTGTCTTTCCCTGTGGGATGCTGCGGCTGATGGCCTATCTGAGGCTCCCGCCACTGACCAGGCGGCCTGGGAAGGCTGGGTGAACCCCCATGGATTCCATGGGTACCACGCTGCTGGCCATTGGCCTGGAGGCCACGGGGTTGGTTGCAGTGCTGATGGGATTGACGGTACCACTGGTGCCAGAGCCTGCCCTGCTACCAGGGACTCCTGATCAGCACCGGAGTCGTAAGCAGAACGGATGCTGCGGAGTGACCACGACCGACTGGCCCGGTGGCCCTCCTCCCCATAGTGCCAGCCGCTGTGCCTCGACACCAACCTGTCCAATTGGGACGAGTTCCTCCCACGGGACCCTGGGGATCTTTGGCGTTCGGTGGATCTGCATCGGTAGACTGGCAATCTACACCTCACGCTGCTTGACCTGTAGTGGGATCTAGAGTGGGACCAGGAGTCAGAGTGGGCCGGTTGTCGGTAGAATCTCCCCGATCGAGGGGATTTGTGTCTCAGCGACGGGTGCTGGTGATCGAACACAGGACTGGTGCCGAGGCGTTGGGAGACCCGATAGGTCAGTCTCGACGCTCATGCCGGGGGGGGGGAGGCGTGCCTCCACAGGTCTGCACCAGGTTACCGCACCTCGAATGCCGCTGTCGGTCCCCAGGGTCCAGAGACTGGAGAGGGCTTCTCTGAACCTGCCTCCCAAAGTCAGAGGCATGATGGCTCCATGCAGGCGAGCGCTGGCGGGATGTTCCCCGCGATGGGGAGTGGCGCTGCTGAGTCGGGGACACTCGGAATGGTCCCAAGGCGGGTTTACCCCTGGGCTTGGGTACCACTGGTGTTGGCAGCACTGGTAGAGTCAGGATCTCCTGTGCTGCCTGCAGGGCCTCGGGCGTCGTTGAGACTTCGAGTTGACGGAGGCCCTCATCACTGTCCAGTGTGGCAGGCATAGTACGGGAGGGGCTCAACCGCTCGACATGAGCTGGGGCCCGACTCCCTGATGGAGGTGTTGAGCTGCCCAGCATGGGTCTTGGCTGTCCTCCGGCCCTCTTCTTTCTCTTACGGGAAGTGGGAGATCTTCCCTTCGCAGACCTCTTGGGCTTCTTGGCCTGGGCTGGGGAGGGGGATCGGTGCTGGCTCATAGATGGCACCGGTGGGGCGCTCCGTACCGATGCTGCGGTGCTCGGGGCTGAGTCGGACCTCTGCTCCGGTGCCGGGGTCAGCGCCGACTCCATCAGGAGTGCCCTGAGACGGATGTCTCTCTCCTTTTTCATTCTGGGTTTGAACAACTTACAGATGTGACAATTGTCTCTTATGTGTCCTTCTCCTACACACCTTAAACAACTAACGTGCGGGTCACTGATGGGCATGGGCCGCTTACAACGACTGCATGGTTTAAAGCCTGGGGACCAGGACATGCCCGTCCGTAGGCTGAGTCCCATCCGGGACCAACTAACTAGAACTAATACTAAGGGTAAATACTAAACTATATACAACTATTTTACAAAGAAACGTTCATGAGACACACTGAACTAAGCGAAAGCTAGCCGAAGCAGCAGAAGTTCCCGCACCATCACTGGTGGCAAGAAGAAACTGAGTGTGGGGGGAGGGATAGCTCAGTGGTTTGAGCATTGGCCTGCTAAACCCAGGGTTGTGAGTTCGATCCTTGAGGGGGCCACTTAGGGATCTGGGGCAAAATTGGTCCTGCTAGTGAAGGCAGGGGGCTGGACTCGATGACCCTTCGGGGTCCCTTCCAGCTCTATGAGATAGGTATATCTCAATATATTATTTATTATTATACCGCGTCATGCGGGCACCACTCCAAAGGGTGCCAGAGCTGGTCCCCTACGCATACTGCTAAGGGAAAAACTTCTTGCACCAGTGCATGTGGTGAGCACACACACCTAATATGGAATGGACATGAGCAAGCACTCAAAGAAGAATATATGGTTTTGGTGACTGAGAAGATCTCGGTACTGACAGATGTTCCATGCTGGCGAACAATGAAGACTCTAGCTCCTCTGAAACAAACAGATCTCTAGAATATCTGAATTCCTGCCGTATTGGACATATCTGAGTTGAGGCTGGAAAGGACATTGAAGTTACCGGTGTTGGTACTGAAGACAGCAGTTTCTGTGGTGCATGCCTGGTGGTCAAAGACTGTATCAAAGAAACTATAATTTTCTTGCATACGGATATAATAGATTGGGACACCAGTTTGGGTACCAAGGGCAGTACAGGGGAATCTGAAGATGGTACAGACTGATTTAAAAAAGAATGCTTAGAATCTCTGTTGGAATGGTCATGTCTAGTCAGTACTGAGGGAGGTTTCGTTACTAACGTATGCTTGGCATAGTGGCCCTTGGAGGAGTTGAAAGTCTTCAATGAACCCCCCAGTACCAGAATAGCTTGCAGCCTCAATGGTACTTGCTTTGGGACCCGAGGTCTCAAGGTTTCTCTGAAGATGACTTTCAAGTGGGAGAGCTAGAGCTCCTCTTCCTTGGAGTCTTATCAGTACCCTCCATCGGCTTATCTCGTGATGCTCTTGGTGATTGGGATATGGATGTTGACAGGGCACTAAATGTGCTTGAAGGCAGGTGTACAGAGGGTTCTTAAAGCCTGGATCAGAGGCAGGTCTCAGGGCTTACTCCATCATGAGCAACCTGAACTTAATTTTCCTGTTTTTCCTAAATCTGCTTTTAAAAGACGTGCAGATCTTACACTTGGCCAGTATGTGGGAGTCTCCCAAACAGTGGAGGTATCAAGAATAGTCATCACTAACTGGGATGGATTCCTGGCAGGAAAGGTGGTGCTTGAAGCCTGGAGATCCTGGCATACCCTAGCAACAATGACCACCCTGAAGATAGCCCCTCAGCAACAGAGGCGGTGGTGGTGGGTGGGGGTTGATAGAAAAATCCTCCAATAAAAATAGAATTCAAAACAAGCAAACTAGATAAACTACTAATCTAAACTGAACTATCATACAAACTAAACTAAAAGGGCTAAGCTACAGGCTGTGCTAGAGTGGGCATGCAAGATGCTCTGTCTCAGGGTGAAGAGCAGTTGATATGGTGGTTAGCCCATGCAGCTCTATATATCCTCTGTATAGGGCATGAGAATGTCTGGAGCACATGTGCGGGCCAAATGGTCACTGCCACTGAAAATGTCTGATCAAAGGCGCGTGATGTGCATGAGGACCTGAAGTGGAGAACCCATAGGGACGCTACTCGAAGAAAAATGCATATTGTGCTGACTTGTGCCTGACAACGCATATAGTGGTTTCGTGATAAAGACAAATGTTTGTGGAAACCAGCATAAGACCAAACTTATATTTACCTATGACCTGAGCCAAGATCTCAGTAATTCTCCGAAGACTGAAGACCAGTAAAACTAATGCAATGTGGCAAAGTTTCCTCTGCTCTCAGAGAGATTGTTTGAAACTGCAAGTATTGTTCGATAAAAGAACTGTTCTTACAATATTCTGGAGCAATGGGAAAAATAGCATGGCCCCATTGCATGGTGCTACAGCAGTAGCAAAACTTCCAGATAGTGCACTTCCCTCAATCATCAGTAACTGGTAGTCAGGAATATACACAGATACCAAATGTAACCAACCAGGCACCCACAAACTACCCTCTTATTTGAAACTTGATATTTTTTCCCTAATGGGATTCTGGCAGCTGGTGTACATTAAGTCTACACACTGAAAGACAAAAAGCAGTAGGAAGCATCCAAAATGAGAGTCTGCTTGACCAGGCCCACTGAACCTCAGCTTCTATCAGTGAGCATTCTACGCAGCACTCCCAGCACCTTGAGATCAGAATATCATCATTTTTTTGGAACAAAAGTACTATCAGACTGAGTACTGGGAAGTTTACAGGATTGTTTTATATAGTTATTCTTTCTAAAATACGTGCAAATGCTTTTTTGAGCTATTTCTTCCACACAGTAAATAAACCTTATTCAGAAAGGGCCATCCAGATCTCTCTGTCAATAAAATGAAGGTGTAATAGGACTTCAGTGCCCCTTCCTGATAATATCCCCATTGCAACCTGGGATGGAATTATTTAGGGGTGGGGGGTGTTGAGAACATATTCACAATGGCTCGTTTTGTTGTTCCCAATTATAACAAAACATTCTTTCTGGCTGAGACAATTGGTAAGAAAGGCTGTTAACTTACGCTGAGGGGGCTGAGAATCAAATGGCATCATCATTTTTGGCCTCATCCCTCTTCTTCCTGCCAATGTGGACATGCTGTCCTCTGACTCATGCCCTGAAGAAAGAATACGGAAGGTTACTTACTACAGCACTGATTCCTTCATGACAACACACAACCAGGTGATTTGGCTACAAACATCTTTTAATTCTGTGTGCATAGTATGGCTGTCCTCTTCATAATAGTTCTGCAGCTCGACTGGCAAGCATCCAAGACTAACAGACTAGATATAGTTCTTCCACCCCCTCCACTGGAAAACCAGAAGGGGCGGGTTGGGTTACAGGCACTATTGTGTATGGGAGAAACAGTCCAGACTTCCATGAAACTAATATCCTATAGAAATGCAATTTCTGGAGACAAACGGTAGTATGAATTAAGTTCAGTCTTGTAGAGATGGCACTAATCATCATTTCCCTCCACAGACTAGTATGAGATATTTGTTATACTATCTTGCACACAAGATTACTAACTTGTTATAACTAGGTACCATTATTATGATATACCAAAGAATAATTCAAAAATTAATTCTTGTGCACTCTATTATCCCACTGATACATATGTAAACCATGAAGATGAATCCTCTACACCTGAATGCAACAGAGCCCTGTAACCTAGTCACTAAACCCAATCTAATAAATAGAAAAATAAGAAAAATAATTTAATAAAAACGTTTATTATAATCTAAATAACATTTTAACAAATGCTTTTGCCAGATACAGTGGTTATACTGTATCTAATTTTACATAATTAAATACCAAGATCCAACTACGGCTTGTTGTTAGGCAAGCTTACCTCTGTATGAGTTGCGCCTTTGATGGATATTGCTATCCATGGAATTGTCAACTGGTGTGATGTCCTGGGAGCTGCGAGGGATTGGGGTGTCTGTCATGATTGGGTTAGGGTCTGGAGATTTATCAATGGGTTTCAGCTCCAGTCTCTCATGATGGATCCAAAGGTCAGGGGGTTTGACATCCTTGGAATTTCCTTTGTATTTATGGGACCCATTCACTGATTTGCAGGCAGCTCGTTTCCTTGCAAAACAAGAAAATAAATGAAATATTCTTAGACAAATATTTTGTTACTCTCAGAGACAGGCGAGTTTTCATTTGAATTTCTTTCAGATCTACTATTCAGCTGTGGGGCAAGAGCTTTCTTTTACAGATGTAAATGTTCCACGCCTAAAGGGACAGGCTGGTGTACTATGCAGCCATTGATTTTTGTTTCAAAATCTGCCACGTGCTGCAGAACCTAAGCTTTCATGAACAAATATTACCGGTAAGTTCCCAGTCCTTGTGGTTGTGAAGATAAGTGTGAAGTGTATGAAAACCAATGCTCTGTTGTAGTCCTAAGTGCGCAAATAGCCTTAAATAATAGCTGCAAGTGGGATGTGAAATGACACAATTACTTCAAAATGTTGATAACTCTGAAGCTTAATGTTGATAGTTTAAATGTTAATGATTTTACTACTGATCAGGTTAGCAGACACATTCAGCTAATGTGCTTACTCGCTCATGTTGGAGTAACAATGCCAAGTTCTGGAGTGTGAGGCGATTTTTGTGTGATGTCAAGGGTTTTTACAGGTGGAAAATGAGGCGTTCAAACATCCCTTTCCACCTTGGACCCTGGGAGCAAAAGAGGAAACATCATATCTGGCATCAAGAAGGAATGCAAGTAACAATTAAGATGTGACTAAAACAAGGCAAATAAAAAATTGGGGAGGAGGGGACTTTTTCAGTTTGTTTACACTGTGCAGGGAGTGGGTAGCCAGAGAAGCTCCATTTGTCATGGGGCCAGGGTAGCCTGAAGAGTGCAGCAGGAGGGAGGGTATTTCACTCCCTGAAACGCCTCTGCAGGTTCTGGGTGAGTGGAATGTAAAAGTTAGGAGGCCTTATCTCAGTCCTAAACTGGTGAAGAGGTAAGCTGGCAGGAATGGGCACACAGGAGAGTGGAAGCGGGTGAGTGGAGAAAGGGCTTGAGCAAGTTTGAGGTGTTGTTCTCGGGGCCTGCCGCTTCTCTTACTGAAAGGGCCTTATCAAAATAAGCTGGGAAGAAGATAAACCTTTATAATTTTTAGAAAAATAATGGGGGACATGCTAGTTAAGGGATTGCTCTACCAGAAAAATCAAATTGATAATGTCCCTTTAATTCAATAAAAGTATCCATTCTGGGATTCACCAAAAATACAGAATTTTCAGTCTGCTGCACTAGAGTGCCACGGATCACACAGAGGCTTCCTGAATTGTATCTATCAGGATATTTCACACCTAAGTTCTTTTGGTATGACAATCCTAGAATCATAGAAGATTAGGGTTGGAAGAGACCTCAGGAGGTCATCTAGTCCAACCCCCTGCTCAAAGCAGGACCAACACCAACTAAATCATCCTAGGCAGGGCTTTGTCAAGCCAGCAGGGTTGGCTCTAGGTTTTTTGCCGCCCCAAGCAAAAAAATTTTTGGCTGCCCCCACCCCAGCCCTGGGCTCCCCCCCACACCCCCTGCCGCCCCGCCCTGGGCTCTCCGCCCCCACCCGCACCCCCTGCCACCCTAGCCCCTGGGCTCTCCCCCCCACACCCTGTGCTGCCCCAGCTCTGGGCTCCCTCCTTTCCCCCCACCAGTGCCCCCCCACCCACACCCCCTGCTGCCCCAGCCCTGGGCTCTCCCTCCCCGCCACCTGCACCCTCCTTCCGCCCCAGCCCTGGGTCACTGGTAACTTGCTCCCAGGGCGGGTCATTCAGCAGGAATTTTGGATGTGAACAGAACACGGACAGGATTGGTTCCCATATGGTTACAGAACTGCAGTAAAGTGGAACAATTTTCAGCTTGTGTGATTGGAGGATATCTGGATGCATATTATAAGACTGTCCTCCATAAATGAGGAAAAGTTGAGGTGCCTTTGTTATTCTTTTGTTCCACTCTTTGTTTCTATGGGAATTTGCCAATGCAATATCACTGTCTTCCTTTTAAACAAATAAAACTAAAAAAAAAAAAAAGCAATGGCTGTTGAAAATAGCAATTCCAGTCCTAAAAACCACTGGGAAGCATTTCTTGCTCAATTTTATCCTACTTTTTCTACAGCAAGTTACAGTGGATCAGTATATTTGATTTGGGAGAAATGAAGTAACAGCTGCCCAAATTGAGCTTGAGCACTCCTGAATTTTGAGGTGTTCAAATCTGGAAGGCAGGTGCTAGATTCCCTTTCTGAATATTGGCTAAATCTGGAAAGGAAAAGTCAATTTCTGCTTCCATGGCTCAGAAGTGGAAATCCTCCTACATGCCTGGTACTGTATCTAAAGCTGCCCAGGTCCAGTAGAGCCTCCCCTCCCTTACTTTTCATTTTAAATCCTAGTGGGATCATCCACATACCTCCTTTGCTAGGCTTCAGATACAGAGGGGCACTGTCCATTTAGTCCACCCAATTCTTTCTTTGGGGGCTGCAAGGTGAGGCCACACCAGTATCCCTAATCCAGTCTGGGGATGTCTTCTGAAGGGGATATCTGGGCCAAAGCCTTCTACTCCTTGGGCATACTTGTTCCCCATTCACAGTGCCACCCCGTTCTAGCAGTGAGCTCTCCATTCACAGCAAGCTGCAGCATGAGGTTTCAGCTACCATACTCCCTCCCCCTCCCTTTCCTGTTGATAGCGGCCAAGGGAATGCTGGGAAATGTAGTTCTTTCCCTGCTCCAGGGCTGGCTCTATAGGCAGGGAGCTAACCAAGGAACTACAGCTCCCAGGGCCCCCTGTTGGTTCTCAGCTCCCAGGCTGGATCCCTGCCGGCTGCTGCCCCTGCAAATGGGCTGCCCCAAGCACCTGCTTGCTTTGCTGGTGCCTAGAGCCGCCCCTGCAAGCCAGGCCTTAAAAACCTCCAAGGATGGTGATTCCACCACCTCCCTAGGTAACCCATTCCAGTGCTTTACCACTCTCGTAGTGAAATAATTTTTCCTAATATCCAACCTAGACCTCCCTCACTGCAACTTGAGACCATTGCTTCTTGTTCTGTCATGTGCCACCACTGAGAACATCCGAGCTCCATCCTCTTTGGAACCCCCCTTCAGGTATCATAGAATCATAGACTTTAAGGTCAGAAGGGACCATTATGATCATCTAGTCTGACCTCCTGCACAACGCAGGCCACAGAATCTCACCCACCCACTCCTGTATCAAACCTGTGTCTGAGCCATTGAAGTCCTCAAATCATGGTTTAAAGACTTCAAGATGCAGAGAATCTTCCAGCAAGTGACCCGTGCCCCACGCTGCAGAGGAAGGCAAAAAACCCCCAGGGCCTCTGCCAATCTGCTCTGGAGGAAAATTCCTTCCTGACCCCAAATATGGTGATCAGCTAAACCCTGAGCACGTGGGCAAGACTCACCAGCAAGACACCCAGGAAAGAATTCTCTGTAGTAACTCAGATCCCACCCATCTAACATCCCATCACAAGCCATTGGGCATATTTACCGCTAATAGTCAAAGACCAATTAATTGCCAAAATTAGGCTATCCCATTATACCATCCCCTCCATAAACTTATCAAGCTTAGTCTTGAAGCCAGATAAGTTTTTTGCCCCCACTACTCCCCTTGGAAGGCTGTTCCAGAACTTCACTCCTCTGATGTTTAGAAACCTTCGTCTAATTTCAAGTCTAAACTTCCTGATGGCCAGTTTATATCCATTTGTTCTTGTGTCCACATTGGTACTGAGCTTAAATAATTTCTCTCCCTCCCTGGTATTTATTCCTCTGATATATTTGTAGAGAGCAATCATATCTCCCCTCAGCCTTCCTTTGATTAGGCTAAAAAAGCCAAGCTCTTTGAGTCTCCTTTCATAAGACAGGTTTTCCATTCCTCGAATCATCCTAGTAGCCCTTCTCTGTACCTGTTCCAGTTTGAATTCATCCTTCTTAAACATGGGAGACCTGAACTGCACACAGTATTCCAGATGAGGTCTCACCAATGCCTTGTATAACAGTACTAACACCTCCTTATCTCTACTGGAAATACCTCGCCTGATGCATCCCAAGACCGCATTAGCGTTTTTCACGGCCATATCCTTATCCACCTTTCAATTTTCATATTGATCCCCATCTTTTCCAATGTAGCTAATAATTCCCCATGTGGAACCATATCAAATGCCTTACTGAAATCGAGGTAAATTAGATCCACTGCGTTTCCTTTGTCTAAAAAAATCTGTTACCTTCTCAAAGAAGGATATCAGGTTGGTTTGGTACGATCTACCTTTTGTAAAACCATGTTGTAATTTGTGCCAACTACTGTTGACCTCAATGTCCTTAACTACTTTCTCCTTCAAAATTTTTTCCAAGACCTTGCATACTACAGATGTCAAACTAACAGGCCTATAGTTACTCGGATCACTTTTTCCCCCTTTCTTAAAGATAGGAACTATGTTAGCAATTCTCCAGTCATACGGTACAACCCCTGAGTTTACTGATTCATTAAAAATTCTTGCTAATGGGCTTGCAATTTCATGTGCCAGTTCCTTTAATGTTCTTGGATGAAGATTATCTGGGCCCCCCGCTTTAGTCCCATTAACCTGTTCGAGTTTGGCTTCTACCTCGGATGTGGTAATATCTCCCTCCATATCCTCATTCCCATTTGTCATCCTACCATTATCCCTAAGCTCCTCATTAAAGACTGAGGCAAAGTATTTGTTTAGATCAGGGGTCTCAAACTCAAATGACCCGGAGGGCCACATGAGGACTATTGCATTGGCCCGAGGGCCGCATCACTGACACGCCCCCTTGCTGCCCCTGGCCCCACCCCCACTCCACCCCTTCCATGAGGCCCCGCCCCTGCCCTGTCTCTCCTCCACCTCCTCCCCTAAGCGCGCGGCTCCCCGCTCCTCCCCCCTCCCTCCTGGAAAGTGCTAAGCGCCACCAACAGCTGTTTGGCGGCAGGAAGCACCTGGAGGTAGGCAGAAAAAAAATGAAGAGTAATATAGTAGTATAGTATTAAAATATAGTATGCTATTAAAAGTCAATTTAACAACTTTTTTATTAACTTCTCTAACTGTAATGTGAAAAGTCAGTGCTAATTTTGACAGTCATTTCATTTTTGGCCACTTAGCTGGCAGCGTTTTGCATCAACCAGAGCATCAATATTAGGTTTGATATCCTGAGACGAAACCAATCTCAGTGTTGCTTGCAAATGTTCATCAGTGAGCCTTGACCTTAACACAGATTTGTTAATCTTCATGGAAGAGAAAAACTGTTCACATATATATGTACTTCCAAACATTGCCATTATCCTTGCAGAAGCAGAGAATAAAATGGGAAATCTTTCTTGTGAAAGAAACCTGTAGAATTCTGGAATTCCAACATCTGTATACTTCTGCTTCAAAATCGTGTCACACTGAAGCTCCACTAACTCCATCTGCATTTCCTCTGCAACATTGTCAATTTCAACAGCAAATGGTGTGGAAAAAAGTTGAAAATGTGGTTCAAGTGCCTTGAAATCTTTAAACCGCACATCAAACTGTTTGTGTAAGTTAGAAATGATCTCTGCATATTCTTTCAAGGATTTGGGTTCAACTTTTCCTAAGGAATTCAGAGTTGAGAAATGGACCAAATTGCCAGCAGTCAGCTGTTTCCCCCATAAAGTAAGCTTGACTTTGAATGACTTAATACTGTCATACATCTGTGTTATCACCTGTTTTCTACCCTGAAGTTTCAAGTTCAGTGCATTCAGGTGATCAGTTACATCTGTTAGAAAAGCAAGGTTGCAGATAAAAGTGGAATCAGCAAGCTGTGGAACCTCCTTGTTTTTCATTTTCATGAAGGAATCAATCTCCTCTTTAAGTGCAAAAAAACGCTTCAAAACATTTCCACGACTCAGCCATCTAACTTGAGTGTGATACAGAAGTTCCCCATATTCACTGTCCATACTTGCTAGAAAAGAAGTGAACTGTCTGTGATTCAGCCCTCGTGCACGTATAAAATTAACAGTTTTAACAACTACATCCATAACTTCCTTCATTTGTAGACTTTTACTACACA
>QXTE01000356.1:504416-633924 GCA_003942145.1 Platysternon megacephalum | reverse complement strand
GGAGTTTGGGGATAGGAGGGGGTGCAGGGGTGAGCGCTGTGGGGCTGGGGGTGAGGGGTTTGAGGCATTGGAGAGGCTGGGGGCATTGGAGAGTCTCAGGACTAGGGCAGGGGAAGGGCAGCCTGCCCTGGCCCTAGTGAAGGGGGGGCACTAGGACCCTGCGGCAGCAGGTGATGCCGGAAGCGGGCAGAGCGGAGGAGTGGAGTCAGCGTGAGCTGCAGGCTCCGGGGCGGTGAGGGGGCAGCAAGTGGGAGCCGGGAGACACTGGGGGAGGCGAGTGGGGGCGGCAGGTGGGGCCGGGGGAGAGACCCGGCCCCAAACATTGGGGAGCAGCGCGCAGGGAGCTTAGCAGGCACAGAAAATAACTCGGGGAGGGGGGCGGGGGTGAGGGGAGTTTGGCAGCGACAGGAAGTAACTGGGGGAGCTCCGCAGGCCGCAGGGAAGAGCTCCGCGTGCCGCGTGTTTGAGACCCCTGGTTTAGATATTGGGCCATGCCTAGATTTATCCTTAACCTCCACTCCATCCTCAGTGTTTAGCGGTCCCACTTCTTCTTTCTTTTTTTTCTTCTTATTTATATGGCTATAGAACCTTTTACTATTGGTTTTAATTCCCTTTGCAAGGTCCAAATTCCCTTTGCAAGGTAGTTGAAGGCTGCTATCAAATCCTCCCTCACTCTTCTCTTCTGCAGACTAAATAACCCCAGTTCTCTCAGCCTCTCCTCATAAGTCATGTGCCCCAGCCCCCTAATAATTTTTGTTGCCCTCCACTGGACTCTCTCCAATTTGTCCACATCCTTTCTGTAGTAGCGGGCCCAAAACTGGATGCAATACTCCAGATATGGCCTCACCATTGCCGAATAGAGGGAAGTAATCACTTCCCTCGATCTGCTGGCAATGCTCCTACTAATGCAGCCCAATATGCCGTTAGCCTTCTTGGCAACAAGGGCACACTGTTGACTCATATCCAGCTTCTTGTCCACTGTAATCCCCAGGTCCTTTTCTGCAGAAAGGACAAGACTAATAATAGAACCAAGCAACTTTTGAATATAAATCTTTCATACAAAGAATCAGGGATGCATTACACTAAATGTCACTCAAATCCAAAAAGATTTTAAGTGGAGACTTGAAGTTGACTAAGGATATGTTTACACTATGGAGCTCATACTGGCATAGCACCATAGTGTAGACACAGACTACACTACACAGACTACACTGACAGAAGGCATCAATGGAAGCCCTCTTCCATCGACACAGCCGCGTCTACACTGGGCGTTACGTTGGCAAAGCTACATCAGTCAGTGTGGTCATTTTTTCACACCCCAACTGACATATTTATACCAATATAACTTTTCAATGTAGAGCAGGGCTAAGTGTTTAGGAAGAAGGGAAGGCAGCACTAATGAAAAAGCAAGCTTCCCTAGCAGACACTGCTGCTTATCCATTGAAGTACTCTGTTCTGATGGCTTAGTGGAAAGCTGCGGCAACCTCTTAGTCACAAACACTGACACATTGGCACATAGATATCTTCCATCTTTGTGTCATCCTTATAAATTACCATGGTTTAAACATGGCCAGTAACCGGAGGAGAAAGCTGTGGTAACTGGTTGAAAACTCAATCCGAGCCAGAAAGAGTTTGGTGCCTATATTGTACGGACAAGAAAAAAAGAAACGGCTGTGACAGAGCAAATGAACAAAGTCTCACCTCGCAGAACTGCTCAGAGTTGGAGGCAGTTAGGTGAGTCTGTCTTGCCTTAGCTGTTACAGTCAACTTTTACACTGAAGAGTTTTCTATTTACTTTACCAATAAGGCCAATCAGATTCAGACTGACTTGCCTGGTACCTCAGTTATAAGCACACTGGCGTAAATTTTGAAGTGATCAATTATTTTTATTTTCCAAATCGAGACACCTTAAAGGGGCTGGATTTTTCATAGGGAGGACCCTCAGCACTCTTTTACAACTCTAAAGCAACTAAAAAATGGAGGCACCCAAAATCACTAGTCAAAATTTAGGGTGCTCTCTTCTCTGGTTGAGTTTTGGAAAGTTTCACTTAACGAAGTTTTTATCTGTGCTGGGAAAGCTGTGTTCATCTATCTGTATGTGTGACTGCCTTTCCCCTCATGGATGGTGAATAGGTGGGGGGCATCATGTCATTATTAGACTCAGAGACTAAGGCCAGAAGGGAACATCATGATCATCTAGTCTGACCTCCTGCACACTGCAGGCCACAGAACCTCACCCACCCACCCATTCCTTTAGTGGGCCCATAACTTCTGGCTGACTTACTGAAGTCCTCAAACCTTGATTTAAAGACTTTAATGACAGAGAATCCACCATTTACTCTAGTTCAAGGATTCTCAAACTTCACTGCACCACAACCCCCTTCTGACAACAAAAATTACTACACGGCCCCAGGAGGGGGACTGAAGCCTGAGCCCGCCCAAGCCCCGCTGCCCCAGGTGGGCAGGCAGACCAAAGCCAAAGCCCAAGGGCTTCAGCCCTGGGCAGGGGGCCTGCTTCGGCCCTGGGCGGCAGGGCTCAGGCTTCGGCTTCAGCTATGGGCAGAGGGGCTCAGGATACAGCTTCAGCCCTGGGTGGTGGGGTTCAGGCTACAGGCCCCCTGCCTGGGGCTGAAGCCCTTGGGCTTTGGCTTTGGCCCGCCTGGCCTCAGCCTCATGCTTTGGTTTCAGTTTCAGGCCCCAGCAAGTCTAACACTAACCCTGGTGACCCCATTAAAACTAGGTCACGACCCACTTTGGGGTCCTGACCCACAGTTTGAGAACCACTTCTCTAGTTCAAAGCAGCAAGTGACCTGTGCCCCACCCTGCAGAGGAAGGCAAATACACCCCCCAGGGTCCCTGCCAATCTGACCTGGGAGAAAATTCCTTCCTGACTCCAAACATGGTGATCAAATAGACCCTGAGCATGTGGGTAAGACCCACCAGCCAGACACCAGGGAAATAATTCTCTAAAGCAACTCAGAGCCCTCCCTCTCTAGTGTCCCATCTCCAACCATTGGGGATATTTGCTAATAGCAGTTGCAGATGGGTCCTATGCCATCGTTGGCAGTCTCATGATCCCATATCCTCCATAAACTTATCAAGATCAGTCTTTGCCCCTCCCTACTTCCCTTGGGAGGCTGTTTCAAAACTTCACTCCTCTGATGGTTAGAAACCTTCATCTATCTAATTTCAAGCCTAAACTTATTGATGGCTAGTTTAATACCTCTTCCTGCCTGATGTTTATCCCTCTGACATATTTATAGACAGCAATCATATCTCCCCATATCCTTTGTTTTCTTAGGCTAAACAAATCAAGTTCTGTAAGTCTCCTCTCATAACATAGGTTTTCAATTCCTCTCATCAGGGCCGGCTCCAGGCACCAGACGACAAAGCACGTGCCTCGGGCGGCACGTTGTAAGAGGCGGCATTCTGGCCAATTCCTGCCCTGTTTTCTTGTGTTTGTTTTTTTTGTTTCGGGGCACAGGCCGCCCTGTTTTTTTGTGGTGGTTTTTTTTTGTTTCGGCAGCCTGGCCGCCCCCCCCCCCCCTCCCTTTTTTTTTTTTTTTTTTTTTTTTTTGCTTGGGGCAGCAAAAAAGCTAGAGCCGGCCCTGCCTCTCATCATCCTAGTAGCCCTTCTCTGCATCTATTACAGCCTGAATTCACCTTTCTTAAACATCGGACACCAGAATTACACACAATACTCCAGATGAGGGCTCACCAGTGCCTTGTATAATGGTAATAACACTTCCCTATCTCTACTGGAAATACCTTGCCTGATGCATCCTAGGATTGAATCAGCCATTTTCACGGCCATACCACATTAGTGGCTCATAGTCATACTGTGATAGATCAACACAACTAAGTCTTTCTCCTCCTCTGTCACTTCCAACTGATACGTCCCCAGTTTATGGCAAAAAATCTTGATGTTAGTCCCTAAGTGAACTCCACTAGCAACCTCCCTCCAGCCGGGCAGTTCGCCTTTCAGCATGACCCGTTGTAGTACCCCCTTTAACCAGTTCCTTACCCACCTTTCAATCTCATCTTAATCCCCATCCTCTCAATTTAAATAATAATTTCCCATGTGAAACTGTATCAAATGGTTTACTGACATTCAAGTAAATTAGATCTACTTCACTTCCTTTATGTAGAAAGTTGGTTATCTTCTCAAAGAAAGAACTCGGGTTGGTCTGGCACAATCTATCTTTTGTAAAACCATGTTGTATTTTATCCCAATTATTGTTTATCTCTATGGCCTTAACTACTCTCTGGGGGACATGGATCAATGTTCACGTTGCACTCTCAGTCAGTACCTGGCCCAAGCTGGGGAAGCTAATGATCCAACCAGTGGACCAAATTTGGTGATGAATCCTGGTCAGGGGCCACCTGAGGCATGTTGCACATACACTAAGAAGAACTACTCTCTCTTTCAAAATTGTTTGAAGACCTTGCATACAATTGAGGTCAAATTAATAAGCCTGTAAATGTTCTGGATCACTCCCCACCCCCACTTTCTTAAATATAGCAACTGTATATTTGCAATTCTCCAGTCATAGGGTATGACTCCCAAGTTTATTGGTTCATTAAAAATCCTTGCCATTGGGCTTTTAATTTCATGTGTCACTTCCTTTAATGTGGATGGAGGTTATTCAGGCCTCCTGATTTGGTCCCATTAAGCTGTTTGAGTTTAGCTTCCATCCTTGTTCCCATTCGCCACCCTGCCAGTGACCTTCAAATCCTCATTACCCTTATTAAAAACCAAGTCAAAGTATTCATTTAGGTGTTGGGCCATACCTAGATTATCTTTAATCTCCACCCCATCCTCAGTGCTTAGTGGTTCCATTTATTCTTTCTTTGTTTTCTTTATATTTAAATGGCTAAAGAACCTTTCATTATTGGTTTAATTTCCTTTGCAAGGTCCAATTCTGCTTGGCTTTTGGCCGTTCTCACATTTTCACTATGCTTTCTGACCTCCAAGATGTAGCTTTCCTTGCTTTCTTCCATTCCTTGTGGGCTTTCTGCTTTCTCTTAATAACCTGTTTGAGATGCTTGTTCATCCATTTGGTCTGTGACACCTTCCCTACAATTCTTCTGCTTTTCTTGGGATGCAGGCTTCAGAGAGTTGCTGCAACTTTGACTTAAAGGTAATTCCAGGCTTCCTCCACATTTAGATCCTTCTTCAGTCCAGTCCACTTCCCTAACTAATTCCCTTAATTTTTTAAGTCTGCCCATTTGAAATCAAGGACCCTAGCTGAAGACCTATTTTTGTTTATCCTTCCATTTAGTTTAAAAGAATTAATTCATGATCACTTGAACCAAGATTGTCCTCTACAATGAGTTCTTCTCTAAGGGCCTTGTTACTTACCAGTACTAAATCTAAAATCGCATCACCTTTTGTTGGAGTAAGATATTTAACTCTTTCATCAGTGAAGCCAAGGAAACAGCCACCCTTAAACAGCTAGTGTTAGTGGTGTAGCCCTATATAATAATTAACTGCCTTAAATTCAACCCACATAAGACACAATTGATATTGATAGGTAAGGGCAAAGAAAATGCATGAATGGCTGAGGGTTGCACCAACACTTTCAGATGAATTTCTAAGCCTTTGCCAGTACCAACTGCAATTGTGAGGTCATAATGGAGACGTCACTACTCTTGCAGTCATAGATACAGCTATTAAGTAACTGAATAAAGGGAGAAAACTAGAACAGAGTAAAGCACATCTTACTTTTTCTGGTGAGAGGTGGTGCGACGAGTGCAGAAGACAGCAACAATCACCACTATCACAATGGTGATCACTCCAACAGATACTATTATGACTAGAAGCATGTTGCTATCCAGGGGGGATGTGGGGCTTCCATGGGGACTGTTACTGCCTGTAAGGGGGTGGGGGAAAGAGGAAAGCACTTGTTATACAAAGCGTTTACTTGAGAAAAAGCTCCCCACTGCAGGATGCAAAAAGGAATCAACAGTGATGGGGAACCTGAAGAAAGTACACAGTGTCAGATAGAAAGTAATCTTGGCTCAGCTGGTGCATTTCACGTTAAGTACTCTCGCTCTTACCTTTTGTTATTTAAACATTTGCACATCACCTGATTATGGCCATGTACAATTACCCTTTTCTCCTATATAACATTTTGATGATCTATTTCCACATGATAGCCCATTAAAAATTACGTAATGATACCTACAGTTGCTGCTAAAACCATTCAGGTGTGGTGAGACACCCAACTATATCACAACAAAGAGGTTCAATACGTGACAGGCTGGCATAGTTAACCTGCAAAGCAACAATGAGTCTTCACATTAAAATGTATCTGCATGAGCACTTCTGATTAAAAGAAAAGAATTGTTATACAAAAATCAATCGGTTAAGTCCTATTTGTACTGAAAATGTTGAGACAGGATAATATGCCAAAAGATAGGCACAGGGTATGCTTATATATAATGACATCTGATCAACTGCTCCCCTTAGCAATCTCTAAGGAGTCTCCAAGGGAACAACAAACATGCTCATTGCATGTCACTGGACTAACTAATGTAAGAATTCTATCACCTGACTGTATCTCCTTCTGAGGCCCCACAAGTTCTCCCACTCTACTACTGTTGTTGAGGATGCATGCGCGGGTCCCTGTAGAGATTAGGGCAAGAGGACAGAAGCCCACTGGAACACACACTCCAATACCCCAATAGTCTGGGGCTGTAAGAGTGCCACCTGCAGGGGCCTTCCCATTACCTATCCGCGTCTCAGTTTCCTCATCTGTAAAATGGGGATAATGACACTGACCTTCCTTTGTAAAGAGCTTTGAGATGCACTGGTGACAAGTGCTATAAAGAGCTACAGATGATGATGATGATTATTACCTAACTCCCTATTCAGTTACCCCCTTCCTGCACCATGTGTCTCCAATGTCCAGACAGTCTTCTGTCATATGAATGAACTCATTATCCCTTCCCTGGAACTTTGGAAATATTGGAATCTGGAGTTTGTGGCCCAGGGTACCACTGTTTCTGTAATGGGTCTGACCTGGATCCTTGAACTTGGGCAAAAGTTTACTTCTGGATCTGAATTTTGTGGCATCTTTAATTAAAACAAAACAAAAATAACAATCAAGCACACAAATTACATATTTGTTCAAAGAAATGGTAGTTTCCCGGGGATGGCTCAGAAATGTAAGTTTCGAAGTAAAATATAAACCTTTAATTTCAAATACCTTCCACAATTTAAAAAAAAATCCATCCCAGCATGCTGCTTCCAGAGAACAGCACTGTGATAATAGCAGCTATCTTCTTTTACAGTCCAAGGCTCTAGGACGTTGGGGAATTGTACTTTGCTGTCTCTAGAAAGTTGTGTGGTGGACAGTGAAAGGGAAGACGGGCCTGAAAACACATCCAGGAAAGCTGACAACTATGCAATGAAAAAGACCCTGCTGGAACTAAAGGGTATCAGGCATTCCTTTGGACACAGTAACCACACTTAATACATTATTGGTATTCTACAATGATAATTTTTCTTGAAAATAAGATACATTTTATGCAGCTGTAACCAGTGGTACCTCAGTGAAAGGGTTTCATGATACTAAATGCAAATGAGGGGAAGGTTTAAGAGCAAGATTTTTTTCTCCTTGACCCTATTATGTTCTATACAATTAATTATGCACTTGTACATAGTGGCAGTCGTTTTAAACTAGGCTGGGGAAAGGTTTGGTGACATAATTGAAATCTGGTGCATATAAACATTTTTGTTCCCATTTGTTCTTTCACAGTGGACAAGGACTGTATTATAGTAACATGCTAAATTATTTTCCCAGTCTTACTTGTGAACTGCTAATATCAAATGGTTCATAAAAGGGGAAAACTGCAATTATTGGAAAAGATGTGTTCAGGGCTGTAAATAATAGCTTCATATTTTAGGAGACATATCACATCACAAACTATTATACCAAGACATACTGAATTTCAGCCTAATAGGTCTCTGCTGAAATGCTTTATAAAGGGCCTTACCACTCATGGGTGGTTTGTAGTCAGGTCCCATATCCAATGGCCGACTTCCTTTTCCTGCAGACCCTAATGCTGGGGGAAAAAAATCACATTAATAAATATCAGTTATGTGATAAACTTTCTTCATCTCCTAGCTATTCATTTCCAAAACCTGTATCATCTTGGACCTATATTGTACAAGTTTTGTTTTCATATGGACATGAATAGCAAATACACTCTACCAGAGATGTTCCCAACAAGTCCAGAAAACTCTGAATACCTCCAAACACAGAAACCGTTCAGAAGGGCTACCACCTAATTGGTGGATACTGCTTTTCTCAGTAAGTTGGGCTTTTTCCTTTTTATTACATTTTAAAAATATCAATAAAAAGAAAGGATGGTTTTTTAACCATGATAGCCAATAGACTGATACAAGCAACTTCCTAGATGCTTACATTTGGGGTTATATCTACTTGGGCATCACTGAACAATAGCATATACAACATGCTAAGTTCCTTTTTCTGGCCCCAGAATTACAAGCCAGGTTAGGAGACAGAAACATATAAACAATGGGAATGTATCTTAGACATAGTCTTTGCTTATCCATACAAGCTTGCAAGGCAATTCTTTTGGTGCCCCGCCCCCCCGCCCCCGGAAAGTGACACAGCAGTCAGAAAAATCTTTTTAGAGGACGTTAAGAGAACAAGTCTAGCTGCTTCTGGTCTGTCTTTCAGAGACAACACACCTAAAAATTACTTAAAGTTCTGGACAGAGCAGTGTGATTAGTGGATGACAATGGAGGTACATCTATTTGCCAGCTGGTTCATTACTAAACTGAAGGCAAATAACATATCCACTTCAAGAATCTGAACTACTGTTACCTAGTGGAACAAAATAATAACAAAGACACCTCAACTTTTCCTCATTTATGTAGGACAGTCTTATAATATCCAATATAATCTGGATAGATATCCTCCAATCACACAAGCTGAAAATCGTTCCACTTTACTGCAGTTTTGTAACCATGCGGGAACCAGTCCTGTCCTGTGTTCTGTGCACGGGTGGCTCTAGCTTTTTTGCCGCCCCAAGCACGGCAGGCAGGCTGCCTTCGGGAGGTCCAGCGGTCCCACGGATTCGGCATACCCGCCGCTGAATAGTCGCCGAATCCGTGGGACCGGCAGACCTCCTGCAGGCAAGCCGCCGAAGGTTGCCTGACTGCCGCCCTCGCAGGGACTGGCAGGGCGCCCCCTGCGGCTTGCCGCCCCAGGCACACGCTTGGAGTGCTGATGCCTGGAGCCGTCACTGGTTCCGTGCACATCGAAAATTCCTACTGAATTCAGAAGTGCCTTGTAAGCGAAGCAGGTTTACATTTAGTAATTGGGTGGGAAGCCTCTCAGAAAAAGCTAGGTGCTGTAGGAGGTGTTGCTTATTCACTAGGTAATGTGAGACCTTCCTGTTACAATAGTAAACAGTGCAGCATAGAATGCACTTTGCTCCTAGAGTCTAGAATGGGGTCCTTTGCTTCTATACACAGCCCATTAAAGTCAATGAAAAGACTTCCACTCGCTTCAACAGGCTTTGAACAGAACTGGTTATACACTGGGTAACTCCACTGTCTTCATAGAGTCTTGGTCCCACAGTGGAGGGGGGCCATGTGAGCTTCTTGCAGAGCTGCTGCTCAGGGATGGGAACCCCCTGGGACTCCAGCCTCCAAAATTATTCAGGATGCACTTTCTGCTTGACTATGTGCTAGCTGAGAGGTGTGTGGGAATTGGTGGCCTCTGCTGCAGGTGATGGACATCTCAGGTACTTAAAGCCATGGCCTAGAGGAGGGAAGTGCCTAACTGCAGAGTCTGCAGCTGCATAGGGCTAGCGCTGAGGATTTAGAGTCCATAGTGTTGCCGTTGCAAGGTTTACACCTACATATATATATAGTTAGAAATGTGAAAAATAGATGCCCAGTATGACAGATATTGCAATCCCATGCGATATCTTTGGGGAGCATACTGTATTAAGTTTGTTTCACTGTGGGCCAGGGACCGTATGCAACTCCAAGGGGGAGAGTTATTACAGCTCCTCTAGAAACCAAAAACAGTAGGAGGTGATTAAGTTGAATCCCCTAGGTGGAAAACACATCTAGAGAGGTACCCCACCCGGGGGAGGACTGCACATGAAGGTTCAAACTGGATTTTCCAGAGATCAACAGACAAAGGGCTTTTGGCATAACAAGACTGTGTTTAAACTGATTCAGGCCTTCTTTCTGATCCAGCAAACAGACAGGACTTTTTGTCCAAAGGCGGCCCCCAATCCTTGCGGAAGGGTTGGAAAGATTTTGGCCTACTAAGGCCTCTATGACTGATGGGGTGACCTTTGGTAAGTTTCTAATATGCATCTGGAAATGTTATTGCTTTTATGTTTTCTCTGTAATGTAACCTTAAGAATAAAGGTGCTGCTTAGAAAGAGCTGTGTGGTAACTTGTAACTGGTGCATAGCTCTTGGAAAGAAGGCAAAGCACAGGCACTGGCCTTTAGGCAGATTGGCTTGCTGGGGATATCACAGTGTAAGGCAGGGAACTGTGCAGCCTTAAACCCCCTAGAGTCAGGAGGGAGAGACATGTGACACTGGGAGACGGAACCCTCCATCAAGGGTTGTATGTGCCCTCAAGTAACCACAGAGGGGGAATACAGATGCAGTTACCCTGAAATTTTGACACCCAAACCCCTACAATTCTGCAGTCATGAAAGAAGGCTTATAAGGTTAAGACATCATCCTGATTAAGATGGGAAGTTGAAAAAGCAATAAAAATGATTATAGTGACATAATGGAAACAGGGGGAAGTTGACAGCAATCTCTATAAATTAGCAGTTACGCAATACAGACAATTGATAAGGGCTCAATGAAAAAGACAGAAAATACACTAGATTAAAGACAGTAAGAAGGAATTTGTTAAATATATGAGGAATAAAATAAATTCTAACAATTGTGTAGGTACATTGCTAGATAGGAATGGTAAAATTGTCAATGCAGAAAGGATAGATGTGTTTAGTAAGTATTTTTGTTCTGTATTTGGAAAGAAGCTGGATGAAATATTCACATCTTACAGTGATAATGAAATATAGTAATAGGCAAAATGTTAAACAGCAAGTACTGAAGGTAAACATTTTTAAATCTGCAGGACCAGATAACTTGCAATTAAGAGTTTTCAAAGAATTGGCCAAGGAGTTCTCTTACCCATCGATGTTGGTATTTAACAGATATTGGAACACTGGGGAAGCATCAGAGGACTAGGAAAAAAAGCTAATGTGCCAGTATTTTAAAAGGGCAAATGGGATGGTCTGGGTAACTTTAGTCTGGTAATATCTGGACATTGAACCACATATTGAAACTGGGCAAATCATGGAAAGGCTGATATGGAATGGAATTACTAAAGAATTAAAAGATAGTAGCATAATTCATGCCTACTTTTATGGAAAATGAATCATAGAATCATAGAATCATAGAATCTCAGGGTTGGAAGGGACCTCAGGAGGTCATCTAGTCCAACCCCCTGCTCAAAGCAGGACCAAACCCAACTAAATCAGCCCAGCCAGGGCTTTGTCAAGCCTGACCTTAAAAACCTCTAAGGAAGGAGATTCCACTACCTCCCTAGGTAACCCATTCCAGTTCTTCACCACCCTACTAGTGAAAAAGTTTTTCCTAATGTCCAACCTAAACCTCCCCCTCTGCAACTTGAGACCATTACTCCTTGTTCTGTCATCTTCTATCACTGAGAACAGTCTAGATCCATCCTCTTTGGAACCCCCTTTCAGGTAGTTGAAAGCAGCTATCAAATCGCCCCTCATTCTTCTCTTCTGCAGACTAAACAATCCCAGTTCCCTCAGCCTCTCCTCGTAAGTCATGTGCTCCAGCCCCCTAATCATTTTTGTTGCCCTCCGCTGGACTCTCTCCAATTTATCCACATCCTTCTTGTAGTGTGGGGCCCAAAACTGGACACAGTACTCCAAATGAGGCCTCACCAGTGCTGAGTAGAGGGGAATGATCACATCCCTCGATCTGCTGGAAATGCCCCTACTTATACAACCCAAAATGCCATTAGCCTTCTTGGCAACAAGGGCACACTGTTGACTCATATTCAGCTTTTCGTCCACCGTAACCCCTAGGTCCTTTTCTGCAGAACTGCTGCCCAGCCATTCGGTCCCTAGTCTATAGCAGTGCATGGGATTCTTTCGTCCTAAATGCAGGACTCTGCACTTGTCCTTGTTGAACCTCATCATATTTCTTTTGGCCCAATCCTCTAATTTGTCTAGGTCCCTCTGTATCCTATCCCTACCCTCCAGCGTATCAACCACTCCTCCCAGTTTAGTGTCATCTGCAAACTTGCTAAGGGTGCAGTCCACACCATCTTCCAGATCGTTAATGAAGATATTGAATAAAACCGGCCCCAGCACCGACCCTTGGGGCACTCCACTTGATACTGGCTGCCAACTAGACAAGGAACCATTGATCACTACCCGTTGAGCCCGACCATCTAGCCAGTTTTCTATCCACCTTACCGTCCATTCCTTACCGTCCATTCATCCAGCCCATACTTCTTTAACTTGCTGGCAAGAATACTGTGGGAGACTGTATCAAAAGCTTTGCTAAATGGGTCTTGTCAAACTTGATACAATTTTTTGGATCAGATTATGAATTTGGATGACAAAGGTAATTGTGCAGACATAATATACATAGACTTCAGTAAGGTATTTTACTTAGTACTGAACAACATTCTGATTAAAATTAGCAATACACAAAATCAATGCGGCACACACTAAATGGATTAAAAACTGGGTAACAGATAGATATTAAAAACTTCTAATGGGAATCATAGGACTGGAAGGAACCTCAAGAGGTCATCTAGTCCAGTCCCCTGCACTCATGGCAGGACTAGGTATTATCTAGACCAGGGGTAGGCAACCTATGGCATGCGTGCCAAAGGCGGCACGCGAGCTGATTTTCAGTGGCACTCACACTGCCCGGGTCCTGGCCACCGGTCCGGTGGGCTCTGCATTTTAATTTAATTTTAAAAGAAGCTTCTTCACCATTTTAAAAACCTTATTTACTTTACATACAACAATAGTTGAGTTATATATTATAGACCAGTGGTCCCCAACCTTTTTCGTCTGGCAGGCACCAGACGATGAGCCACGGAGGACCGTGGCGGCAGATGAGCATCCGCCGAAATGCCGCCGTTATAGAAAGAGACCTTCTAAAAACGTTAAAATGTATTACTGGCACACGAAACCTTAAATTAGAGTGAATAAATGAAGACTTGGCACACCACTTCTGAACGGTTGCTGACCCCTGATCTAGACCATTCCTGACAGGTGTTTGTCTAACCTGCTCTTAAAAATCTCCAATGATGGAGATTCCATAATCTCCCTACGCAATTTATTCCAGTGCTTAAACTCCCTGACAGTGGTTTTCCTAATGTCCAATCTAAACCTCCCTTGCTACATTTTAAGCCCATTGCTTCTTGTCCTATCCTCATAGGTTAAGAACAATTTTTCTCCCTCCTCCTTGTAACAACCTTTTATGTACTTGAAAACTGTTATGTCCCCTCTCAGTCTTCTCTTCTCCAGACTAAACAAACCTAATTTTTTCAATCTTCCCTCATAGGTCATGTTTTCTAGTCCTTTAATCATTTTTGTTGCTCTTCTCTGGACTTTCTCCACTTTGTCCACATCTTTCCTGAAATGTGGCGCCCAGTACTGGACACAATACTCCAGTTGAGGCCTAATCAGAGTGGAGTAGAGAGGAAGAATTACGTCTCGTGTCTTGCTTACAACACTCCTGCTAATACATCCCAGAATGATGTTCGCTTTTTTTGCAACAGTATTATACTGTTGACCCATATTTAGCTTATGGTCCACTATGACCCCCAGATTCCTTTCTGCAGTACTCCTTCCTAGGCAGTCATTTCCCATTTTGTATGTGTGCAACTGATTGTTCCTTCCTAAATGGAGTACTTTGCATTTGTCCTTACTGAATTTCATCCTATTTACTTCAGACCATTTCTCCAGTTTGTCTAGATCATTTTGAATTTTAATCCTATCCTCCAAAGCACTTGCAACCCCTCCCAGCGTGGTATTGTCCACAAACTTTATAAGTGTACTCTCTATGCCATTATCTAAATCACTGATGAAGATATTGAACAGAACCGGATCCAGAACTGATCCGTGCGGGACCCCACTCATTATGCCCTTCCAGCATGACTGTGAACCACTGATCACTACTCTCTGAGAATAGTTTTCCAACCAGTTTGCACCCACCTTATAGTAGCTCCATCTAGGTTGCATTTCCCTAGTTTGTTTATGAGAAGGCCATGCAAGACAGTATCAAAAGTTTTACTAAAGTCAGAGATCATTATCCAAAGTGGGTGTTTTTAGTGGGGTCCTGCGATGAACTGTTCTTATCTCAATATCATCAAACATTATTATCAATGGTCTGAAAGAATATATAAATTAATTGCTGGTAAAGTTTGTAGATGACATAAAAACTGGCAGAGTGGTAAATAATAATGAAAGATTATTTCTACAGAGCAAAGTGGATCACTCAAAGCTGGGCTCACCTGATCAATATGCATTTTAATACGGCCAAGTGCAAGAGTATACATTTAGGAACAAAATCACACACAGAGGCAGGGGACTGTATTTTGGAAATCAGTAACTCTGAAAGGAACTTAGGGATAATGGTGAATAACCAACTCAGCACAAGCTCACAGTGCTTTGCAGTGGCTAGAAGAATTAACACAAGATGAGGTGGTAATATAATTGAATACAGCATTGACACTGTGGGTAAAATTTTCAAAATGCCTATGTGTAACTTAAGAGGTAAAGTCAAATTTTCAAAAGTGACTTAGGCACTTTGCAGACTACATTTCACAAACAGCCAAGGAGACTTGGGCTCCTAAGTGCCTAAGTCACTTTTGAAAACTTGACCTTGCATGTTATATCATTTAGGCACTTTTGAAAAATTCACCCCATTGCTGGAATACTGTGTTCAGTTCTAGGGTCCACACTTTAAAGTGATTAATTGGAAAGGGTTCACAAAAGCACCACAAGAATGATCAGAGGTCTTGGTACCTGCCTTACGGGGAGGACTAAATACATTTAATCTATTTAGTTTAGCCAAGAGAAATTAAGAAGTGTCTTGATCACAGTCTGTATGTACCTACACACGGAGAAGATTTTTAATACAGACAGCTCTTTAGTCTAGAAGACAATGGCTACTGCAATCTCATGGCTACAAACTGAAGCTAGACAAAATGTGACTAGAAATAAGGTGCACATTTTTAACAGTTATTATTAATTAATCAGTGGAACAACTTACCTAGAGAGATGGTGAATTCTCCATCACTTGAAGACTTTAAAGTAAAAAAAATGGTTACTAACCTTTCTGTAACTGTTGTTCTTCGAGATTTGTTGCTCATGTCTATTCCACTTTAGGTGTGGCGTGCGCTGCATGCACCATGTGCACCATTGCTGGAGATTTTTCCCTCAGTGGTATCCATTGGGCTGGCTCTAGCACCCTCTTGTGGTGCATGCTCATGCGCCAGTATAAGGGGATCAGCTGGCCCCGCATCCTCTCAGTTCCTTCTTGTTGGCAAACTCTGACAGAGGGGCAGGAGGGTGGGTCGTGGAATGGACATGAGCAACGCATCTGGAAGAACAACAGTTATGGAAAGGTTAGTAACCATTTTTAATTCTTTGAGTGCGTGCTCATGTCCATTCCATGTTAGGTGACTCACAAGCGGTATCCAAGGAGATGGGCACAGAGTTCATGGACATGCAGATTGAAACACTGCTCTTCAAAAGTTGGCACCATCTCTAGCCTGCTGAGTGATGGCGTAATGGGAGGAGAAGATACTGATGACCAGGTCGCTGCTCTGCAGATGTCTTGGATCGGGACTTGGGCCAGGAAAGCTGCTGCTGAAGCCTGAGCTCTTGTTGAATGAGCGGTCAAAATGGCAGCAGGTGGAATGCCCGCCTGCTCATCACATATATGAATACAGGAGGTGATCCAGGATGACATTCTTTGGGATGAAACCGGTAGGCCTTTCATCATGTCTGCTGCCACAAAGAGCTGCCCGGGTTTGATCCTCTCAGTGTAGAAGGCCAGGGCACATCTAACATCCAACAAGTGGAGATGCCACTCCTCTGCATCCTATGCTCTTTCGGGAAGAAAACTGGCAGGAAAATAGCCTGGTTACTGTGAAACTGCGAGACCCCCTTTGGAAGGTACGCTGGGTGGGGGTGCAGTTGAACTTTGTCTTTAAAGAATACTGTATATGGGAGTTCTGACATAAAGGCCCTAATTTCTGAGACCTTCCCTGAGGTAATCACTATTAGGAAGGCAAGAAACATCAAGAAACACTTCCACTTGGCTAGGTAAGTTGCTCTAGTAGATAGTTTCCTACTACCTAGCAAGATCTGGCGGACTTGTTCTGAACAGGCCTGTTTCTTCAGGTTCAACTATGGAGCTTCCATGCAGTCGGGTGAAGGACCCAGAGGTTTGGGTGGAGTAAATGGCTGTGGTCTTGTGAGATCAGGGCCAGGCAGGGCGGAAGTGGAAGCAGGGGCACCAGTGACATGTCCAGCAGTGTCCCTCTCATTGGCCACTGTGACACAAGGAACCATGCGAGGAGGGTGGAAGTACAAGAATTCATGTCCCTTGGCAGGCACATAGTACTTCTTCTCTGCCCTCTTTCAAGTGGGAGGAAGAGAAGATGGCGTATGCCATAGGGATCTGACCACACCCATAATGGCTTCATTGACAGGTAGGGCCTCCTTTGATGGGGCTGCTGTGGCCAAAGTGTCAATGAGGCTATGTGAGGACTTTTTAAGAACCCCCACCCTCCAAGTCTAGGTTAGAAGCCATCCTTTTTAAAAGCTCGTGGTGGGCTCTAAAGCCAGCCTGGGGAGGAGGAGGAAGAAGCCTGTACCAGCAGGGGGCCCTCCTCTTCTTCTTCAGCCCCAACTATGTCCCCCCAGGCCTAAGTCCTGTGTGTCAGTACCAGGCTCAGTACCAGAGTCCGGGTCTGGTGCCAGATTGTGAGTTGGAGGAGCCCTCCTCTTGATCCTGCTGGCACCGCAATGATGGCTTGGCATCAGCAGATGGTCCCGCACTGAACTCAAAGTCATCTGCGATTAGGGATGAGTTGATGGTGCCGCTAACGTGCAGTGGAGGTGTAGCCTGACATGGGTTGTACTCCGCTGCACTCCCCTTGTTTGTCCTTCCTCTGTACCGGGTAGCATCCCCTCTTGGACCATTGCTTCTTATGCTTCTTTCTTGGTACCGGAGATGGAGAATGGTGCCGAGAAGCATGTGATGCGGTGCCGGAAATACTCTTCGCATCAAAGCCGAGGTGCTCGTAGCTGAGTCCAATCGGCTTGGCTCTGACGCAGGTTTAAGTGCAGCTTCCCTTAGGATAGCCTTTAGTCTAGCCTCCCTGTTCTTCTTTCTATGAGGCTTGAAATCCCGGCAGATTTGGCAACACTGTCATATGTGCGCCTTTCCCAGATACTTTATACAGCTGGAGTGTGGGTTGCTCACTGGCATACGCCTGCTGCAGGAGGTGCAGGGTTTGAAGCCTGGAGACTGGGGCATGCCCAGCTCCAGGGGTGAAAGAAGCCCCTCTAAGCAAAGACAGGGGGGGGTCTAACAATATACACTAATTCTATCTATGTACACTACTACATGAAATTAAGACACATATAACTAATCTAGAGAACAGGAAAAAAACCACTGGATGACCGCCTTGCCAAAGCAAGAGGAGCTGTTCTAGCGATGGTCACGGGTGGTAAGAAGGAACTGAGAGGGTGCAGGGCAGGCTAGGCCCCTTATACTAGTGCATAAGCTTGCAGCACCAGAGGGCACTAGAGCTGGCCTGATGGATACCACTGACGGTAAAATCTCCAGCAACGGTGCATGTGAAGTGTGCACACCTAACATGGAATGGACATGAGCAACCACTCAAAGAACTAGATGTTCTTCTAAAGTTCAATCACATGTTGGCGTGTCTATAGCTCAACCACAATTTATGGGCTTGCTGCAGTGACAACCGAGTGAAATTCTATGACTTGTGTTATGCATCAAGAGGTCAGACTAGATGATCATAATGGATTAATCTAGACCCCTTTCGCATAGTGACTCTCAGTCAGTCTGGCAAATATCTAATTCCTAGAATGAGGGATTGATAGATTATCCTTTCAACTCTTCGGAGTTTTCACATCTCATGCTACCTTGACAACAGTTCTATCTGCAAGATGCTGAACCCGATCATCCTCTCACAGCAGTTTTACACCATTGTAATTGAGAAGAGAAATGGGCCCACTAGCCTAAGGATTGCAAGCATTTGTCCTTCTCCTCCAAAACTGATCATCACTGCAGCAAGAATTAGAATAAATGCCTCTATTTTCAACATGACACTATGAACTAGCTAGTGTACATGTCCCATCTTTGGTCCTAGAGGATGTGTACCAGCCTGTTTGCAGAGAGCTGTACAAGGATTGGTAGAAATAAAATTTGCTTGCAATCCTTAAAGACTTTCCAGTGTTAATAGGTCAGTTTTTTTAGGCTAGCTGTCTTGGGAGTGCCCCATAAGTATGCTACAGCTGAAAATAACACTATTACCTTTTGTTACTGTAGGTTAGCTCTACTGTGTACTACACACATTGCCTTTTGTCCTTGTACTTGACCAATGTGCAACACAGATAGCTTCAACAGGGAACCTGTTCTACTGTGTGCCAACACCTGTGCTACAAGGAAGGAGAATGGAGGGGCAAAGTATCGTACTATGTACGTAAGGAGAAACACTATGGGAAAAAGATTTGAAAATGTATTCTGAGATAACATACCCATCAATATGTGGCTAAGGCAGAAATAAGAAGAACCACAGAGGTCAGAGATTCAGTCCACTCACTGTGGGCTGGTTTGTTCCCTATATTCTCCAGTGCTTTTTCCATCACTTCTCAAGAGACACTATTCCACAGTCTAACAGATCTTGTTGTCAATAAGTTTTTTCTGCTATTCAGCCTATGCTTTCCTTTTCTTCATTTCACCCATTGCTCCTAGTTTGTCACCTCTTCAAAGCCCTATTATATTTACAGGAATTATAAAACAAACGTCTCCTGGTTTTCATATATGCATTTTTGAATTAAAAGTTCTATGCAATTATGAACACTAACAAAATGTTACTGTGATAAAACTTTCTTCCCTTAGGATGCTCATGCTGTATGAAGGACATGAAGACAGTTATGTGCAGAACTGAGGTTAGAAGAGCAGTGCAAAAGAGACAGTGCAGCAACTTTTAAATAAAACACAAAGTTTTAGTCTTTCCCATCCCTTTGGGATAGAGACTGGGATAGAAGCCAGGGTTTTTGCAACCAAAGGCTGGATGAGAGTTTGTTCCTCAGCTGCCCTCAGTCATCACTGTTTGGTTTGGAACAGGTAAAATAAACAGTGTTTACAAAATATTTATCAGTAATGGATTAAAAATATATATTTATAACGTGAAACACATTTTCACTTTAAGCTTTAATCATATGCCTAAATTCTTTGCCAGTATCCCTTTAAACTCGTTCCTCCCCAAACACTAAAATACATTTCTTTCCCTATTAGTGGGATGTTTACCTTATTTGGAAGAAAGCAAAATTAGCCCTAAAAATTCACCACAGACCCCAGCTCCACACAGCAAGCTCAAAGCTACCATTTGTCAAGTTAGTAAGCTTAAAGTTTTTGGTGGCTAAAGTTGTTGCATTCCTAGTGGAGACTGATCTCTAAATGAGCCAACTGGCAGACTCTCTCATGCAGAAAGCTGAACAAGACTAAGGCTACTTTTATTTACTGCAAAAATAATAACAGATGTAGAGCTGACAAAACAGAACTTGTGCTAATCCAGCAAGTGTTCTTTGGTCTTCTACCTCTCTGTGCTGAGATCCAGGGTTCACTGGTCAGAGCTCTACTTGAATATCACCTAATCCAAATCCATTTTAACAGAATGATTCAGGGCTGGCATAACCCACTTCTCCCCTTATGTGACATCTGACTATGGAGATCACTTTACATTCCTGACATCCAGACCACAAATAAAATCTCTAGTTCCTCTGCTAATAAAAGCTCCACAAGAGCTCGCTCAGTTATATTTAGAGCAGCTGATTGCAGGTGGAAAAGAAACACAGTAGTGTGTGAAAGAGATGGAATAGAGGAGAAAGAATGTCCATTTATTTACCTTGATCATTAGGCATTTTATCTGAGGATTCAGCTACCAGGACAAGCACAGGGGAGTAAAAAACAAGAGAAAGATCACCAGGTCTGAAGGAGTGACAGGCAGTATTTAAAGAACTTCACACAGCAGAAAAAAACTAGTTAGAGATTTAAACTTCCATTTTTAAACACAAAAACTCACATAGAAACAATACTGCTAGATATTAAATCGACACATACCTTTTTTGCAAGGTTATTTTTCACCTCTCCTTACAGATATTATCTACATTAACATCTGTCCTATTAAATTATTTCTCCACGTTTCTTTAATTAGTACATATTTTCAATGTCTTGTTCATTCCTACCCTTTCACCAGTTACCCATGAACAAGCATCTCTTGATTAAAGAGGCAGTTATATCATACTTGTTCATGTTATATCATCCATGACATTAAAATGTAATTGTTCACAGACCAATAAGAACTTATTTGCAAATCCTGCTGCCTGTACTGGGCAGATGCAAAACACTGCACCTGAAGTCTTTAGGTAACTAGAAGTCAGTTTTTCTGAAGCTCACTTATGGCACTGACTATGTAATAACAGCTTGGTGACATATGGGCCAATAATTAATTTAAAAATAAATCTCCACAAACATATGGGTTTAAACTGGGTTATGCATTTGTTTCCAGCCAAGAGCTGCTGGAAGAATGAAGAGAAAACATCTTCCCTAATCAAACTTCATCTTCTCCTCCGCAGCCCATATTCAATACAGAATTGATGCTCCCAGTTGCTTTTCCTACAGGTATTTTAGGAAATGCTGGAGAACATACATGAGACTTTACCTTTGGGTGTTCTGAACTGTACTGCCTCCGACATAGGCCCCATGCCCTTGGAGTTGCGGGCCTGGATTTTGAAATAATATGGCGTATCAAGGGTTAACTCTTGGATCTGGTGTGTCAATCTGTTTCCCACCACAGGCTCAATGACCCAATCATGTATCTCAGCATTCACATCTGTGCTGTAGTAAATGATGTATCCTGTTCAAAGGTACAAATAAGATAAAATTTATGCATTAAAGGGTGGGATTTTTGTTGCTCCTTAAATGACTCCAGAGCACAGGTCCTATTGACTTTAGATGGAATAGGTGCTCAAACCACTGAGGGGCTTTTGAGAACCGCAACCTCCTTTGTTTCAATATATAATGTGGCAAAGTACCTCCTTCTCCTCAGCAAGCTCAGTCCTTTTTAGCCTTGGAGACGGAGGCTTGGCAAGGCGAACCCTCGTAGGTAGCACAGGGTCTGGTTATTCCTTCCCTCAGTCAGTCCCTTGCTCTTGTTTTTCTCCCCCCCTGGGGACAGAGTGCAGCCTTCCTGGCCGGAAGGGTTCAGAGCCTTGCTGCACCTACCTTACTGGCAGCTTCCCTGCTTCTCTCACTCTTCCCCCTCCCCTTCCACACCGGGGAGGGTTTAAAAAGGTCTCCAGCAGTTGGAGCCAGCTGAACCTAATTAGTTCCCTGGTAACCCTTTTCCAGCTGAACCTTATTTCCCCCTGGTTCTCTCTCCTCAGTGGATTGGGAGAGGTTTTTTAGCCCCCTGGGACTACTTACTCCCCCCCCCCCCTTTGTAGCTGTTTGTCCTGGGTTTGCCACATATCCCCCCCCCCTGCTCAACACTACGGGGTTGGGCTACTTGGGTCGGAAGGCAGTGCACTCTCGACAGGCCATCCGCATTGCCATGTTGGGTTCCAGATCGATGTCTTACTGTGAAGTGGAAGGGTTGCAGCGACAGGAACCATCTTGTTACTCTCGCGTTTTTGTCCTTGTTTTGGTGCATCCACTGCAAAGGGGCATGGTCTGTGACAAGGGTAAACCTCTGCCCAAGTAGATAATAGCGGAGGCTTTCGATGGCCCATTTTACCGCCAGGCATTCCTTCTCCACCACGGCGTACTTCCGTTCCCTAGGGAGGAGCTTCCTACTGAGGAAGAGTACGGGGTGTTCGTCCTCTCCAACCATTTGTGAAAGCACCGCTCCCAGCCCTACTTCAGAGGCATCAGTTTGTAGGATAAACTCCTTCCCCCAGTCTGGGGCTACTAGTACGGGGTCTGTGCAGAGGGCTGTCCTCAGATCCACAAAAGCGCCTTCGGCTGCAGCAGACCATTTTACGATGTCTGGGCCCCGAGCTCTGGTTAGGTCCGTTAAGGGGCATGCCCTGGTGGCGAAGTGGGGAATGAATCGCCTATAGTACCCCACTAACCCCAGGAATGCTCTGACCTGTTTTTTCCGGAGTGGTCGGGGCCACTTCTGTATGGCTTCTAATTTGTTGAGCTGGGGCTTCACCACGCCCCTCCCCACTATATACCCAAGGTACTTGGCCTCAGCTAATCCGATCGAACATTTGGAGGGATTGGCTGTCAGCCCTGCCTTCCTCAGGGTGTCCAGGACCGCCTCCACCTTCCCCACGTGCGTTTCCCAGTCGGGGCTATATATGATGACATCGTCAAGATAGGCTGCCGCGTACTTTCCATGGGGTCGCAACAGTTTGTCCATTAGCCGTTGGAAAGTAGCGGGGGCCCCATGCAACCCAAAGGGGAGAACAGTATACTGATATAGTCCTTCTGGAGTTGCAAAGGCCGTCTTCTCCTTGTCAGCCTTGGCCAGGGGGATCTGCCAATAGCCCTTGGTAAGGTCAAGAGTAGACATAAACTGTGCCTTTCCCAATCTGTCAATCAGCTCATCTATCCTGGGTATGGGGTATGCATCAAACTGGGACACCTCATTGAGCTTGCGGAAGTCATTGCAGAACCTCATACTGCCATCAGGCTTAGGCACTAAAACCACGGGACTGGACCATTGGCTATGAGATTCTTCGATGACTCCTAAGGTCAGCATTTTCCTGACCTCTGCCCTAATCTCTTCTCTCTTGGCCTCCGGGATCCGGTAGGGCTTGACGTTCACCTTCACTCCAGGCTCTGTGAGGATGTGATGGTGAACCTCCGTAGTCCTGCCTGGCTTTTCCGAGAACACATCCTGGTTACGTTTGATCAGGCTGATCACTTCTGATCGTTGTTTCGGGGTCAACTCCGAGGATATTCCCACCAGGTCGGGCTGGTTGCCTTTAGGGGATGGTGCCCCCAGCGCAACCACCGGAGCTTCTCTATCCTGCCAAGGTTTCAGCAGATTTATATGGTAGATCTGCTCCAGCTTCCGGCGACCCGGCTGGCGGACTCTATAGTCAACTTCTCCTACAGCTTCTATTACCTCGTACGGCCCCTGCCACCTGGCCAGGAGCTTGCTCTCGGCCGTGGGTACGAGCACCATCACCCGGTCCCCCACCTGGAACTTCCGGGTCGCTGCCCGGCGATTGTAGTTTGCCCGTTGTGCCCCTTGGGCTTTCTCCATGTGTTCGCGCACAAGGGGGGCGACTTGGGCTATTCTGTCTTTCATCTGCAGCACATGTTCAACAACGTTTCTCCCCGGGTTCGGCTGTTCTTCCCAGTCTTCTTTAGCCAGGTCCAGTATGCCCCTGGGGTGGCGACCATATAACAGCTCGAAGGGGGAGAATCCAGTGGACGCCTGGGGAACCTCCCGTATGGCAAACAGCAAGTAAGGCAGCAGGGCATCCCAGTCTTTTCCGTCACGACTTATCACTTTCCGTAGCAGGTTCTTCAGTGTCCTATTAAAGCGTTCAACAAGGCCATCGGTCTGAGGATGGTAGACCGACGTTCTAAGGGTCCGTATGTGGAGCATTGTACATAGGTCCTTCATCAGCTTAGACACAAAGGGGGTCCCTTGGTCTGTCAGGATCTCCTTAGGTATTCCTACTCTGGAAAAAATCTGAACTAATTCTTTGGCTATGGTCTTGGACATGGTATTCCGTAGGGGTACGGCCTCGGGGTATCGGGTGGCATAATCTAGTACTACCAGAATGTATTGATGGCCCCGGGCTGACTTCTCCAATGGCCCTACTATGTCCATAGCTATTCGCTCAAATGGGATCTCGATAATTGGCAGGGGTACCAGAGGGGCCCTTAAGTGTGGTCGGGGCCCATGTATCTGGCATTCCGGACAGGACGTACAATATCGCCGGACCGCCGCATAAATGCCGGGCCAAAAAAACCTCTGCAGGATCCGATCCAGGGTCTTATCTACCCCGAGATGGCCCCCAAACAGATGGCTGTGGGCCAGATCCATTATGGCCCTCTGATGCCTCCGTGGGACCAAGAGTTGTTCTATGACTTGCTCTTGGACCCGGACTACTCTGTATAGTAGATCATTCTTGACTATATAATATGGCCCTGGGCCCTTAACTCTCCCCTCCACGGGGACCCCATTTACCTCAACTACTTCTCTACGAATATTGTGGTATATGGGATCATTGGCCTGATCCTGACCAAAATTCCCGAGTGCGGTCCCCATTTGTCCAAACTCGGGGGGGTCTACCTCCGCCTCCCCCTCGGGGATAGCCCCTGGGGATCCAGGTCCGGTGATAGGGTTGTTGGTCGCCGACCCAGTCCCGCTGTCAGGTGAGCCCCTTCTTTCCCCTACAAGCGTAGACTTCTGATACTGGGTCAGGACCCTCGTCCCCGTCCTTTTATCCACCCTCCGTCTCCTCCGAGTCTTCCTGGACTTCCCCGGCAGGGAGAACAATTCCTGGCTAAATTCATGGAAGGCCGGAGGAGGATTAACCATCGGAGCCACACCCTGGGTCCCAGGATCATTATTTTCTTCCGCCTCCTCCCCGGGGAGTAGGCTATTAAACCCCGGGAAGTCTCGGCCGATAAGGACAGGATAGGGGAGTTTCGGAACTACTCCCACCGTCCACTCAGTGAGGTTTCCGAGAACTTCTATTTTCACGGGGAGGGTCGGATAATAGTTGACATCCCCATGCACACAGGATATTCCCGAGCGTTTGGCCTGGGATAGTTGGTCCTGCCCGACCAGCTTCCCCGAGACTAATGTGACTGCACTTCCTGAGTCTACTAACGCTGTGGTCTTTATACCATTCATCTTAACGGGCCTAGTGTATCTATGAGGGACCATCGCAACCCCGACTAGACTCACTAGATCACATGGTCCCCCCATATCTCCCAGTTCGCATTGCATAGGCTCTCCTAGATTCGGGCATTGGGCAGCGATATGCCCCAAATCGCCACAGGCATAACATCGGTACCCCATTCGGGGCAGCCCCCTATTTTTCGGGCTGCTGGGCTTTATCTCCCGAGTCTTTCTCCCCCAGTCCTCAAGTCTCTCCGGGACCGCCGGAGGCTCTTCCGCCTCCTTTCTCCCCTCCCTTGTCCGGCCGGGTGCTAGGGCAAACCGGGGCCTCGGCGCAGAGACTGGTCTCCGATTCTGGCGCCTTCCTTCCCCGGTGGTCCGAGAAAGTTCTTGGGCTGCTAAGTGTCTCTCTACGAGGGCAACTAGTTCATCATAAGAGGAGGGATCATTTTGACGGGCCCACCCTCGTATGTCCGGCGGCAACCCCCTCATGTACCTGTCCAACACTAGGATTTCCACTACCTTGTCCGGCCCATGGGTCTCGGGGCGCAGCCACTTCCGGGCGAGGTGGATCAAGTCAAATAGCTGGGACCTCGGCGCTTTGTCGTCCCGGTACCTCCACTCGTGGAAGCGCTGGGCCCTTATGGCCGGCGTCACGCCTGACCTCGCCAGGATTTCCGCCTTCAGCTGGGGGTAATCCATAGCTGCTTCTGCGGTCATGTCGAAATAGGCCTTCTGAGCCTCCCCACACAGAAATGGAGCCAGGATGCCTGCCCACTGGTCTTGGGGCCAGGTCTCCCTCAGTGCCGTCCTCTCGAATGCAAGGAGATAGGCCTCTATATCGTCATCTGTTGTCATCTTCTGTAAATAGTTGCTTGCCCGTAGTGGCCGGGTCCCCTGGGCCCCGTGCGTCAGCGTGGTCAGGGCTTTCAACTGGTTCACTACTTCATTCAGGGTGGCGTGATCTTGGGCCGCCTGGTTCATCAGCAAGTGGTTTGTCTCCTGTTGGACACGTACTGACTCTTGCTGGGCCGCCATCTGTACTCGGGTAGCCTCTTGTTGGGCTGCAGTGGCCTGTATCAACGCCTTCACTACGTCCTCCATTTTTTTTTTTTTTTTCCCTTTTTAGTGATTTACCTTGCCTTGAGATGGTTTGCCACAGAGCCTCACTCCATCCCACCCCTGACACCACGTGTGGCAAAGTACCTCCTTCTCCTCAGCAAGCTCAGTCCTTTTTAGCCTTGGAGACGGAGGCTTGGCAAGGCAAACCCTCGTAGGTAGCACAGGGTCTGGTTATTCCTTCCCTCAGTTAGTCCCTTGCTCTTGTTTTTCTCCCCCCCTGGGGACAGAGTGCAGCCTTCCTGGCTGGAAGGGTTCAGAGCCTTGCTGCACCTACCTTACTGGCAGCTTCCCTGCTTCTCTCACTCTTCCCCCTCCCCTTCCACGCCGGGGAGGGTTTAAAAAGGTCTCCAGCAGTTGGAGCCAGCTGAACCTAATTAGTTCCCTGGTAACCCTTTTCCAGCTGAACCTTATTTCCCCCTGGTTCTCTCTCCTCAGTGGATTGGGAGAGGTTTTTTAGCCCCCTGGGACTACTTACTACCCCCCTCCCCCCTTTGTAGCTGTTTGTCCTGGGTTTGCCACAATAAGCATTCATTTAAATATTAGATACACATCCCATGGGAAATTTTAAACCATTGTATTATATCATAAAGTATAACAATGCCACTTAAAATATCAAAATTATCCTACATTCAATTACAGAGAATTCCATTATTTCCATCTTCTTTTCCAATCATATGAAAACAATGTAAAATAATAATCTGAGGACTATTATAAGAATGTTCCCTCCTCAAATATTAGCAATTTAGAGAAAAATGATAGCTTTACAATTAAAAAAAAAAAAAAAAAAGTAGTTACAACGTTTTGCTATCTCTCAGTTTATATTAACAACGAAAAAACGTAAACCTCAAGAGAATTGCATATTGCTTGTAAAGGTATATTAAATCAACATAATCTTTTATTGAATATACTGTATGTGTGGCACCATGATGAACTGGCAAAATGATTATAATATATAATATATTTAATGACAGTGAATGGGTCAATGGCATAAAATAAATACTCACTAACAAATACAGGGCTAAACATCAGTAGCCCTATGCACCTGTATAAGGGGATATCTGATGTCCCCTTTCTCCCTTGCATGGGCTACCCGTACCATGGATAGAAGAGTGGAAGGGGTTGCGTACTTTGCAGAGTTGTAACTTCCTCTCCCATTAAGGTGGGTGGCACTCACCTCTATTCCCTGGGCTGGTCCCGTGCAATGCAGCTAAGATCTGCCCTAAGCAAGGAGCAGCATGTAAAGTGGCAATCAAACCCAGAGATTAATGCAATTGAAGACAACACTCTCTATTTTTGTTTCGATTAATTGGTTGGTATTTTCAATATATTGTACAACAAAGGCCTGTAGAACCCAGAAATTGCACTTCTTAATGTTTATTTACATATAAGACACCTAAAGTTATGTTAAAAAAACATTATTATGGTTGCAAACAAGCCAGTAGAAGTTAGGGAATGTTACAAATAAAGTTGCCTGTGCAACCTTAATTCACCCCTCTTGTGTGTATGCATTATGATACAGTCTTTAATTACATGATCACATACTGTTTTTTCCACAGGACCCTGTCTCCCTCAGTGCACAGAAAGGCCAGTGCTCACTTTGTGAGCTATTTAGTATCTTGTTTTCTATTCAATCCACTAGAGGGCAGTCTGTTCACATGTTTCTGTAAAATGTGGAATTGGCATACAACTGACATATAAAGGGAATTCTAATGCTTCACATAATGCAATCATTTTATCAGATTCCCTTTTATAGTGTGATTGCAAATGTGATTACAAAACATTTTAAAAACATTCAGCTGTGATCGCTGCACATTCAAACAATAATAAAGCTTAGTCTTGTAAAATTCTGCTTAATCCAGGTGAGCAAACACATTTTTTTTTCATCTTCTTCATCATTTTAAGAGTGGGGAAGCAACTTTTGTGCCTGGATTTTTATGACAATTTTGGATTAAAAAGTTTGTCTCTTTCTTTTTCACATACACATATATGGAACACTTGATGGGGTGGTATAAAGATTTTATTGGCATGGATTTGAGATGGCTGCATAATTCGCAAGTGATTAAACGTGGAGTAACTGATTTTCAGACTCAGACCAGTTCAGGTTTAAAGTCCACTAGTACAGTATGAAAGCTAGAAACAGGAGACTTGCACTATTGCAATGAGGAGAGTCTCATCTTTCCAAAAGGATACACAACCCTTGTTCCTTGCTATCCAAGGACTCGTTATCAGACCATATTATACATAAGACATTTTTTAAAGAGGTTACTGAAATGGATGTTACAAGTTTCCTTTCCCTCAGAGTTCTGTTTACTTGGACTCTCCATTTCAAAGATTTTCTAAAACAACACCTTTAGGTTTCCCCAATTTTCTGGCTCTAGGCAGGAAGTACATTTTACTGGCATACATCATACACTGTTTGAATCCTGCCTCATTGTCAGAGTCAGACAGAGCACAGAATCAACCCCTCGACCCCAAGCACCAACTAAATAACCTGCCTATGCAATACTGAAGACATGGGGTGCATGGGAGCTGAAAGTAGGCAAACATACGGCAAATCTACCTAAAACAACTTCAAAAACAACTTTGAACCAGACAACTGGAATGGCTCTAAAAAGCAAAGGGCACTTCACATACAGTCCTGAAGCCTGCAGCTAACCAGCTTCAGTGCTGAACAATCCAATCCATGAGGGGGGCACTTGCACAACCCAGAAGGGCATGGCTATTCTAGATGGGCCTGAGCCAAGCTGCAGCACATGCAGATTCTGTAAGTGGGGATATACTGTGGCACTTCTCAAAGACAAACCTTTATATACCACACTATCATGTACTCTCTAGCTATCTGTGTGTATTCACAGCTGTTTGCACTATTGTAGCCATGCTAGTCCCAGTACAGTAGAGAGACAAGGTGGGTGAGGTAATATCTTTTATTGGACCAATTTCAGTTGCTGACAGAGACAAGCTTTGGAGCTACACAGAGCTGAAGAAGAGTTATTACCTCACCACTTTGTCTCTGGATATATAGCTGTCCATCTTTACATGTCTCTATATTTTCATCCACATTTACAGAATCAAATTCTATATTATTTTATAAATATTGGGGGGATATTTTATTTTCTCCCTTCCCTTCTTTTGTCTGTATGAAGTTCTTAGGTATAGAAACAACCACCCAGATTCAACATGTAATTCAGAGCAGCTTGCTCCTATGGTCTACAGGGTACAATGAACTAGCAGGGTACAAATATACCCAGTCATGCTCCTAGGCCACTTATGAATTATCTTGAACACAGGGAAATCCTCCAGCACCTTCACATACTGGGTCTAAGTCCACTTTGTACCAGAGGAATGCCACAGACAACATGCTAGAGAATTGGGCCAAAGACTCTCTTGCATAAAATGCTTAAGGGCCAGTCTAACTGCAGATGTGTGTTTCTGAAAGTTTGCTACTAGGATTGCATAAACTGGTGAAGATGATGATTTCTACAGTATTTAAAATGATAATCTGACCTTTCATGATCATGAATCATAGAATATCAGGGTTGGAAGGGACCTCAGGAGGTCATCTAGTCCAAGCCCCTGCTCAAAGCAGGACCAATCCCCAACTAAATAATAATAAATAATAATAATAATAATAATAATGATAATTTTACATGATCCAGACTCCTATTTTACAATGATCTATACTTCATGTGGAGATCAGCAATGCCAATGCCTCTAAAGAGCAGAGCAGCAGTGGGCTGAAAACTTCACAGTTGCATTTATTTTTTATACTTAACTCATTTCCAGCAGATGTAAAATTAAACAATTAATTTGAGCTACATGAGAAGATTCATAAATAACAAGATAAACATCCTGGATGGGTTTGTGATTAACAAAGAGGAGACTGGGGCATTACATATGGTGTCTAATCTGCTGTTGATTAGATATCTTCCATCTACCCTCCCAAGCTCAGTATACCGAAAATAAGGACACAGGATCACTTCAGAGAGCGCACACAAACTGCACCTGTAATTTTGCCATTGGCTTCAGACGGAGGCTGCCAGTTTACAATTATTGTCCTAGGTTTTCCCTCTTTGCTCACCACAGTCACATCTTTTGGTGGAGACGTAGGAACTGCAAAAAAACCCCAAACATTCATTAGAAGCATGTAAGTGATCTCACTGAATGCATGTAAATGATCTCATAACCATCCTTTTAAACTTGCTTTGCCACAGAAGTATGGGTGCCCTGCAATAGAAACCCAGTATGTTTAATCGCAAGGTAAATCTACCATTTTAGGGCAGCAGTTTTAATGATTTATTCCATTAAAATGGCCAATGCCATATGGCGCATAATATTTCCTTTCCTTAAGGAGCTATCTATTTCTACAGTCCAACAGATGCTGTGAATCATGATTGGATAAACAACGTGTGTCTTCAATTATTGTCTTTTTTTTTTTAAAACAGACAATATATTTGTAGAAGCAAAGCTACTAGTTGAGAGTACTGACTGGTAGTCCACACTAGTTTAACATTCCTGAAATCCCATCAACTTGTAAAGACACCATTCCATGTTTTGTTTTTATGTAAAAAAATAAAACATAAAAGATAAAATTTATCTCTACACAAAAATGTTTGCTCTGGGGCTCAGATCTTGCAATGGCAATTTCCCACCATGAACACATTTGAAACACCAAGGTAAACTCCTGGAGGTTTTTAATTGTAACCTCTGAGAGACCCTTCACTTTGACTACAGGTTTCTGGATGGCTTGCAAGGAAGTCTGCATTTACAGAGGTGTTATCTCTCTTGCTCTCTTTTAACCGAGATTTATTTGAACTCTGGAAACAGATATGATGAACACATGGCCCTTTTTTTCTTTTTAGTAGCTTGAGGCAGAAGTCTTCTCCCCACCATCCCTCCTGCACAAAAATGAGGAAACGATACAGGCCTTTTACCCCAGTTAAAGGCTTAAATGTGTGAATCAGAATCTTACTGTGAACTGAAATACCCAGATGGGGCTCAGATTAATGGCAATGAAATGCATAGAGCTGATGTCTTCAAAGGTGCAATTAAATAACCAGCTATGCCTTGGAACTATATAACTACAAAAAACAGACTTCTAATTATGTAATTTTTAGCAAACTACATCTGCCATGGAAACTGAATTCAGTAACAGTACTAGTTAGTGTTGTCATAGTGCTTTTCCTGTTCAAAGTGCTTTATGTATGTTACCTACTGGTGATTAATCCTCCTGTCATCCCCTGTGTTAGGTTACATAGGCTAGGTCTACACTGGGGTGTGTGTGTGTGTCGACCTAAGATATGCAACTTCAGCTATGCGAATAGCGTAGCTGAAGTCGGCGTATCTTAGGTCGATTTACCTGGCGGTGAGTCGACCGCTGCCACTCCCCCGTTGACTCCGCTTCCGCCTCTCACCGCGGTGGAGTTCTGGAGTCAACGGCAGATCAATCGGGGATCGATTTTATCGCGTCTACACTAGACGCGATAAATCAATCCCCGATAGATCGATCACTACCCTCCGATCCGGCGGGTAGTGTAGACGTACCCTAAGTATTATTATCCCCACTATAGAGATGGGGGAAGTGAGGCTCAAAGGTTAGTAACTATTGCCCCAATTCAACAAATGACCAAAGGTGTTCAAGTGCTCTACAGAACAGGGATGGACTTAAGCTAAGCACGAATCAACCTCTTAGACAAGGCTAGGATGAGAGAACCAGGAACACTGTCAAGAATAGAATTCAGGAGGTTTCCAATTTCGAGGCCTGTGCTTGAACTACAACAAGAAGTTACTCATCTTGTGCAGTAACGATGGCACTTCAAGATGTGTCCCGCTGTGGTTGCTCCTCTATAGGTGTGCTTTTGTCCCTGCACTGCTGATCAGAGAACTTCAGTAGCAGTGTTCATTGGGCCCGCACATGCACTGTCTCTCCTCGTGCTGCGCCACAAGGCTAGCCAGTGTGCATGGGCTAACGTCCCTCAGTTCCTTCTCTACAACAGAGTCATAGACAAGAACTCTGAAGTAGAGGGGAGGAGGGTGGGTTGTGGAGCACCCGTAGGGGGACACATCTCGAAGAACCATAGTTATTGTACAAGGTGAGTAACTTCTTCTTCTCCGAGTAGTGTCCCTATGGATGCTCCACTGTAGGTGACTCCCAAGCAGTACCCCTTCTGGAGGGCCAGGACTTTGGAGTCGGGTCAGTTACAGATGACAGCACTGCGGAACTGAAGATGGCATCGGAGATGGAGTCCCAGTGATCGCATAGTGTTCTGCGAAAGTGTGAACTGACTCCCATGTCGCTGCTCTACAGATCTCTGAGCTAGGGACATTCTTGAAGAAGACAATAGATGAGAAGATCGACCTTGTGGAGTGTGTACGAATAGCGTCTGGAGGGATAATGTTGCGAACTTGATAACACCACACTTTCACAGAACACTATGAGATCACTGGGGACCCCACATCCGATGCCATCTTCAGCTCTACAGTGCTGCCTTCTGTTACTGAGCACTAGGATCTTTCCACAATGGAGAGGAAAAGTCTAGGGAACTTCCGGAAGGACTTTTTCCTGTCCAGGTAGAAGGCCAGGGTTCTCCTGACATCTAGAGCATGTAATATAGCCTCCCTGTTGTCTTGGTAAGGCTTGAGGTAGAAGATTGGAAGGTGAATCAATTGATGCATGTGAAATGGGGAGGTTGCCTTAGGGATGAATTTTGGATGGGGCCTGAGCGTAACCTTGTCTGGAAAAAATACCATGTAGTGGGGATGTGTCACCAGAGCCGCCATCTCTCCTATTCTCCTGGCCAAGGTAATCGCTGTGAGAAAGGCCGTTTTCATTGATATGTACGGCAGGGCCGAAAACCAGTCTCCCTTTTCCAAAGTTGGAATGATACTTCAGAAGGCGATCATCTTGAATTTTTGAGCCTTGACAAACTTATTGAGAGCTCTGAGGTCTAGTATGGGTCTCCAACCTCCCTTCCTTTTGGGTATTAGAAAATAACAAGAATAGAACCCCTTGCCTTGCAGATGTTGAGGTACTGTTTCTATGGCTCATAACTATAGGAGAAGATCTACCTCTTGTAGTAAACTCTTGTGAAAAGGGTCCCTGAAGAGGGACCGAGAAGGGTGTTGTTGAAGGGGTAGGGAGGTAAAATGCATGAAGTACCCGGTTTGAACCACCTCTAGGACCCATTGGTCCGATGTTATGCATTCTCAGGTGCTGTGGAACACTGCCAATCAGTGGCCAAAAGGGCATGGTCGGCTGTGTCAGTCAGGGGGAGTGGTCTAATGGCGCCTTGACCTGCTCGTCAAAAGTGGTGCTTAGACATAAAGGGCTGGGACGAAGATTGTGGACCAGATGGTTTGTGGTTAGGGAATTTCCCTTTCTTCCTTTGCAGCTCGTAGTGGCGTTGAGGTTGGTACTGAGATGTGCGTGTTCTACGTATTATCGCCTAGGCCAACAAGGCCTAGGCCTAGGGCGGCAAATTTGCGGGGGCGGCAAATTTGCTTGCTTCCCCCCAGCCCCGCCCCAACTCCGCCCCTTCCCCAAATCCCCGGCCCGCCTCCTCCCCTGGGAGCGCCACACTTCCCTCCTGCCACCTCCCTCCCAGGCTTGCTGCGCGAAAGCGCTGGGAGGGAGGGAGGAGAAGCGAGTAGCAGCGTGCTCAGAGGAGGAGGCGGAGCAGAGGTGAGCTGGGGCCGGTGGGCGCGGGGAGTAACCCTTGGGGGGGGGGGGCAGGGAACCACTCCCCACCCCAGCTCACCTCCGCTCCACCACCGCCATCCCCCGAGCGCGCCGCAACTCCCCTTCTCCCCCCTCCCTCCCAGGCTTGCTGCGCGAAAGCGCTGGGAGGGAGGGAGGGAGGAGAAGCGAGTAGCAGCGTGCTCAGAGGCGGAGCGGAGGTGAGCTGGGGCCGGCGGGCGCGGGGAGTAACCCTTGGGGGGGAGGCCAGGGAACCGCTCCCCACCCCACCCCAGCTCACTTCCGCTCCACCACCGCCATCCCCCGAGCGCGCCGCAGCTCCCCTTCTCCCCCCTCCCTCCCAGGCTTGCTGCGGGGGAACAGAGGTGTGCTGGGGGGGGGGGGGCAATTTTGTCAGGGCCTAGGGGTGGCAAATTTGTTAATCCACCCCTGGATGGGGGACTAAATCATCTCTTTTGTTCCATGTATAGATACCCAGTGATCGGAGGGTAGCTCTGGAGTCCTTCAGGGTGTGAAGGGAGGCATCAGTCTTCTTGGCAAAGAGCTTCATGCCCTCAAAAGGAAGGTCCCTCAACAGTGGACTGTGCCTCTTTCGGGAAGCCTGACAAATGGAGTCATGACACTCTTTGCATCACCACATCTGTGGAGATGGACCCAGCCGCTGTGTCAGCCACGTTGAGGGCAGATGGAAGCGATGTCTTTGCCATTAATTGGCCCTCCTGGATAATGGCCTTAAATTTGGTCAGAATGTGCTTCTAGCATCTTTTCAATAAAGTCATTCAGTTTTGAGTAATTTATGTAATCATAATTCGCCATGAGGGCCTGGTAGTTGGGGATACGGAATTGTACAGTGGCTGAGGAATACACTCTTTTACCGAAAAGGTCAAGGCGCTTCCAGTCCCTGTCGTAGGGAGTAGCTCGACAGTGTGATCGGTCGTGGAAGTTGACGGCATCCACCACGATGGAGTTGGGTGGTAGGTGGGAGAATAGGAATTCAGATTCCTTAGCGGGGACACAGTATTTTTTATCCACTTACTTGCAGGTTGGTGCCACAGATGCTGTGGTCTGCCACACAGTCTTTGCTGGGTCTAAAATGGCTTAATTAATCAGGAGGGCGATCCTTGAGGAGGAGGCAGAGTGGAGGATGTCAAGGAGTTGATGGTGGGTGTCCATGACTTCCTCCAGTGGTATCTGGAAAATGACTGCCACTCTCTTTGCCAGCTCCTGGGAGAGACAAAAGTTGTCTGCCAAAGATGGTGGAAGAGGCATGATGGCTTCATCTGGAGAATAAGAGGATATGATCCTTGGTGTCACTTCCCCCTCTATACCAGCTTCCTGTTCCTCTATGACTTGAGGCGGTTCTGAAGCTCTGGATGCTGCGGCCAAGGGGGGCCTGTTTCCAGGGTTCTTGGGCAAGGCTCGAAGACTGAGAGGCATGCTGGCGGTGTGCCACCCAAGGGTCCCAATATGGCCATTGGGATGGTGGTGGCATAGAGCCTAGCAGTGGGACCCATGGGTGGCCATACCAGGATGGTGCTGATGGGGCCATCTGTGTGTATATCCTTGGTCTCTGTTGGTAGTAAGCACCATGTGGAGCTTGGGAGGAGTACTGCAACACTACCTCCTCTGGCTCACTGTCTGAACCCTCACTAGAGGGCAGAGAGGCATGGCATGGCAACAGGGATACTTCCCGTACTTGGTGGAGGCTTGGTGCAAAGGTCTTGATACCAAGAGATGGGGACTCCGGTGCATCCAGCACGTGGAGGTCTCTGGAATGGTGGGATTCTGCCGGTACTGATTGTCCCGGCATTGGTGGTGGTGCCGGGGAGGATGGGGATCTTGTCCAGACCAGTTGCTCCAGTGCTGGGCGAACCATCGTTGGTGGTGCCGATGTGGATTCGAGTACCAGGAGCATCTTTTTAGAAGATTGCTTACCCCTGTCCTTCAGGGCTGATGACTCAGTGCCCATGCCCATCGGGTCTGTAGGCCTGTCAGAAGTTCCAGTTGCTGTTGGTCTCTGTGATCCATAGGTGCTGGACTGAGATAGTCTCGGTGCTGGTGATGCCGAAGATGCCGAGTGGGATGGTGAATGATTATGGCTAACTTGGGGCTCACTGTGGGGACTTCCCACTCTCTTCTTAGATGATTTATGAGAGGGATCTGCAGCCTGTTTCCTCGACCCACAGCCCTTAGATGTAGAATGCTGTGGGGAAGGTTCATGTCTATCAGGCGACTGGGGTCGGAGAGCTGCCTCCATGAAGATGATCTTCTGGCAGAGCTCTGTCTTTGTGGGATCTTGGCTGGAGTTGATGGCAAAGACCACACTTCTGTTGTGTATGGCCTTCCCCGAGGCAGTGAATGCACTGAGAGTGCTTGTCTGCAATCGGGATGGCCTCTTTACAAGTGAGGCACTTTCTGAAGTTGACGAACCAGGCATACCCCATTGGGGGGAAGGATCCCCGACAGGGGAGAAAGAACGGGAAAGAAATTCATGTATTTTTTATTTTATTTTCAAGGGTAAAATAAGAAAGGAGAAGATGACTACAACTAGAACGATAAGTAGTAGACCAACTAACTATAGGTATGTAAATTAAGTGATAGTCTTAATGGACTGCTAATGACTTAATCTCTTGCTGGGGTGGTTGAGAAGGAACTGAGGGGGGTTAGCCAACGTGAGCTGGAGAGACAGCACACAAAGAGAGACCGTGCATGTGCGGGCCTAATGGACACTTCTAGCAAAGTTCTCCGATCACCAGCACAGAGATGCAAGCACTCCTACACTGCAGCACCTATAGGGACACTACTTGAAGAAGAACAAACCTTTCTTCAGCAGTAGTTGAGGAATAAGTCCTATGCAGCATTCACAACCCCAACTGTTCAAAAATCATCAGTTAGGCACCTAAAATCAGGAGACTGGATTAAATCATGAACTTTTTTTTTTTAAAAAGATACATTAGGAGTTCTTTTTACTTGTCTTCTGGTTTTTGAGCCTTTTGGGCACACTAAGGTCATGCTTTCAAGTTTTTCTCCACAAACACAAGGACTAGAAAGTTACTTTATGTTTTAAATGAAAGCTGAGATTCTCATATATCCATATAACGTCACTGTTGGGGTTTAAGGAACTATCACAAGACTCACAATAAAATTACAAGAGTTGGCGACTCCGCCTACATAAGTCTATGGAGATCTCTAATGAAAAGATGACTAGTCAGGGACAGAGAAGTGATTTTCTTCATTTCACCCTGATTCATATCTCAGTTGCTTGTATTTTTAATACAAATTCTACTGAAAAGGTGTTTACACTTTTCTGCAACTTCTAGGTTCCAACTCTAATGGTTCATGATAGATAGATATTGTTACACTAAAACCAAGTGATCAGGTGCTCTTGCTTTGGACCTCACCACACATCACCCTGATAACTAGACCTAGCCCTGCTTGCCGCTTCTGTCAGCTGGGTAAGTCCCTTAAGAATTTAGGCTCCCTCAGTACAAGGTCAACTATAGTTTCTGTGAAACCGATACTAACAAAGATGTCTAACACGACAAAGATACATCACAACCACACCCACAAAAAAGAGAAACATTTTCAAAAGCAACATAGATGTTTTTGAAAATTTTACTTTAAATCTAACAAAGTGATTGGTTTCACTCTTTCTTTATGATATTGTGCTGACTGGACTGGCTCTTTGTGCACTTTGTTTTTACGTATTTTTAATGCAATATTTTAATAGATGTCAAGGCCTTAAGGCTATTTGGACAGGGGCTTATTTTTTATTTACAATTAAATTAAACCAAAAAGTAAATATAACAACAGCAGATTTAGATTAAATCTCAGGAAAAGCTTCCTAACTGTACAAACAGTAGGACAATGGAACAGACTGGCAAGGAAAATCATGGAATCTCCTTCACTGTAGGTTTTAAAAAAGAGGCTGGATAACCATCTGTCTTGGATGAGCCTTGTGGTCCCTTCTGATCCTATGGTTCTATGATTCTAAGAAAGCTAAATTTAAGATAAAGTGAAAATAGCTGGAAGCTAACATAGAGATAGTGAATGCTCCCTGCTCTTTGACCAATCTTGCAGGTGAAAAAGAAGATACCAGGGGACAAGTCTGGGGCAGAGGGGTTCTGCAACCTACAGATGCTCATTAAGCATGAGCTTCTACCAGCAGCTGTAACGCTATCAACAGTTCTGTAGTTTGTAAGCACAGTTTACAGCTCCTATAGTTCTGATAGCTGCCTAGGCAATTCACGAGGAGATGACGAATTTAGGGCTGATTTTGATGACTAAATTTCTATGCACCAAAGTTCTCAGAATAGTTTGTCTCGTCTCATTTTTGTTCTATAATTAATGAATTTTAGCAAATTGTCATTATTAATTACAAGGTTTTTCTCAGTAGCTGCTATTAAGATGTGATTTCTCAGATATTTAAAACATATGTCTCTCTCTCTTCTTTCCCATCCATTAACTGCAGATCATTTTATCCATTTATTTTCTGTAATTTGATCACAATTCTCTCTTTTATGTAATCTCCCCTTCATTGACTTTCAAAGAATATTAATATCAGGAATGCCCCCACTCTGTTCCCTCCCTCCCCCAAATCCTACATCAGCAACAGCAGAGGACTGCCATTGTAAGTCTATGCAAAGAACCAGCATTGGGGTAGGACTGACATTATTCATCTCATTGAAATGGTTAACAGTTCCAGAAAGACACAAGTGAATACCTAATTCAAAGGTAGTTCCATGAGCTGTCATACTCCAAGTACTTGATCTTCGACCTTTAGTCACCATCACAGAGAACTCATACAAGGTGTTTGGTTTTAAACTGGTCACTAAATAGCTCAAGGTGGTTGTGTTTGCAGTCTGAAAGAAACACAAAGTATAAGGAACTTCTGAAGCGAAAAACATCATTTACAAGGTCTCAAATACTCTTGTCTAAGGTAAGTGCCTAAAGCATTATTATAACATTACCAACACCTGAAAACCATAGCCATTAATTCTCTCAATATTCTTTTTTGCTCTACCATGCAAATTCATTAATCATTTACTCTATCTGAAACAAGAAGTTCCTTTTGTAATCAGCAAGAGCATTCAATACTAGTCAATCATAAATGTAAATGCACAAGGTCTAGGACATGGTTATGCAGCAAGACTTTTAGCTGTCTACTGGTGGTGTTTAATTTACAGTGCTCCACTAAATGAACTAACTATGGGAAAGAATGATAAAGGGAAGCTAAAATTAAAAATCGATCTTGCAATTTGAGTATTTTTCAAAAATTATGTCAGAATTCTAAGATGAAATCTAATGAGTTCAAAAACTAGCTAAACATGTTGGTTCTCTGAGACTCCGGGAAAAAAATGGTTTTATTTTCTATGCCTGTATGTTGGTTTGCAGAAAGGAGGACCATCTGTGGACAGACTTTCCTAAATCACACATGGCCTCCAGCACAGGTAATCAGAAATATGACTCATTTAGTTACCATTTCTGTCTTTGGGCTAAACTGTCCAGTATGTACTGTATGTGGCTTGAGTATAAATAGAATACCTGATGCATACATAAATAATATAACTGGTTCCTTATTTGGATCTACCTCTAATCTAAAAGCAGAATGAAGTGACTGGCAACTTCAAAACTGGACAATGTGAATATATAGCCATAAATAATTGCTAACTTCAGATAATTTTACTTACAGGCAATGCTTCTTTTTCTAAAGGTAAAGATTATCTATAAAGTCACATTCCTTGAAAATAATGAGAGAATACCATCTGAATGAAAAGGACATAGAAGTGTAAAGGCAATAAAACTCTCATTTCTGATGTAAAGTATACAATGAAACCTTTTAAAAGTATCCCAGTAAAAGATCAGGAAAATTTCTATTTGCCAAATGAAACGGAGTCACAGAGTGCTTTGAATGTTCAAAGAAATGAAAAGCTATTTTGGGATTTGACTAGTTCGGTTTCATCAGGATCAGTATGAATAGAGCCCTACCAAATTCATGGCCACGAAAAACATGTCACGGACAGTGAAATCTGGTCTTTTGTGTGCTTTTACCCTATACTATACAGATTTCACAGGGGAGACCAGCATTTCTCAAATTGAGGGTCCTGATCCAGAAGGGGGGTGCGGGGGGGGGTCACAAGATTATTTTAGGGGGGTCGCGGCATTGCCACCCTTACTTCTGCACTGCTTTCAGAGCTGGGCAGCTGGATAGTGGCGGCTGCTGACTGAGGGCCCAGCTCTGCAGGCAGCAGCGCAGAAGTAAGGGTGGCAATAGCATACCATGCCATCCTTATTTCTGCACTGATGCTGGCGGTGGCTCTGCCTTCAGAGCTGGGCTCCCGGCCAGCAGCTGCCGCTTTCCAGCTGCCCAGCTCTGAAGGCAGGGCCACCCCTAGCAGCAGTGCAGAAGTAAGGGTGGCAGTACCGCAACCCTCCCACAATAACCTTGCTACCCCCCCCACAAATTCTTTTTGGGGCAGGACCCCTACCATTACAACATCGTGAAATTTCAGATTTAAATAGCTGAAATCATGAAATTTATGATTTTTAAAATCCTATGTCTGTGAAATTGACCAAAATGGACCATGAATTTGATAGGGCCCTAAGTATGAAGGAGAGAAAGAATAAAGACAGGGGAAATGACTGTCAGAAATTTCAATTTTAATCAGTCTTACCAAGAAATATTAGATGCATAGGCAAAGCAACCTACTTTTAAGAAAATTTAATCTTGGGTGGAGCAGTTATTGCAACCTAGAGGTTAATAGTTCCTTGTAATTGTTTACTGACTGCCACTTAAAAAAAAAGCAACCCTCCATTTGTAGTACTTGAGCTAACATGAAACCACATATTCAAAAGTGGTTTTCATCAGCTTTACACAGGAAGTACCATAGAGGATCATATCCATGACCCATCTAGCCCAGTATCCAACCTCTGACAGTAGCAAGTACAAGAAGCTTCAGAGGAACAAGTCACTCTGGTCTGGACAATTAAGTAATAATCTGTCCATAAGACAAGTTACACCCTGAAATAGGAGAGTTAATAAACTTTATACTTTCCCTCCCTCGCCAGAGTAAACATGGATATTCTTCTTTATCCATATGAAGATGGGGAAGAGGGATAGCTCAGTGGTTTGAGCATTGGCCTGCTAAACTGAGGGTTGTGAGTTCAATCCTTGAGAGGGCCATTTAGGGATCTGGGAGAATAAAAAAATTGGGGATTGGTCCTACTTTGAGCAGGGGGTTGGACTACATGACCTTCTGAGGTCCCTTCCTGGAATCCCATCTTGAGATGTTTAAGGGAAGAATCTATCATTGACTTAGAGTTGAACACCCAAGATGTGCGGAGACAATAAAATTACAATTAATGACCTTCCATGGGCCTACACTATTGTGGAACTTGGCATAATAATAAGATTCTTCTGAAACTGCAGATTTGGAAAGCAGCTTCTGATTCCTAATGGGATGAACTGCACAGGGTTACTTTGATAAGGGACAAGGTATGTTTTTCCTTAGAAGCTTGTCAGAATTCTGAACCTCCTCTGCCAGAAACTGTGAGATGAAAGTGCCATGCAAACACTGCATCCAGCTGGTCAGGGTTCCAAGTCAGAGAGCTTCAATACTTGGTTGGTCAGTGGCAATTAGTCTGACAGAGAACCTATGAGTAACTCCACTGAGATTGATAGCCCCTAATATGTTCACTTAATAGTAAGGTCACTGGAAATGGGTTTGGCAAAAATGCACATTCATCAGTTCATACTAATTAAGAGTACCAAGGATCTGGCTGAAATCCACCAGCATAACAGACAGGACTGCTCAAGAGATTTTGCCCTTCAGTGGGCTGAAAATCAGCAGTTGTTACTGCTCCATAAAACAGTAAAGAATATGTGGCTGAAGCAGAGAAAAAACAAACAGTGCACAGACTGTTAATGCTCTGGGATAGATGATGATGGCAACACAAATGGGTCTGATGCTTATGCATTCTGAGGCAAACACTTTGCATTGAGGAATTTTGAACAATTTTATTTCATTATTATGTATTATGTTTGGTCCATTACTTATGAATCCACTCTCCTGAGTCATCTGGTCACCAGCACAGAGCATTATGGGAGCAATTCATATAGTACTGTATCTTCGATAGGGTCTTAACTCATAAAGCTACAAGCACTGTATAAATGGCTCCCGAGATGCCCAGTGCACGTGACTCAGGAATGTGGATTCATAAATAATACTTGCCTTTAGAGGCGTAACACACAAACCATGTATCTTTTCATACCAGTATAACATTTGTGGTTTGTAATAAGATTGCTCTGTAAAGGAGCATAAAAGGAGCTCCATTAACTGGCAAATGTAATAACCATTTCTTTTGAGGCTCATTTCTAACTTGAAATGTACAGTCAGCATTTTTCAGGCCTTCAAGTCACTGTTAGTCCAAAGAAGTCTTGAAATCAACTGCCTCTGGTATGGTATATACAGAAAAGTCTGAGAAGCACGGAATGCCATAATGGAATAGTTAAAAAAATTTTATACAATCACCGACATAAAAATAGTTTTATCATCAACTTAGTATGACCCGAAAGGCTTGTCTTTTTCCTTTTACATGAAGTAGGGTAAATATCTTTCAGTTTGACTCACCCCATTAATTCAGATTCCCATCACTACTGTCTGAAGAGAAGCCATTAGTAACATACACAGTATTACTGTGCTACTGGCCCCATAAAGGTGAACCCACATCCTTCATGCAAGCAGATTATGCCAAGGCCAAATGAAGAATACAAACTCTATATTTTTTAGCATCCAAACTCCAGCAGAGGAAATTAATCCTGCAAGTGTCTTCCTCCCCCTACCTTCACGCTAAAAAGATTATTCTTCTATCCACTCACATATATCACTCCATATTATACAGAACTATTGACAGAAAAATAGACCCCAAAATGTCCAGTTAGATCAAGTTTATAAAAACCTTTAAAGTGATTACTAAACTGAGGGATATTGTTGTAAATGGGAGTCCATTCATGCCAAATTCAATTGGACCCAAATCTAAACTGCTTGCTCATCAAATACCTCAGCGCTCTAATCACAATTAACACAAAACAGAGCATCGAATCTGTGTTCATTACATTGTACCAACTGTGTTGATGTCGTTCAGCTTCCAGTACCTTGTACTTCGTGTTTGCAGGAATGTTTGTTTTCCAGCGGACCGTGTAGTAGCGAGCATCTGTGATCTTCTGATTTTTCGGCAGAGAGTTGTCTGCCCAAGTGATCCTTATGGTGTCATGGCTCAGAATGGAAGCCTGAACTCCCACCGGTGGCATCATGGGGGAGGGATCTGGCACTGGAGTGTATGGAGCATTAATAACAAATAAATCAACTTCGGAAGTGTCTAGAGGATTGATGGGTAAAAAGTAGTGTATTATAATTAAAAAGGGAAAATGTGGCATTTTAATGTAAACAAAAACAAAAAAGGAAATGCAGGGTAATACAATGGAATGAAAGATGAGGAATGGAGAAAAAGAGAGAAAAGCCAGAGTTAATAGGGAACATAAGACTAGCAAAGTAATTATTCCATCCCGATCGCTTCTTAATGAAAAGGTTATGAATAAAAATATCCTGTAAAGTTCATCACGTAACCATGCTAACGTCTATGAACCTCAATCACCATATAAAGTACTTTCAGGATAAAATACTAGTTCAAACCTTTGGCTTTATTTGCCTCAAAAACATCCACTTATTTCTTCTCCAGAAAACAATGATATGAGAAGAACAAGATGGACTTCTTAGGGATAAGTAATTAGTGTTTCATACAAGATTACTGGAGAAGTATCATCTTTCAGAGCATTTTGGGAAAAAAATCTGTTATATGAAATATTCAGTGATTCAGGGAATTCAAACTCCAAGGTACTCTAGAAAACCTAGCAGAATTCCTGGTCTTCAAAAGAAAGATTAAACTCACAACAATGTTCACATCTGATGAATTATCTCTTAAAACAAGGCCAAAATGCTACACAATGTTAGCAATGCCAAGAAGTAGAACGAGACATAGGATAACAGCAACTCAGAGGCTAATGGATTACTCTGCTTAAAGCCCAAGATAATATCAGGTTTATTATCGGTTTATTACAAGATGAAAAACATTATCCTAATGCCTCATTTAATGTAGTTACTGCAAAACAAGACCTAAACACATCATACAGAGAATGCATGCATTATAATCAGCGTCTCAGCTTGAAAGATAAATGCTATCCTTTTTCTGAGACATCCATAAAAGGAAAAAATTAGGACCAGATTTTTCAAATTGTACATGTATCATCTGTGCTACACAGTTAAAGCCACATTCTGAAATGAGAACATTTGTAAGTTTTTGTAGGGTAAATTCTAGAATTTAAAACCAAAACCAAACATACAGTTTTGGGTAGTTTAATAGCTGGCTTAACAATTGAAGTTAACCACAAAGGTAATAATGTGAACCAGTTTAGGACACATAGAATATCTGATATCATAGGAGAATAAAACTCTATTGCATTATGCATTTTCTCATGTCTTTGATTGTTTCCTGGGACTCAAGGCTATAATTTTCACTTATGAGTAAACAATAAATTAAAAGAAGACAAACATTGTCCTTTACCTGTATGAGGCCTGGTCACTGCACTCTCATAGAGTGGGATTCCTTCACCAACATTGTTAAATGCTTTCAGAGTTATGACATAGTGGGAACTTGGATCTGATGGAAGAAAAATTCACATGTAGTTTTAGTGCAATTTCTCATTGCAAATTGTTAGTTACTTCTATTTTCTGCCTCTAGTTCCTCTATACATCACTCACTGCTTTACTTGTTAACAGACAAATGCATCCAATAAGCAGCAAAACTAGAACTGAGAGTTTTCTCAAAGACTTCTTCTTCCAGCATGCTTCGTGTATCAGAACGTACAAGAGTTCTCGCATACTGCAGGATGTCTGTATTCATACCAAGTCTTTAACTGGAGCAAGACTGAGATAACATTGAGGAAAAATACCCCAACAGTTTCTATAACATTACCATATTATCCTAGGCCCTGTTCTACTATCCTAGGCCCCAATATAGTTCCGTATTGTCACACATTTCACTTCAAAGCACTTTCCCTAGATGCCACAAAACAGCCTGTAAGGGTTTGTTTTCCAAATCTTTAGACCTTTTCTTATTTGGAGAGCTCATTTTTTAGTGATAGAACAGTGGGGTGGTGCTCATCACAAGGGTTTCTTATAATACTCGAAGGAAAATCTAATACTTGCAAGGTATGAACAAATCAAGCAGAACAATGCTTCCTCTCAATGAACTTGGGATGCTGGCTTTTTTCTCTTTTTATCAGGAAACTTTTATGATAAATGTCAGTTAAGTTTCGAATCTCAATGTAGAATCTTCATGTAGCGGGGCAGTCACTCTGCTCTGGTTAAGAAGGGGTTAAAAGCAGCCAAGAGCGGCTGGTTGGGTAGTCAGCCACACCTGTGGTTGCACCCAATTAGGGCACAGCTGGCTGGCCCTGATAAAAGGGCAGGCTGAGGGAGTGAGAGAGAGACTTGCTCCAGCTGAGGAGCAGAGAGAACCAGGCTGCCTGGGAGAGCAAGCAGGGTACCTGAGGCAGAGCAGGGCTGGGGAAAGACAGGCGGAGCTGAGGAGCTCTGGCCTGGTGAGTCCCCAGGCTGAGGCCTTGTTAAAGGCCAGGGGAGGTACTAGGACTGCAGGGAGGCAGCTGGGGCTAGAAAGACAGCAGATCCAAACCCCCTTGCCGATGATGAGTGGCCACTTCAGACTGCAGTTTGCCCCTCAGGGAAGGGGCTAGATGAGGACTGGCAGTGGGTCACTGAGGCGAGGTGGGCTTAGGGGTTCCCCGGGGAGGGGAGACTGAGTGTGGGGGCACTACTGTGGGGCAGCACCCCAAGGTAAGGGGTCTGGGAGGGATGCGGGGCCTGAAGAGCTATAAGTGGTGAAGATCAAGAGTTAGGAGGCACCAGTAGGAAGACACGGGCCAGCAGGAGGCACTCTGAGGCTGGAATGGAGTTAATTCCCAGATGACCAGCAGGAGGCACCGTGGCGGTGAGTACTACACTTCATAATGGAAGAATCTTTGAAAAATACAGTTCTGTATTTTTTTTAAAGCTGTTACTTGGAAAATACCAATACAAATCAGAGTTAAAATTTAGAAATCAATGTTAGTGAATGTTCCTTACCCAAGTTCTCAATGGTGTAATAGCGTTGTTTGTAGTCCACTTTGATAGTCTGTGCATGAGGACTGCCAATGCCATACCCTATAGCATATCCTCTTACAACAATGTTCTGGTTTTCAGGAGGAGTCCAGCTAACTACAATACTTGTAACAAGTGGGCGAACATGTAGGGAGCTTGGAACTTCAGGAACACGAGTTTCTGTTACAAAAAGAAAAATGCAATTTAAGGGATTTATCATTAACAAAAATCATGAAACCAAGTATTCTTACAAGCTTGTCAGACCCAATTTAACCCCTTGTGCTGCCAAAATTAACCTAATTTTATATTCTAATATATACAGAAATTCATACTTCTAATACTTTTCATAAAGGAGAACTTTTACACTGGAGCAAAATATTACCTACAGAGACAAATCCATTTAACTTTCTGGCTTTTGTTTATTTTCCGTGCCACTTTGCAGTTTTTCAAAATTTGCTTAAAATAAAGGATTTACCCCACTCCATGCTCACTAACCATTTACTTCTTATGTATGTTACTGCAGCACAGTCACATTGCTGACTTTTTTGACATCAAAATATTTCCATGACAACAGACTGATGACACAGCAAAAAGATTATGACTTCACTGTAGAATTAAGTAGACAATTTTATAGCTTTAACAACTGCCAATAAGAAGTTATTAAATTTGCTACATAAATCACTTGTGATTTGTCCAGTGAACTCAAGGTTAGTAGTCCCTCTTTAAATCTATAAGCCCCCTTTACTTAACAAAGCAAGTACACAGACAGACATATTGTGACTATGTGGCTAATGTTTAATACTCTCATAAATCTGCATCACCTCACTGGTCTAGTTATGAGCCCACTGCGTGCAATCTTACTGCTGAGACATCATCAGAAAGGAGCACCTGTGGAATCCACATTAAGTGTCTGAACATAGCAAACACTCAATCAGGATCCAATCAAATCGGTCAAAACTGTGTAGCTGAGTTCAGATGGATTTCCATAGCACTATCAGAAGCATAGCACCAAAGTAATTTTAATGAACGGCTTTTACCACCATTGTTAATTGAAAAATAAGCAAACAAACTTAATATATATGTCTGCACCTTTAACTAAATTGCTTGAAAGTAAAGGAAAAATAGCTGCTTTTTATTTGCATTACTTTCTCCATCCAGTGGAACCTGCAGTGGCAGATGTTAAATATTCCAAATAAAAGATAAGATGGATGAATATTAGGTTCACACACACAAAAAATCAATTCCGCTAGTTCTGCTGGCTCCTGCCTGCAGGGTTTCTCGCTTAATGAACTGTGTTTTATTTATTGAAAATATTCAACCAACTGCATTGATCAGGATGTCAGATCAGAACATGCCTATTGGCCTGCCTGACCTAGAGGGCTTATGGTCTCCATCTAATATTACTGGTCAATTAAAATTCACAATTATTAAATATAAAAAGCTACATTAATACAATGTTAAAAATGAGATATTAAATTGTACAAACTCGGTCCATTCTAAACTTCTCAACAGTGTACAGGGGCCATTCCATCAACTGGAGATCAGCTGTGTGCAGAGGTGCCACAGCCACCCCACTGCATGAGGAGGCTGGGTAGTGCAAGCACCATTATGGTAGCACTACACTACCATAAGAGTGCCTTATACAAGAGAATCTTCCATGAGCCAAGGTGAGCAGAGTATAAGGCTGCTTTAAACAAAAAAGGAGGAATAAAAAGGAAGGTGATAAAGAGAGAGGAAAAAAAAAAAAAGAAATGCAAAAAAAGATTAACAGATTATTAAAATGGATCCTAGGACTCTATTCATAACCACTTCTAAACTGAAATGTCTGTCTGTGGCCAGGAGCGCCGCCAGCTTTTTCGCCGCCCTAGGCGGCGGAAGGTCCCGCCCCCAAAATACCGACGACGACCGGGGCGCCGGCATCCCCCAAATGTTAGCGCCCTAGGCAACTGCCTAGGTCGCCTAATGGGTTGCGCCGGCCCTGTCTGTGGCTACCTTTTGTATAAGCTACTAAAGGCAGTGTTCTCTCCAGCTCCCTAATGTTGGCTGCTATTTTGTGACTCTTTACCTTAGCCATTAGTCTCCAAAGTGGAACCTGTTACATACTTTTTGAAAATCTAAAATATAGTGCACCTACTGAATTCTCCTTACCTATCATGGCAGCTATATATCATCAAATAACGTCAGCAGATTAGTTAAGCATGGCCTCACACACATTGGTTATCCTTAAACACCTCTGTTTTTTAAGATATTCTCTTACACTGTCACTGAATGCAGTTTCTAAGAGTTCTTGCATGAAATGATGAAGTGACACTTTTTAAAAGAATAGTTTGCTTCTTACCAAACTCAACTGCAGTTGGTCAGATTCTGGACAGCCCCAGCTAAACCATCTTTCCTCACTCAAATCCCTCCTAGAGACTCAGGATAGGATTTTTAAACCATCTAGAGGATTTAATTTTAAATGGAAGATGATATGGGTCTAAATTCCCTAGACTACTTTGAAAATCTTAACCTCGGTTCTTCCATAAGACCCAAATAGTTACCATTCTCAGTCAAATGCCCTCTTACCCTCTCTCTACTATAAAGAAGAAAGAGGTGAGAGAGAAAGAAGTGTAGAAGAAGAAACAGATTCACACTCTGGTGATAGGCTAAGTACTTAAGTCACCACATAATCTTATTATTGTTACCTTCATCCACATTTTTCCTTTCTCTACTCAGTCTTTGTGCTTCCCATTCATTTCACCATGACTATAGTTAGGCCTCAACCTGCAATGTACAATGTGTGGGCAGACTGCTGAACACACACAGCCCCACTGCAGTCAACAAGACACCCCCTAAGCAGAGCAGTCTGCCAAAGCACAGGACCTTTAAAGATTGGGGCATTAGACTGGAATTCTTTGGGGCATGCACTGTGTTTTATTTGCTTCATAAAACACTAGCCTGCTGTATAAATAATAAGTATATGATCACACTTTTGCTTGCCTCAAGGAACAACTTTCCCCCCACTTTTGCAGGGTGAAAACATGTGGAAGATTAAAGTCAGGTACCCAATTACATTATTTCTTTTCAATTGACATTGAATAATTAATAACTGATGTTGGCACCCTGTAATTAGGTATTATTTAGTGGGGAAGGCAACACAATATATAGAACGGAAAGTAAAGAAGCAATATTTACATCTTCAGTTTTCAGGCCAATTTCTTGACAGGAATTTTATTACATTAGTGACTACTACTTAAATTATATATAAATAAAATGCATGTGTCCTGTTGTGCAATTAGAATATAGTAAGCACAACTGAGCAAAATTATGTTTGCCTTGGAAAAAAATCTGACAAATTTTGTGGTTACCCTGGTCAACGAATTTTGAGGTCTTTAAAGTCAGAAACATGCGTATGGTCCTTACCATCTAGATCACTCTCAAAAGTTTCTGCTGATATCCAATCAGTAGCTGGTCCTGTACCATTGCTTGTTAAGGCAGCCACACGGAAACTGTATTCTGTACCTCGCTCAAGACCTAATATAAAAACAATATACAAGTTACTAAAATAGGAGCTCTAATGGTGATCAAAGAATCACAATTTCTAATTAAAACATCAAGAATCTCACTATCAGACTTTGACAGTAAAAGCTTGTTAATGCAAAACTAAATGAGTGGATGCACACACTGTAGCTGCTGTTGTGACATCGTTTGGGTCAAGCCTGAAACAGAGCCAGCAAGTTAAGTGCATTATGTTTTGGCCTTTCCCCCTTGAGACTGCTGTTGAGCATAACCTGAGGTCAGGAATGGAAATCAGCACTACTTGCAGTGAGACTCCAGTAAGTGAAACTGACACAAATTATAGTGTAACAGCCAGACTGTGACAGCAGACACCCAGGACTACGGCACTCTGGAGACCTTCCCTGTAGGTCACTGGCAGAACAGCATGAATGTAGTTTGCAACATATATAGCCAGCTGATAAATGAAAGACTGCTTTTCATGCTAGTAGCCCTTTGTCTGCACAACAGAAACCTCCACATTTCTATAACTAACCTTCTGCATTTAGTGCCAGCTATTGAGTGATCAAAGTATGTAGAAAGTGAATTATTCTTCTTAGAAAAACATCTACAAGCTATAACCAAAGCAATGGGAAGATACACTGTAATAGTTAATATATACCTTTATCAAACATACATATGAATAAGAGCATCCACCATTACCCCCAAAACCTACCACTGTGCCATTTAAAGTATTTTAAATAACGAACATAAACCTTTACTGACATGGTTTGAAAAACACTTCCTCTGTGGGCAGTTATTCCATACTTGTCCATTATGGGATTTCTTGCACCTTCCTCTGAAACATCTGGTACAGATCAGTGTCACAGACAAGATACTGAATTAGATGGACCACTGGTGTAATCCAATGTGGCAATTCCTATGTAGTGGGAGCTAAGAATTCAAGATGATATCCAAAGAGCCTTAAACCCAGGATTCAAAGGATAATGTAACATCTTGGCGGAAACGAGCCAAGAAAAAAACAAAACACACAACTTAAAAATCCCCCGAGCGTAAAATCTAGTGGTACAACTAAAGTAATATTAGTTTCACAGATCAACTAATTTTTAAATGAACACTAGAGTTAAAAATCAGTTCAGCATCACCTTCATTATTCACATTTTAGTTTATTATAATAAAAGTTTAGAATTTATTTCTCGTATTTGCACTATTCAGAGCACTCAATTTCAGTTTTGTTTATAAACAATTTCTAATCAGTTCCACTTTACAGCATTCTGTTATATGAAAATAGTAAAGTCTGGATTGTGAAGGCTATTTTTAAAGGAATACCATTCCTCTGAAAATTTTCCATTGACCTGTCAACTGATGTTAAGTTTACAAAATTCAGATTGTTCTGACAGAGCCCATTTAAATGTACTAATGATATGGGTTGCATGCTGAATTTCCCTAGTGACAAGGGTATGATGGGACTGAAACAAAACAAGTGTTTCTAAGTGTACTTTGGTTTGGCTTTACATGCCCTAAATAGAAGAGGTCCTGCTCCATTCTAGAACGCCACAGCACCACTGAAACTCACTGTGCATGGAGCTGGCAGATCTGGGAACAAATCATGCAATTGCCTTTTTTCAGTGTGTGTTCATCTAGTTAGGCTATTATTTTTAGAGCCCTGCGTGGATACAAAATTTGTATCCACATCTGATCTGCAAACATGGTCCACAGATTTGCAGGGCTCTAATTATTTTATCTCTTATAGCAAAAACAGTGGCTGGCTAGTTGTGACTTCAGAGATTAAAAAATGAACAAAACATTTAGAATCACTTATGTGTTGAGTGTCCTGGTTACTCTTGTTATACGACGTATTCAGTACAATTCTACTATCAACAATAAAAAACTTACATTAGCACTTTTACAAAGGTTCCACTTTGCAGATAAGGAAACTGAGGCACGGAGGATTTAAGGGACTTGTCCAGTACATGCAGCAATCCAATGGCAGAATTAGGAATAGAACTCAGGTCATGACTTCAGTCCTGCCCTACCTGCTGTCCCATGCTGCCTCCAAACTTACCACAATCAGCTCATGTAAAGCACATTTTCAGGTCACCTGTAAAGACTAGGAGTGTATAGAACCTTGTTCCCAAACCTGCCATTCCCAGAAACAATCAGGACCTACTCAGCTCCTGATAACAGGAGCTTGGGGATAATTGTGACTTTTTTCAATTTTGACTAAATGATGTAAAATAGCTTACCTTCGATTAGCTGGAAAAGTTGTGTCCCACCAATGCTCTCGGTTACCTCACTCTTACGAGATGCTTTACGGTAGCGAATTTTGTAGCCGGTGATTTGACCATTGTGTGTTCCTGCAGGAGGGGGTTGCCAATGTATCATGATGCTCTGTGAAAGGTAAAATGCATTATAAATTACTGCCTCCCATCTAGCCGATCAAACTTATTCCTAATGCTCCATGTAGTACTATCTTGCTTTAAGTATTGGTGCATACCAAAAAAATAAAAAATACAAACAGTAAAACAGGGGAGGTTTAGAAAAGAATTTTTAACTAATCTGCAAAAATACTCAAATTGTAAAATCTTTGTGCCTAAAATAAAAATGAATGTGCACATGGTTCTCTATTTTAAAGTACCCAGGAGGCTATCCCATAATAATGTTTATATGCACATATGTATACACACACATATATGAAATTATAAATCAGACACAGGGCAGTAGTTAATCACTGGGAACACATTCTAGTTCTCTTACGGGCTTTTGCATTTGATCTAAACTCTTCTGTTCTATAGTACGAAGCCTCTGTGCTTAGCCGTGGTGCATTGCCACTGCCCAACTCCTATTCAGTTACGTGTACTCCTAACCCACAATGCAGCTTGTGCTGCTCCAAACACAGGGTCATAATTCCTCTAGTTTGTTAGAACATACACAAATGAACAGAAGACAGCAGGCACTGTTTCCCAGAGTAAGACCTGAGCTGTACCAAAACTGGTAAAATTATCCAAGAGGTTGGAAACTAAGGACATGTAGGTTGGAGTAATCAGGTGATGCACATGGAAAGAGAGCCTGTCCTGAACCTGAGTACTTGGGGAGATAGTACAGGACTGATCTGGACTAAGCCAATCAGGCCCTGTGATCTGGAGAGGGGCAGTCTATCTGGGAGAGGTGGACATGTGTCAAAGTCTGCTTGAGGGATGGGGGGATTTGAAGGAAGAGTCTAAGGGGGCTTGACATTTTGGTCTACCTGGGCTCCATCTACCACTCACCCACCTGTCAAAAATGGCAAATTAACAGCATCTTACCTTGGAATTCCGCACTTCCAGCGACAGATTCTGGGGTGCAGCACTGGGGACTAGAAATGTTTTTAAAAATTACTCCTCCAAAACTCTAAGTAATATAATTCCTCCCTGATATTGGTCCATTGTATAAGAGATCTTGGGATCTGACTTCTAAGAGTCTTAGACCATATTTTATATACTCATTAAATAGTTTTACCATGAATACTTTATGATACACAGCAATCGTTCAGCTAAGTAGGTCTTATGGTATATATATCTAGAGGTACAGGTTCTACTTTTTTAACCTGAGTGCCTATTATTAAGCACCTGAATAAAAGTGGCCTGATATTCAAAGTTTCTGAGCATCTACATCTCCCACTGACAACACTAGAAGAGATGATTGCTCAGCATCTTTTAAAATCAAGACATTTACTTAGGTTCCTAATTTTGGGCACCCAAATTTGAAATTTTGGCCCTATTCTTTATATCATGATATCCTGCCAAAGGAAAACTGGCTACAAAGTAGCTCAGATCTGTTTAGTGGTGGAAAATGAGAAATTCTTTGTTAAACTGTTTAGTTAAACAGTATCAGGGGTTAGCCGTGTTAGTCTGTATCCACAAAAACAACAAGGAGTCTGGTGGGACCTTAAAGACTGACAGATTTATTTGGGCATAAGCTTTCGTGGGTAAAAAACCCACTTCAGATGCATCTACCCACGAAAGCTTATGCCCAAATAAATCTGTTAGACTTTAAGGTGCCAACAGACTCCTTGTTGTTTTAGTTAAACAGTAGCAACTTTGGTATCATGACATTTATAATTAGGCTGTGAGAAAATGAAGCAAAGGATATATTAGAGAGCCTTAGACCCTGTTATGTCCCCTCTGCACTGATTCAGTGGTGCAAAACTCACAAAGTTATCCCAAATTAATAGCTGAGTGTTCTCCTGGCATAGAAGCGAAGAGCCAGCATAGTGTAAGGGGCTAGGGTGAGGCTGCAGCATAATAAGGCTATATAGGTTGGGATCAGAGCATGTTGAACTCTGGTGATACTTAGCTGGCAGAATAGTTCCTAGGGAACCATTCCAGACAGCATCAATTGAGAGCCTTCCTACGGCTACCGTAATTTACGCTGGAGACTGACTAAACTCAGCATAGGGGAGGCAGAAGGGCAGGCTTCTCCCTGAATGTGAGCTCAGCATAGGTGAGGATTAAGTCCTGCACTCTTTCACAAGGACGAAAACAGATGAAGAAGAAAACAAAAACTGAAAATTTTCTGCAAGTGGAGCCTGCTTGCAAATAGTGGGAGGGAAACCTGAAAAAGGGAAGAAGTATCTGAAGGGCAATAAAGAATGAATAATTACAATCATATTTTAGAGCTAAGCATTACAGGTAAAAGCCAGTGTTAATAGTGGCCACTCAACAATTTTTTTAATATAGCCAAATTTACTTCCCTTTCCGACTGGCTTGCCTGAAATACTGTAACAATCGCCTGCTTTTAGCAATACTACTGATTTAACAATATCCACATGGGAACCAGATCAAAAATACAGTGTTTTCTCCATCAGCTAGCAAACTTAGAAGGTGAATTATTAAAGGGAAAAAAGGAGAAGAAAAAATGGGAAAATGTAAGAACAAATATGAAACATCAAAAAAATCATTAATTTATCATAGCTGTGCTGTATGTGCCACTACAAAGAAGCATCTTTTAAATTTAAGACTAGGACTTAATCATTCCAATGCAAGTATTTATGCTGGGGTTGATGAAAACTCTCTTAATGTGAAAAATCTGCTACATACAAGTAGTTACAGAAACTCAAAAAAAAAAAAAAAAAAAAAGTTTGGAGTTACCGGCTTCAGTAGTAGTCTCTGTGTTTTTGATCTAGATATGTTGTACAAGTGTTAGCCCATGATGTGAATATTAGGGAAATAATTGCTTCTTTATTAGAAAAGCAGATGTTTTTGCAGGTATAGTAATCTCCTTCCACCCATTTCCAACAATCTCAAAGAGGTCTATTCAGCATGCATGAGCATATGCCGCAACCACATCATGATACAGGGCAATGTGTCGCAAGAAACTCTTGCAGATCTATTCGGCTAAAAATCCATTTAATCGGAAGAGATCACCAAATGATTTCCACAAAAAAACTGGAATAAAGCAACTCACCATCTGACAGAGTTTGCACAACAACATCTTGGGTAGAGACTCCAGGACCGTGTTTATTGTAGGCTACCACTCGGAAGCTGTACTCGGTATATTTCTTTAATCCATTAATGGTGTAGGAGTGACCTCCAACATCAACATCCTGTTCACAAACAAAGATACATGCGACTCAATCCCTAAAGCAATGCTGACATGCTAACAGGCCTGGCTCCAGGCAAGCGCTGCAACCTGGTGTGCTGGGTCACGGTGCTGCTCAGGTTTGGCCCCCGCTCCATCATGATGGAGGGGCAGCTGGGCCAAACCTAACCAGTGCTGTGACCCTGTTCACTGGGCTGCAACACCTGGAGTGGCGAGCTGTGCTCAGCCCTGTGGGTGGGATAGGAGCCACCACTGCAGGGTGAGTCACACACACAAAAATTAACAGACAAATGGGAAATGCTGACTATCTATGGTTTTTTTTTACCCACCATAACAAGCCTGCAGCTCAACTCATAATCAGCTACAGTGGCAGCATTGTGGCTTTTTCCATTAAAGTCACAATCTATTGAGTCAACAAAGCTTAGTCACTTAAGAGGATCCCACTCACTTCCTCCAAAATACTAGCCACGGAACTCAAGCAATGGAAATACACCTCTACCTCGATATAACGCTGTCCTCGGGAGCCAAAAAATCTTACGGCGTTATAGGTGAAACCGTGTTATATTGAACTTGCTTTGATCCACCAGAGTGTGCAGCCCCGCCCCCCAGAGCGCTGCTTTACCGCGTTATATCCAGATTTGTGTTATATCGGGTGGCGCTATATTGAGGTAGCGGTGTATTTGCAAAGATTAGGGATCACATTAAAGCCACCAATTAAATTAGCTGTTTCCATCTCTCGTAAAAGAGGAACGAGTCTGTCTACAAACTTAGCAAGCCTACTTGACATAGTCTGAGTTAATATTGCTAAACTTAAGATCCTCACTGTTTCCAATACTTCTTAGCAAGCTCAATGACTTGGCTCTTAAGTACTCCCAGGACACATTCTCTTGTGATGGTGCATGAGCCTTTTGGTGCCCTCTGGAGAGGACTGCATCCTTAATGTTTCCCACTGCAGTGGTGGCCCTTAGAGAAGGGCTCTGTGGGACAAACGGCCTGGAGATACATTTTCGTATTAATTCCCAACAAGGACTCAGTCAGTTCAGGAATTAGATATGAGATACATGTAAAGCTTTGTGGAGGGAATGGAGCCAGATACTTTTGTTAAGCTATTGTTGTTGTGCTTAAACCAAAACTGCTGAAATAAATCCAAAACCCAGAGAGGCTTTTTGTATTTAGGTCTTCTTTAAACTTTCTGAGTACCCACTCAGATCCAACCTTGCCCTTCCATAAATATTTCTTCATACACATTTGCTAATTTGGGGCATTGTCTATGTAAAGGCTGGTGCAGCTTACCTAAAATCAGTTTTAAAATGAGCAATTTGGTTAAAACCATGCAAACTCCAGTATGAAAACACATATTGATATGTAATTGGATTGTCGATTCATCTTGCCTTGGTAAAAGCTAAACCAGCACAAGTCAGTTGTAAACTGATAAACTGATGTAAACTCCTATGGATTTTCTTAACTAATTTGTTTTTAAACTAATTTTAGTTTAACTCATGCAACTTTTATGTGTAGATCAGGCCTGAACAAGTCATGTATCAGTTTGTTGCTATATGAGATGAGTTAGAACATAGAATACTGCCTTAATTCCGTTATGTTCATACTTCATGAACCCCATAATACTATAAAACTCAGTTCCTCTTTTCAGAGGGACATTCAGTTTCTATAGCTCCATAGTTTAACCCTTAATATGCTGGCATTATCCAAACTGCCAGTCAAATGATTGGCAGGATGTTTTGAGAAACTCAGAGGAAAAGTGTTATAACTAGAAAGTATTGTTACTGGGTATATGGCTGAATAAACTGGCATTATATTCTGTCCAGAGAGATATAGGTATCATACCTGTTCATTATCTGTCCCCTTTTCCATGTAATAGAGCTTGTAGTTCTGGATTTCACCATTGCCCGACAACGGTGTGTCCCATGTGACAGTGATTGAAGTGGGTGAATTAGCATATGCTCGAATGTTCGGTGCTGGACCAGGAAGTTGAACTGGAACGTAAACATGAAACTAGTGTAAATTCATCAAACGTAACTGAGGCAAACCCAAAAAGCAATCAACCCTGAAATCCTCCTTAAAACAGGTATTCTGGGTAACTGAACAAACCCATTAATATTACTGTACATTTTGCAGCCACAAGTTGTGTCCGCAATGGGAGTCCACCCTTCTGCAAACTTATCCCTACATATTGTGCATAGACTTTTAGGCACATTCTACTAACAGCGAATCAAACTCCACTCCATTACACCAGTTTTATATAGATGTCACTTCCCTGACATCAAAGGAGTCACATAAGCATAAAACTGGTGTAAAGGAGAGATTTTCCACCCTCTTCCACACTACCTCAGTTTCAGAATACCTGAACTCCATTTCACGAATTGGCAGATTGAGAGATATGGTATTGTCTCAAATGATAGAAAACCTCATTTTTTAATCTCATTATTTGCAAACCCTGCAGACCACAGAGCAACTTCTGATTTCAAAAGGAGTTCTACTGCAAAGGTACATTATATGCTGGAGCTTTTTATACTGCATTTCAGAGAGATATTCTGAATGTACCTGCTCTCCATTCACGCCAAAACAGAACTTGCTTTGAAGAACACAAATATCAGCCCAGCTGGTGTAACAGATGGAACAAAATCAAAGAACCTCTGACACTAATACTTTCTTCCCTCTCTTCCTCCAAAACAAACAAAAATTATTCCGTTCTTTGTGTCACTGTGAAAATTTCGTTTCTGAGGTAGAAATCTGCAAAGGCACTTACATTTACAACAAATGCTTTAACATTAGTAAACCACTTCCATACACTTTAAAAGGGATGAAAAATACATGCTTAAGTAATTATAATATGTTGATCTAGCTGTCTTTGTGTAGTGCACATTCAAAGTATTTGCACTTTCTATGCTCAGCTGAGGCAATTATGTGTGGAATACAGGAACAAGTGGTACAGAACAGAGATAAAACATTAACAGAAGTAAAAGTAATCATATTTATAGAAACTAAGGGTTGATGGGATCAGAAAGATCTTCACAGAGTCATAAGAGATAAAAATAATGGCCTGATTTTCAGAGCTGTTGGAATGACCCCATCTCCCACTGGGGTCAATGAGAGCTGCAAGCGCTCAAGACTTTTGAAAAAGAGGCAATAAAACTCCATTTTAAACAGCATGACTAAAATAGGCAACATTCTGAGCAGCTGTCTGTTCTCTCATGGACTGTGTATAGTTACTGATGTTTTAATCCACCTAGCCATTATTGATAGACACAGCTCATTAACTACCAGACCCTCAAAAGCTCAACACAACTGGAAATATCACAAGTACCCCAGAAAATTCTGGTTTGGACAGAAGCAAGTTGTCACTCTTATCACCATCCAGAATAAAGGTTACTCTTCAGGGAGAAACTCTTGGCTTTCAGAACTGAAAAATGCTCTTTATTTTCCTTATGACTGGCAATCATATCCCATTCTTAAAAAATACAGATTTAGGTAGTGAAACAGACAAGACAGTTACCCATCTTTTCGTAACCATTGTTCTTCAAGATGTGTTGCTTATGTCCATTCTATTCTAGGTTTGGCATGCCCATGTGTGCAGTCATCGGAGATTTTTGACTTAGTGGTATCCGGAGGGCCAGCTGTGGTACCCCCATGGAGTGTCGCGCTCATGCGTTGGTATATCAGGTGCCGCCGGCCCTATGCCCTCTCAGTTCCTTCTTACTGACAACTCCAAGAGGGGCAGGAGGGCGGGTAATGGAATGGACATGAGCAACACATCTTGAAGGTAACCGTTTTTTCTTCGAGTGCTTGCTCATGTTGATTCCATTCTAGATGACTCACAAGCAGTGTCCATGGAGGTGGGCTCGGAGTTCAGTCTTGCAGCTTGCAGCACTGCTCTGCCAAAGCCAGCCTCTCAAGCTTGCTGGGTAAGCGCATAATGAGATGCGAACGTACAGACAGACGACCAGTTAGTGGCCCTACAGATCTCTTGGATTGGTACCTGTGCCAGGAAGGCCGCTGACGATGCTTGTGCCCTAGTCCAGTGTGCCATCACGATCGCTGGCAAAGGCACCTTCGCCAGCTCATAGCAGTGGCGGATGCAGGCCATGATCCAAGACGAAACCCTCTGAGCAGAAACTGGGCGACGTTTCATCCTGTCTGCCACCACAACGAACTGTGTTGACTTACGGAATGGCTTCATTCTATCTACGTGGACGGCCAACACCCTCCTGACATCCAGGGTGTGTAGCTTGTGCTCCTTATCTGACGTATGAGGTTTTGGAAAGAAGACGGGTAAGTATATGTCCTGGCCAGTATGAAACTGGGAAACAACTTTGGGCAGAAATGCTGGGTGCAGTCCCAACTGGACCTTATCCTTGTAGAAGACCATATAGGGTGGTTCTGAAGTAAGCACCCTGATCTTGGACAGGGTCAATGTTTTCGTGACCACAAACGAAATCTTCCAGGAGAGAAGCAGGAGAGAGCAGGAAGCCAGAGGTTCCAAAGAGCTCCATGAGCTTTGACAGCATCAGATTCAGGTCCCAGGGAGGGACAGGATCCCGGACTTGTGGGTAGAGATGCTCCAGACCTTTACAAAATTAAGTTTCCTACCTTGTTCTTCGAGATGTGTTGCTCGTGTCCATTCCATTCTAGGCACGTGCATGCTCACGTGCACAATTGTCAGACTTTTGCCTTAGCAGTATCTGTAGGGTTGGCTGTGGCGCCCTCTGGAGTGCCATGCTCATGCATCGGTATATCAGGTGCTGCCAGCCCTATGCCCTCTCAGTTCCTTCTTGCCGGCAACTCCAACAGAGGGGCAGGTAATGGAATGTACATGAGCAACACATCTCGAAGAACAACAGTTATGAAAAGGTAGGTAACCATTTTTTCTTCTTCGAGTGCTTGCTCATGTCAATTCCATTCTAGATGACTCACAAGTAGTATTCCTGGAGGTGGGCTCGGAGTTCACAGACGTGTGGCTTGTAATACAGCTCTACTGAAGCCGTCGTCTCCAGCTTGCTGGGTAAGTGCATAGTGAGACATGAACGTGTGAACGGACGACCAAGTGGCGGCCCTGCAGATATCTGGAATTTGCACATGAGCCAGTCAAGTGGGCGGTTACAATCGGCGGTGGAGGCACTTTTGCCTGATCATAGCAAAATCAAACACAGGCGGTGATCCAAGATGAAATTCTCTGGATGGACACTGGATGACCTTTCATCCTATCCACCACCGCGATGAACAACTGTGTCGACTTGCTAAACGGTTTGGTCCTTTTGATGTAGAAGGCTAGCGCTCTCCTGACATCGAGGGAGTGCAACCTACATTCCTCAGACTTACGAGGCTTTGGGAAGAAGACTGGCAAAAATATGTCCTGGCTCATGTGAAATTGCGAAACCACCTTGGACAGGAAAGCCAGATGCAGCTGCAGCTGGATCTTCAGACAGAAGTTATCGCCACCAGAAGAGCAGAAGGGAACAGGACGCCAAGGGCTCAAAGGGAGCTCTCATGAGCCGCTCGAGTACCAGATTCAGGTCCCATGGAGGGATTGGGTCCCAGACCTGAGGGTAGAGTCACTCCAGACCTTTCAAGAACCATCCAGTCATGTTATGAACGAAGACCAACCTGCCCTGGAATGGAGGGTGAAAGGCTGACATGGCAGTCAAGTGGACCTTAATTGATGAAAGGGACAAGCCCTGGAGCTTGAGATGCATAAGGTAGTCCAGGATCAACTGCAGTGAGGCCTGCTCAGGCCTAACCTGTTGGGCCGAGGCCCAGCATGTGAATAATTTCCATTTGGCCAGATAGGTTGCTCTAGTGGAGGGCTTTCTACTACCCAGTAGGACCTGCTGGACGTGGGCCGAGTACTCCTGCACTTCAGCAGTCAACCATGCAACAACCAAGCTGTTTAGCGGGGAGGGATAGCTCAGTGGTTTGAGCATTGGCCTGCTAAACCCAGGGTTGTGAGTTCAATCCTTGAGGGGGCCATTTAGGGATCTGGGGCAAAAATCTGTCTGGGGATTGGTCCTGCTTTGAGCAGGGGGTTGGACTAGATCTCCTGAGGTCCCTTCCAACCCTGATATTCTATGATTCTAAGTGCAGTGCTGCTAGATTCGGGTGCAGGAGCCTGCCGTGATTCTGGGATAGGAGATCTGGCCAGAGGGGCAGCTGCAGCGGGGTCATCACTGACAGGTCCATCAGCATGCCGAACCAGTGTTGGCGAGGCCAAATCGGTGCTATCAGGATAACTTTGGCTTTGTCCTGCTTGATCTTCATGAGGACTCTGTGAAGCAACGGCACTGGTGGGAAAGCGTACATCAGAGCTTCAGACCACGGAAGTAAGAAGGCATCTAACAAGGAGCCCCTGTTGATCCCTCGAAATGAGCAGAACCGGTGGCATTTCCTGTTCTGACGAATCGCGAACAAGTCCACCTGGGGAGATCCCCATTTTCGGAAGATCCCGCTGCCCACCTCAGGGTGGAGTGACCGCTCGTGGCGAGATGAGAAGGCTCTGAGGCGATCTGCTAATACATTCCTGGTCCCGGGGAGGTGCACTGCCACAAAATGAATGGCATGCTGCACACAAGTCCCAGAGTCGGAGGGCTTCCTGGCAAAGGGCTGACGACCTTGCACTGCCTTGCTTGTTGATATAAAACGTGGCGGTGTTGTCCATCGTGGTGCTGTTCGTCAGGACTTGAACCACCTTGTAAGTGGGACCAAAAAGCCTGACAGGCCAAGCGAACCACTCTGAGCTCCCTGACATTCATGTGGAGGGAGCGGTGGACCCCTAACCAGCGGCCTTGTGTACTGAGGTTGCCCAGGTGGGCTCCCCAGCCCAGGTCCGTGGTGTCAGAAACCAGAGTTAGTTCCTGGGGCTGGGGCTGCGAAGGGAACTCCCTTCAACACCGATGCAGGGTCCAACCAACATGCCAGTGATGACCGGATGTGGGGTCCAGCACCTTGACCACCAGGTCTAGGTCGTGCCTGTTGGGGAGGTAGACCGACGCCAGCCACGCCTGCAGTGGCCAGAGATGAAACCAGGCATGACGGACCACGTAAGTAGAGACTGCCATGTGGCCTAGCAACCTTAGGCAAGTGCGGGCGGTGGTGAGCGGGTGGCCCCTTACATGGGAGATCACGTCTGACATGGCTTGGAAACGGGCCTCCAGAAGGAAGGCTGTGGCCCGCATGGCATTGAGGACCACCCTTATAAACTCTATTTGTTGCACTGGTATGAGGATTGATTTCTTTTTGTTCACTAACAGGCGGAATGCACCAGCTGGAGACTGTTCTGCACTTGATCCCGCAACCTGCCCTTGATGAACCAATTGTCAAGATAAGGATAGACCTGGACCTCCGAATTCCTCAGGTAAGTGGCTACCGGGGCCATGCATTTTGTAAATGCCCATAGGGCCGAGGAGCGGCCCACCATAAAACGGAGTAACCGTCTGTGTCCTTGGAAGATGAAAATATGAAAATAAGCGTCTTTCAAGTAGAGCAGCGTACCAGTCTCCTGGATCCAGGGAGGGGATAATGGAGACCAGTGAAACCATGCGGAACTTCAAATTCTTGAAGTACTTGTTGAGTAGCCGCAGGTAAGGAATGGGTCTTAGGCCCCATTTTGCCTTTGGGATCAAGAAATAGCAGGAGTAGAAACCTTTCCCCCTCATTTCCTGAGGGGCCTCCTCCACCGCCCCCAGTTGTAGGAGGTTGTCTACCTCCTGAATGAGGAGTTGCTTGTGAGAAGGGTGTGACATTGTGCAGTCTATATGGTTTTATAAAAACATAAGTGAATATAATGTAACTGGAATATGCTTCATGCAAAAGGTCTCTTGTAAGGTATCATTACAAAGCTTATAATCTACTGAGTGTGATCATCCTATTTGTATAAATGTATCACTCTTGTATCTAAAACTAGAAATATGAAATATAACTCTGAGGGCCCATTGTAATTATGCAAAGTGTGGGCCATTAATGGTGGTTTGGAATCTTGATGACTCCCATTAACCAGGACCATTGTCTGCAGATGGCTGTATTTACCTGTGAGTCTTCCTGTATATGTGTGTGCTGGCAAGTGGGTAATAAAGTCTTACAGTGACATGTGATCATGTCACCTGAACTGGAATCCATCTTTAACCTGGTGCTTTTCCAGTGAGGGGGGGGTGGAAACCCAGAGGGACAAAGGATTCCCGCCTTATGCAAAAGATATATAAAGGGGTGGAAGAGAACAGAGGGGGAGAGGAGCCATCATGAAGAATCCCCTAGCTATCACCTGAGCTGGAACAAGAGCTGTACCAGGGGAAAGAATTGTGCCCAGGCCTGGAAGGTGTCCAGTCTGAGAAAAAACTTACTGAAGCATCTCTGAGGGTGAGATTATCTGTATTCAGTTTGATTAGACATAGATTTGCGCATTTTATTTTATTTTGCTGGGTAACTTACTTTGTTCTGTCTGTTACTACTTGGAATCACTTAAATCCTACTTTCTGTATTTAATAAAATCACTTTTCACTTATTAATTAACTCAGAGTATGTATTAATACCTGGGGGAGCAAACAACTGTGCATATCTCTCTATCAGTGTGTTAGAGGGCGAACAATTTATGAGTTTACCCTGCATAAATCCGTTTTACTCTGTATAAAGCTTATCTGGGTTTAGACCCCATTGGGGGTTGGGCATCTGAGTGCTAAAGACAAGCACACTTCTGTGAGCTCTTTTCAGGTTAATCTGCAGCTTTGGGGCAGGTAATTCAGACCCTGGGTCTGTGTTGGAGCAGACGGGTGTGTCTGGCTTCAGCAAGACAGGGTGCTGGAGTCTTGAGCTGGCAGGGAAAACAAACAGGGGTAGTCTTTGCACATCGGGTGGCAGCTCCCAAGGGGGTTTCTGTGATCCAACCTGTCAAAGGGTCCCTGAAGAGGGAATGGAAAGATGGGGGATGGCTGACAACTGGACGGTGTAGTCTAGTGATACAATTTCTAGCACCCAACAATCCAAGGTAACCCATGACCAGGCTGAACGATAGGGACAGAGACAGTTGAGGAAAGGATGGGGCGGATCCAGGAAGTTGACTGTGGTGTCGCTCTCGAACGCACCCTCAAAATGCATGCTTCTGGCCCCCTTGGTGTTTTGCTGGGCCAGGTTGCACAGGTGAATGGGAGGAGGAAGAGCGGTGGCGACTAAAACTAGTGTCCCTATCCCTTCTCCTTGTAGACCCCTGTCAAGACTGCCCAGGCCTTGGCGGCAGAGGCAGCCAGAATTGCTTCCTCACCGACTGAGGCATATACAACCCCAGTGAGTGGAGGGTGGCTCAAGTGTCCTTCAATCTGCGCAGCCTTGCGTCCATTTGCTTTGCAAAGAGTCCAACCCCATCAAACGGGAGATCCTGGATCAAGGACTGCATCTGGAAAAAGGCTAATGTAGTGCCCATCTTTAAAAAAGGGAAGGAGGAGGATCCGGGGAACTACAGGCCAGTCAGCCTCACCTCAGTCCCTGGAAAAATCATGGAGCAGGTCCTCAAGGAATCAATTCTGAAGCACTTAGAGGAAAGGAAAGTGATCAGGAACAGTCAGCATGGATTCACCAAGGGCAAGTCATGCCTGACTAACCTAATTGCCTTCTATGAGGAGATAACTGACTCTGTGGATGAGGGGAAAGCAGTGGATGTGTTATTCCTTGACTTTAGCAAAGCTTTTGATACGGTCTCCCACAGTATTCTTGCCGGCGAGTTAAAGAAGTATGGGCTGGATGAATGGACTATAAGGTGGATAGAAAGCTGGCTAGATCACAACAGGTAGTGATCAAGNAAAAGGACCTAGGGGTTACGGTGGACGAGAAGCTGGATATGAGTCAACAGTGTGCCCTTGTTGCCAAGAAGGCTAACGGCATTTTGGGCTGTATAAGTAGGGGCATTGCCAGCAGATCGAGGGACGTGATCGTTCCCCTCTATTCGACATTGGTGAGGCCTCACCTGGAGTACTGTGTCCAGTTTTGGGCCCCACACTACAAGAAGGATGTGGAAAAATTGGAAAGAGTCCAGCGGAGGGCAACAAAAATGATTAGGGGGCTGGAGCACATGAGTTATGAGGAGAGGCTGAGGGAACTGGGATTGTTTAGTCTGCAGAAGAGAAGAATGAGGGGGGATTTGATAGCTGCTTTCAACTACCTGAAAGGGGGTTCCAAAGAGGATGGATCTAGACTGTTCTCAGTGGTACCAGATGACAGAACAAGGAGTAATGGTCTCAAGTTGCAGTGGGGGAGGTTTAGATTGGATATTAGGAAAAACTTTTTCACTAGGAGGGTGGTGAAGCACTGGAATGGGTTACCTAGGGAGGTGGTGGAATCTCCTTCCTTAGAGGTTTTTAAGGTCAGGCTTGACAAAGCCCTGGCTGGGATGATTTAGTTGGGATTAGGTCCTGCTTTGAGCAGGGGGTTGGACTAGATGACCTCCTGAGGTCCCTTCCAACCCTGATATTCTATGATCTCCTGGGACAGGCCTGCGGTCTGACCACCGCTGAGGCGACCACCGCTGGCCACTGAATCGGCCGCATTTCATGCCATTTGGAGGGAACACTGAGCCGCTGTTGGACCCTCCTCAACAAGGGCCCCGAATTCTTGGGCCACATCCTCCATAAGTTTAAGGACTCCATGCCCCAGGGAGTCTCATAAGTTAGTTATATCTTCCCAAAAGAGCCTGATGGTTCGTGACTCTGAACTGGAGACTGGCCGTGGAATAAATTTTCCTCCCGAAAAGGTCCAGTTTCTCAGCCTCCTTGTTTTTTGGGGTGAAACTAGATTGCCCTTGCTTGTCTTTCTCATTGGCCTCAGAAACAACCAACGACCCCAGGGGTGGGTGAGTGTACAAGTATTCGAACCCCTTGGCTGGGATTAAGTACTTCTTTTCAGCCCTCTGGGAAGTGGGTGGAATTGAGGCCGGGGTTTGCCAGAGGACTTCTGCAATCTTTAGGACCCCTTCGTGCACTGGGAGCGTGACACGTGCAGGGGTGGTTGCGGAGAGCACATTAAAAAGTGTCTGATTGCTCCGCCATCTCTTCCACCATTAGGCCTAAGCTAGTGTCCACCCTTTGGAGCTGGGCTTGGTGCTCCTTAAAGTCATCCAGTGGGCTAGCATGAGAGGGCCTCACCACAGCCTCATCTGGAGAGGATGAGGATGACTGGACCACTGGGGGAGGGCCTGGGGCATGATCCCCTGTGGGGGAAAAGGGTCTTGGGGTGGGCACCTGCCCTTCCACCCCAGCGTCCGCTTGCACTTCATGCACTGAGCCTGGTGCTGTCAGTGTTGTCTGATACTGGTCCGATGCGCTGACTGACGATTGGTGCGATGGGTCATCGGCATAACTGAGGCATTCCATTAAGGAATTTTTTCTCGTTTATTAACAGGCCCAGGTCGCGGCAGGTGGAACGCACCAGATCGAGGCTCCTCTGCACTTGCTCCTGAGACCTGCCCTTGATGAGCCAGTCATCAAGATGCTGGAAGACCTGGACCCCTCAACGTCTCAGGTAAGCAGCCACGGGTGCCATACATTTTGTGAACACCCTTGGGGCTGATGAGAGGCCAAAGGGCAGCGCTGTGAAATGAAAATGGCATCCACCCACTATGAAACAGAGGGAAACGTCTGTGATCTTGGAATATGGAAATAAGCGTCCTTCAAGTGGAGGGCAGCATACCAGTCTCCTGGATCCCAGGTGGGAACAATGCCAGGGAGGAGCAGTTGCTCATTAGAAGGGTCCTTGAAGAGGGACAGGAAAGATGGAGGTGGGAGGGAGGGGCGGCCAAAAACTGCAGGGTATAACACCAAGAGTCTATGTCCAGCACTCAGCGGTCTGAGGTGACCCGTGGCCAGGCCGAACGATAGGGATGAAGACAGTTGAGGAAAGAATAAGGTGGATCCAGGGAATTGATTTGGGCATTGCTCTCAAGCGCACTTTCAAAATGAGCGCTTCTGGCCCCCGGGATGCTGCACCGGGCCAGGCTGCGTGAGTGAGCGGGAGGAGGAAGGGCGGCAGAAACTAAAGCTCGTGTCTCTATCCTTTCTCCTTGCAGACCCCCGATGGGGCTGCCAAGGCCTTGGCAGCAGGGTCAGCTGGAACTGCTTCCATGCAGACTGCAGCATATGCATGTCCAGTGAGTGAAGGGTGGCCCGAGTGTCCTTTAATCCACGCAGCCTCACATCAGTCTGCACTGAAAAGAAACCATTCCCATCGAATGGGAGGTCCTGGATAGAGGTCTGCATCTCTTGGGACAGGACGGCGGTCTGAAGCCAAGAGCTGCGCCTCATAACCTCCGCCGCCGCGACCACCCTACCTGCCTTGTCGGCCACATCCCACACCATTTGGAGGGAGCACCTAGCCACTGTGGTGCCCTCCTCCACCAGGTTGCTGAATTCCTGGGCCAGACCCTGTGGGAAGGACTCCTTGAACTTATGGAGGGAGTCCCATAAGTTAAAACTGTACCTGCCCAAGAGGGCCTGATGGTTCACCACCTGGAATTGCAGGCTGGCTGTTGAATAAATTTTTCTCCCGAAAAGGTCCAGTCTTTTGGCCTCTTTATTTTTGGGAGTTGAACTAGTGTGCCCCTGCTTGTCCTTTTCGTTAGCCGCAGAGACAACCAGTGAGCCCGGAGGTGGGTGTGTATAAAGGTACTCGAACCCTTTGGCTGGGACGAAGTACTTCTTTTCGGCCCTTTTGGAGGTGGGAGGGATGGACGACCGGGTCTGCCAGAGGGCCTTGGCAATTTTCAGGACCCCGTCATGCACTGGTAGTGCAACATGTGCCGGGGTAGAGGCTGAGAGGACACTGAACAAAGTGTCCACCTGCTTGGCCATCTCCTTCACCTGGTGTTCCTTAAAATCATTTGGCGGGCTGGCCCTCAAGAGTCCTGCAACTGCCTCGTCTGGGGATGAGGATGACGACGAGGCATCATCCCCGGTGGGGGAGGGAAGTTTTGGGGTGGGCGCTGTCTCCTCTACCCCGACCTCCGAGTGGGTCTCATGCACCAAGCCCGGTGCCACCAGCTGTTGCGCCGAGGTGACAGCAGATGAACGGTGCGAAGGGGACATCGTCATCACCGGCATGCCCCATGCACTCCAATAAGGTCACTGTGCTGGCCACTGGTTGTGTTGCCAAGGCGGTGACAGACACAGATGCAGATTCAGGTGCCTAATCGCACTGGTGGGGTCTTGGCGAGGGGCTGAACTGCCCTTCTGTGCTGGAGGAATCCCCTTTTGGTGACCATGGTGGGGCTGTTGACACCTGCGTCTGCTGGACTTTGAACCCACTGCCTCTTGTCCTGCTCTCTATGGCAAAACAGAATAACTTTTCTTCATTTTTGTTGTTGCAGCCTTTCACATATCTGAAGACCATTATCATATCCCCCCTTAATCTCCTCTTTTCCAAATTAAACATATCCAGTTCTTTCAACCTTTGCTCGTATGACTTGCATTCCATCCCTTTGACCATCTTTGTTGCTCACCTCTAGATCCTTTCCAGTTTCTCTACATCCTTTCTATACATTGGTGACCAAAACTGGACACAGCACTCCAGCTGAGGCTTAACAAGCACTGAGTAGAGTGGTACTATCATCTCCCGTGACTTGCATGCTATGCCTCTGTTAATGCGAACAAAAATTGCATTTGCTTTTTTTGCAACAGCATTACATTGCTGACTCATGTTGAGGTTGTGATCCACTACAACTCCCAGATCCTTCTCAACAGTGCTGCTGCTATGCCAGTTTTCCTTGAGGAGGCGTTGCGCTATACAGTCAAGAATGAATACACTTGCTCTGAGGTCCAAGGGGAAGTGAGCAAAAGACGTATTGAGAGTCTCTCGGTGAGGATAACAAGGGAAAAGAATAGTAGCAATGTTATGGTGGGGGTCTATTATAGACCATCAAATCAGGAAGAGGAAGTAGATGAGTCATTCTACAAGCAGGTAACAAGATTAGCTAACACACATGAGATAGTATTAATGGAGAGTTTTAACTTTCCTTGATATCTGTTGGAAGACTATTGCAGCAAAACATAATCCTGCAAATTATTAGCATGTGTAGGGGACAACTTTCCAATTCAGAAATTTGAGGAAACAACCAGGGGGTTACCCATTTTGGATCTGGTTTTGACCAACAGGGATGAATTAGTTGCAAATGTGAAGGTGGTTGGGAACTTGGGAGGATGTGATTGTGATCTGATAGAATTCAAGATCCTATGGAAAGGAGGACATAAGAACAGCAAAACAAGGACACTGAACTTCAGAAAGACAGACTTCAATTGACTCAGAGAAATTGTAGGCAAGGTGCCATGAAAAGACCAATTAGGAAGAAAAAAAGTCAAAAGGGGCTGACAGTTCTTTAAAGATGTAATACTATAGGCTCAATATCAAGCTATTCTGATACAGAGGAAAGATAAGAAGAGCCCCAGGAGGCCAATGTGGCTGCACAAGGAGCTTTTTAGCTATCTAAAAACCAAAAGGGATACATACAGGAAATGGACGGAAGGTCATGTCACCAAGGAAGTATACATGGGAATAGTACGAGCATGTAGGGACAAAATCAGGAAAGCCAAGGCGAAGAATGAGTTACAGCTGGCAAGAAATGTTAGAGACAGCAGGAAGAGGTTCTTCAAATATGTCAGACAAAAAAGAACGATCAGGCACGCTGTTGGTCTGCTGCTCATTGGAGAAGGTGAGCTGAGAACAGAAGATGATAGGAAGGCAGAGCTTTGCCTCAGTTTGCTCACAAAAAAATAATGTGACCAGATGACTAGTGAAGTTACCATTGACAATAAAGGGAAGGGATACAAATTGGGATAAGAAAAGAACATGTCAGAGATCTTCTGACCAATTTGCCTATTTAGAAACTGGGGGATTAACTCCCTGAAAGAAAAGGATCATCTTCCTCTCATGGATAAAAGTGACCCAGCCAAAATTGTAATTAGATCTGCTTACAAAAGTGGAGAGAACTAAATTTGGTTCACTCCAACTGTTTGAATTATTTGGTTATGAATCATTTCATTGAATTAGCACCAACAGCTAAATCCACCCCATGTCTATCCCTAAAAGGGCTTTTCTTATCCTAAGGGAGATTTTCAGTAGACAACTAAATATTTCAAACAAACAATTAAAAATGTATATTAATGTTTCCCAGTTCCTTTGATTCCAATCCATTTGTCTTCTTTACATCTATTATTAGAACATTATGGTTGCATGGTTAAAAAATGGTTGCACTCAAAAATCAGTAAACAAAAAATCAAGGACAGACATTATTACAAAACTCTGCCTGCTTGTGCATACACATTATGATAGTTACACCGTCACAGATTATATTTCAAATACATTATTTTTTCCACAACCTTAGATGCACATTGTGACTCTAAGAGCATTCCAAGAGGGCAGGGGGCTCCCTGGTATCTAGCAGTGTCTCAGTGTGCCCCAAATCATTCTTGTCATAATCTGTATTTAAAAGGTGTCATGTAAGGTATGACATGCAAACTGGTAATGCACTGATCATTAGTAGTATTGAGTTGTGTATGCATAGGTGATATATGAAAAATGATAAATATGTGCTGGAAATACATTCTAAAAATGTGTTGGCAGGTAGGGCTTAAGTTACCCACTCTATACAAAGGAACGTGTCTCTAATGTAAATTAAGCAAAGAGAGACAATGGAAGTACATTTACATAAAAGGTAAACAAAGCCATCAAACTAGCAAGTTGGGAGATAGCCATATAATTATCATGACGGGGGAGAAGACTTCAAAAATTAACATGGCGTCAGCAAGCTGAGCCCCCAGAAGGGCTTCCTGACTGAAAACACAGATAAACTAAGAGGATATAAGCAGAGAACCATATTAATGTCTTTCACCTGAAGAGACAAAGAAACTAGGTGCTTTGAGCTCTGTGGTGGATCCTGGCTAAGAATCATAGAATATCAGGGTTGGAAGGGACCTCAGGAGGTCATCTAGTCCAACCCCCTGCTCAAAGCAGGACCTAATCCCAACTAAATCATCCCAGCCAGGGCTTTGTCAAGTCTGACCTTAAAAACCTCTAAGGAAGGAGATTCCACCACCTCCCTAGGTAACCCATTCCAGTGCTTCACCACCCTCCTAGTGAAAAAGGTTTTCCTAATATCCAATCTAAACCTCCCCCACTCAACTTGAGACCATTACTCCTTGTTCTGTCATCTGGTACCACTGAGAACAGTCTAGATCCATCCTCTTTGGAACCCCCTTTCAGGTAGTTGAAAGCAGCTATCAAATCCCCCCTCATTCTTCTCTTCTGCAGACTAAACAATCCCAGTTCCCTCAGCCTCTCCTCATAAGTCATGTGCTCCAGCCCCCTAATCATTTTTGTTGCCCTCCGCTGGACTCTTTCCAATTTTTCCACATCCTTCTTGTAGTGTGGGGCCCAAAACTGGACACAGTACTCCAGGTGAGGCCTCACCAATGTCGAATAGAGGGGAACGATCACGTCCCTCGATCTGCTGGCAATGCCCCTACTTATATAGCCCAAAATGCCGTTAGCCTTCTTGGCAACAAGGGCACACTGTCGACTCATATCCAGCTTCTCGTCCACCGTAACTGTGGTGAGAAAACTACTCTGAACAAAAGGTTCTCGTTTTTTAAGTTACGGTTTACTTTTAGAAGCGTTTTTTTTTGTTTAACCATTTCTATCCCAATTCCCTCTACTTGGTATTACTTAAATATCTGCTCTTTGTTAATTTTGGTTTATTACACAATCATCTCGGTGCAGTGTTTCAAGCTGAAGAGTAAAATCCTCAGCCAAACTACCAGTCTAGTGCTATGTAGTCTCTTTAAATGGACCAGATAACTTGATAAGGTTTGTGAGTGCTGCCGTGAGACAGGCTGAGCACTGCAGAGGAGATGGTCTAGGGGAGACTCGAGGGGCTGTTGCCATCACCCTGCAAGGAGTAACCAGGATGGTGGAAGGCAGGGTGAGGCCATCGTCCTGTAAGGAGGCTGCTGGTGTCAGGATGCTGAGCCACAGCTGCACAGCTCAGAAGCACCCAGGACTACAGGGCAGGCAGTGACACAACCCCTTACTGGTCTGAGTGAATACCCAAAGTGTCACATATATATGGGTATCTTGTACTGCTGTATACTACTATGTATATGCCAGAATCAATGAAAGTAAGTTATATGAAAAGTAAACCACACTTCCACAGTATACTAGACTAAGTATACAATACCTTAAAAGTGAACATTTACATGTATATATAGGCAAGTATTGTATATAATACACTTGCAGCATCTTATTATGGAAGCATTGGTTGGTTGGTTCTATAGTTAAGGCTGAGTTGAATTTTGCGCCTGAAGTAGGGATTCACCCACTTTGTTTCATATGACAAATACCATGTATCCCTCCCCAAAATTACAGCACTTACTCCAATTTACAAATTAATTTATGAGTTAAAAATAATTTGAAATGGCTCCTTTAAGAAGTTTATTTCCCTGGGTCAGATTATTTTTGTCCTGAATGGTGTTACAGAATAACAGATTCTTCAAACTTTACATATTGTGTGCATGTATATAAAGAATTAATAATTGTTTTCCCCATTATTCTTTATAACAAAACAACCTTAACTCTGCTCTAACATGAGGGGGAAAATGAAACTTCTTTTTAACCTGGGACTACAAACATTATAAACTAATCATAACTGTATGGTTAATTCACTGCAACGCTACAGGATGGAGCTAAGATTTGGGTGCCTTAACTATGTATTTTCATACCTTAGCTGTAAGGATAAGGCCTTTGTCTGTAGACATATTGCAAGGCCTAAAGCCTAAGGCCTTCGTCTGCAGCCAGATTAAAAGAGCAGCAGCCATTAGCTGAGAAGCAGGAAGTCACATCCTCACATTCCATATAATTTACATTAAAACAATGTAATATGAGGCTGTTAAGAAGGACACCCTGTCCTAATGGCACCCACTATCACCAGATAAAGAAACAGATCTTAAGATGGTTAAAGAAAACTTAATTTGATAGCATTCTGTCAAGAAATCACTTATCAATAGTTGTGGTTGTGAAATCCTCATTTCTTTATTGTTTTGTCATTATGTTTCCCACTTCTCTATTGTTTGTCTGTATGAGCTCTGTCTGGTTCTGTGATTGTTTCTGTCTGTTACATAATTCATTTTGCTAGGTGTAAATCAATTAAGGTGGTGGGGTAGGATTGGTTAGAAAATTTTGTTACAATATATTAGCATTGGTTAGTAAAAGTTTAGTATAATGATTGGTTAAGGTACAGCTAAGCAGGCCTCAATTTTCACTATATAAACTGGGGTCCAAAAGGAAGTTCTTTGGGAACCAACTCCAGGATACAGCCCCAAGAACAGAGCTGCCAGACCTCAACACTCTACCAATGACACCGGGCAGAAACTGAAGTCCCCCAGATGGACCTGATCCTGACTGGCCATCAAGAAACGTTCATCTGTTTTATTGGTAGTAGTGAGCATTGTATGTGTAGCGTGTGCATTCTGGGTTTTGGTAATTGTTAATAAATAGAGGTTACGTAGGATATTACTGTGTAAGGCTCTTTCACTGGTAAAAGACACCATAAACCTGCAAAAGATTAAGCCCTGACTCCACAGGGAAAGGGTGTTTGCTCTGAGTCCACAGGGAAAGGGTGTTTGCCCGAAGCAGGAGCAGAGCCTGGAGCCCTAGGAACTAGGAGTGCCTAAATTAAGAGGATTATGCCTTGAGCCCTAGGTACTGAGTAAAGGTGGGTGCCCTAGAGCAGCGGTTCTCAACCGGGGGTCCGTGAGCCCTTTCAAGGGGGCCGCGGGGCCTAGCGACTGAAGGCCCGATCCCCGGCGCCCCCTCCCCCACAGGGCTGAAGCCTTGATCTCCAGTGCCTGCCCTCCTCCCCACGGGGCTGAAACCAGGGGAGGCGGGGGGCTGAAGCTCCGATCCCAGGCGCCCCTGCGGGGCTGAAGCAGGGAGGCGCGGGGCTGAATCCTGGAGCCCCTAGCCCTTGTGCTCCCTGTGGGGCAGAAGCCCTGAACGCATGGGCAGAGTTGGGGAAATGGAGGGCATTCCCCCCCCCACACACACACACACAAACTACAGCTCTAGATCAAGGCAGTCCCGGGGGCAGTTCCACACCTCCCCCGAGTCCCCCCCATCTCCTCTCCCCGCCCCCTGGCCAGGTCGGAGGCGGGAAGCCGCAGCCGGGCAGTGCGGGACAGCTGCTGCTCAGCTTCCAGTCCCCTTTGCTCCCACAGAGACAGCTGGTAAGAGCCCCCTGGGTGGGGAGACCCAGCTCCATGGCTGGCAGACCCCTCCGGGACAAGGGACCACAGGGAAGCCCTCCCAGCACACAGCCCCTAATACCCCTCTCCCTATACCCTGAGCTACGCCCTCCCTGCACCCTGAGTTATCTCCTGTCTGCATGCAGCCCCAGTACCCTTCTCCCTGCACCCTGAGCTACCCCCTGCCTGCACAGCCCCTAGTATTCCTCTCCCTGCATCCTGAGCTACCCCCCTGCCTGCACAGAGCCTCAGCTACCCTCCTCCCTGAACACTCAGCTACACCTGTGCCTGCACACAGCCCCTAGCCACCCCCCTGCCTACACACAGCCCCAGCTACCTCCTCTCTGCTAGTTGAGCTACCCCCTGTATGCACACAGCCCCTAGCGACCACCTCCCTGCACCCTAAGCTGTTTTTAAACTTTTTGAGCTAAGCCCCCCACCTTTGAGTTGTATGGCCCTCCCCGAACCCAGACAGGCTGGGTGGCCTGCTGAGGTGAGTCAGGGGGTGGGGGTGGCGCTCCCTCCCTAGACCCTGCCATGCGGAGCTGGCTCGAGCCCTGCTGGCCCCTGCCCCCCCAAAATAGAAATCAAACTATGCCTATACCCAAGGCCCCTGCCCCGAGGGCCCCCCCCCTGCCAGGCCCTGAAGTTTTTATAGCATGTCAAGGGGGGCATCAGAGAGAAAAAGGTTGAGAACCCCTGCTCTACAGTGTGAGAATAACAGAGAATTTTGTGCGGGTAACATAGCATGTTTGACTCTCTTAAGTTTATCCTTAACTCTGAATTTCCTGGGTTTATAACGCATATTTCTGGGACAATTACAACATCCCAACAATTACAAGGTTAAGTTACTCAACCTCAACTCCAGGTTAACACTTTTTTAAGCTATTTGCAGTGTTACTATAGTCGTGTTAGTCCCACGATATGAGAGGGACAAGGGGAGTGAAGTAATATCTTTTATTGGATCAACTTCTCTTGGTGAAAGAGGAAAGCTTTCAAGCTCCACAGAGCTCCTTCTTCAGTTCAGTTTTTATCTGGACATGTTAATTGAAGCAGTCTATATTGTGACAAAATAGAACGTTAATTCAAATATATTAAGAAATTTTAATATTTAATTTCAATTTTCAAGGATCCATATTACAATTTTAAATTTATATTTCCAAATATAAATAATACAGACTAGCTTAATATCATAATATGAGGCAGACTTGAAAAATTCAGTCTAAAGCTATACTAGTAAGATCAGCAAGTGCAACCAGAGCATGAATAGCAACTTCTTATGAGAAAAGGCCAGGAGAAGGAAAAGACTGAAAAGACTGTTTGCAATGGCAGTTGTAGATGGTCAATGAAAGTCAGTAAGGGGTAGAAATGTTCAAGGCTTACCTTCAGGCTGAGTCGCCACCTTCAGTGGTACTGAGCTCTCTCCAGGGCCATGTTTGTTTTGAGCCACAACTCTGAAAACATACACGGTCTCTGGCATCAGGTTTTGGATTGTCACTTGCATCTCTCCAGGACGACTTGTATTTTCAACACGTTCCCTTTAGGAAAGAAAAGATTTGGGCAGGAATGCAAAAGTGAAGATATATCATTGATTAGTAAAAGGATAGTTTGTACATATCTAACAAGTAATTGACATGATTAATTATATTACATTGATTACACATTAATGTTAATATGCCAAAAGCACTTAAGACAAACAGCTTCTAGTTCTGCAGCTTCATTTTGAACAAACATAGCAAAGAAAAAAAGTTACACAACACCACAATGAGGGGAGGAGGAGGGCACTGTTTTGTTGGATTGTCTTATTCTTCATAACCAGATAATAATTCAACTTGAAAATTTGTCATAGAAGTCCAAAGCCCTGGGAGAAAAATTAAGAACTGTTTAAATTGTTTTGGTTATTAATTCAGAAGATTTTTTTTAAAGCATCAGTTTACGATTCTCTTTTGAGCTCAAACTTGATTTAGTTCATTCTAATATTTGGACATTGTTTGTAAAATGTCTAAGGCTATGTTTGCAGTGTTGTCACTTTCACCAACAGAAGTTGGTCCAGTGAAAGATATGACCTCACCCACCTTGTCTCTAAGAAACAGTACGGCACATAATACTAAGCAGTGATCTTAGATGACCCTTACAATACCTGGCACTAAGTGTCTAGTTGTCTTTAAGTTTAAGATGGAGACTCAATCCTTAACTTTTAAAATTTAACAGATTATTTCAGTTCATGTCACAACCTCAAAGTAAAACTTCATCCATTTTGATCAGCCCAGCAGCTTGAAAATTCACATGAGGAAAAGTACTTTTCCAAACTAGACTGAAATGTAGTTTTTAATGACATTTGGCTTTTCTGAGTTTAGCTATAGCTATATTGCTGAAAAGTGACATCACTGGGGACACTGACAGTGGGAAAAGCCCATAATCAGACTGTACAACTAGTTTTCCATCTGCTCTAAAACAATTTTATTCAGTCCACGTGGGACCTGAAATGCATAAAGATGTGAGTGGCAGCCTTTAAAACTTATCCAAACTGGCTCAGAGGAGGTAGGTCTATATTATAGTTAATGTGAGGAATGTGTTGAAAGGATTCTTTAGGCACCATCCACACAAACCATTGTTTATAATCACACACTTGAAAATCACTTGCTCCTGAATTTTTAAAATTTAATTTATTTTGTCTGCTGTGGATGTGGTGTACGTTAGATAGACTTCAAGAGAGTTTTTAATATTTTGCTGGAATTCCTTTTTAATTTTTTTTTGGTGACTGGCAAAAGATGCAATACAGTTTAAATCCAGTATGGGGTGTTGGGATTTGTTACAGACCAGCATATGGAACTAGAGAATAGGATGAGTAACTCCCTAAAACAACACCTATCAGCAACAAGTGGGGAAAAAAACTCCAGGTAGAGGGGACTTCAATTTGGGAGACGAATGGTGAAGGCCTCATGTAGTCAGTAATAAAACATCTTTAGACTTTCTAAACATTATAAATGATAATTTTCTAACAAAAAAGATGTTGCACCAAACATGAAATAACTCTACTTTGGACATCTTTATGACTGATAAAGATGAATTAATCACTGGACTGGAAGTTGGTAATTGCCTGGGAACCAATTATCATGACCTGATGACATTCAATATGGGCAAATAGAGGATACCTTCAATCAGTAATATATATACTTGATAATTCAAAAGGGCTAGTTTCTCAAAGTTGAGGAAATGAGCAAAAATGATTGGGAGGAAAAATTTAGACAGAAAAATGAGAGTGCAAATTGGGAGTTTTTAAAGAAGAGTTTATTAGATGGTCAAAAAGCCTCAATTTCAAAATCAAGAAAGAGAACAAATTTGGTTAAAAGCCCATCCTCATTTAGTGGAGAAGTGAAGGAAACAATTAGAAGTAAAAAAAAAAAGCAATATATAAGAAATGAAAAACAGGAGACGTAGAGATAGCAGTTGATATAAATTAGAAGTTATGAAGTGCAGAAAATTGATAAGGGAAGCTACAGACACCATAGCTGGCAGGGCTACGGACAACAAAGAGGGTTTTTTTTTTTTAAAAAAAAGGTATATTAGGAACAAAAAAAATTATATCAATGTTACAGGACTATTACTAGATGGAGACTGTGATGAGGTGTGCTCCCCACACTGGGCCTGCAAGAGCTGAATTAGGCCAGGTGGGCCCGATCAGCTGGAGGCAGCTAATTAGAGAGAAGCTCACCTGTGAGGGAGCGGCGGGGCTTCCACAAAAGACAGGAAACTGGAAGCAGAGGGGACTGCAGGGAAGGAGTCTGCAGTCACTCCCTGGGGAAAAAAGGGGTGGGGCTGCAGAAATGAGTTGTCTAAATTACTCCCTGGGAGGAGGGAGTGAAGAGACTGGCAAACCCAAAGGAGTGGGAAGAGCCAGGAGGGTATGGAAGCAGCTCAGTGAAAGGCAGCAAGGTGCAGGGAATGGATCTTGGCTGCTGTGTAGAGGGTCCCTGAGCTGGAACCCTGAGTAGAGAGTGGGCCTGGGTTCCCCTGCCAGCCACTGCAGGAGTGGCACTGTAACACAGTGAAGAAGAAGACTGCCTGAGACTGCTGTAGAGCAGGAACTTTGATACACTCCTCCTCACCTCTCCCCCTCCCCCCAAGAAAGGGAAACCACAATAGTGACCTGAGTCACAAAGAGGGCTGAGTCACAAAGAGGACAGCTGTGGCTCCTGAGAGCAAGAGAGGGGCTTCAGAGGAGAAACTGACAGGGTGTAACCGCTGGAAGGGGCATCAGCCTGACTTAGCTAATCCCCAGAACCACCAGGAGGCAGCACCATCCAGCAGTGAGTACAGCAACCCCATTACAGAGATAGTGAAATTGTTAATAATGTTGCAAAAAGGCAGAAATGTTCAATAAATATTTCTCTTTTGTACTTGGAAAGAAGTAGGACGATGAAATACTTTCCAGTCCAGTAGTAAGTGAGGAAGTTATACATCATCTACTGTAAGAATTATTTTAAAATCAGCCAGCCCAGATAACTTCCACCCAAGAGCTGTAAAAGAGTTGAACACAGAATGCAGGTCACATGTACAGAAGGGAGGACTGTATTCTGGAAAGTAGTGATTCCAAAGGATTTAGCAGGCAGAGTGGACAAACAAGTGAACTCGAGCTGCCAGAGTGGTGCTATGGCAAAAATGACTAATGCAATCCTTGGACATATAAACAGGGGAGTAGGAGTGGGGAGGTGACTTTCTCTCTCTATACAGCATTGGTGAGCAGATCTGGTATCCACATTTTTAAAAGGATGTTGAAAAATTGGAGAGGGAGTAGAAAAAAGCCACAAAACTGATTACAGGGCTGGAGAAAATGCCTTACAGTGCGAGATTTAGCTCAATCTTATTTTATCAAAAACAAGATTAAGAGGTGACTTGATTTAAGTACCTTCATGGGGTTCTAATGTGTTCTACAGAGCGCTTTAATATAGTAGAGCAGAGATGGGCAAACTATGGCCTGCGGGCCACATCCGGCCCGCGGGACCCACCTGCCCGGCCCCTGAGCTCCTGGCCCAGGAGGCTAGCCCCCGGCCCCTCCCCTGATGTTCCCCCTCCCTCGCAACCTCAGCTCACTGCGCTGCCGGCGCAATGCTCTGGGCAGTGGGGTGCGAGCTCTTGCCGGGTAGCGCAGCTGCAGAGCCGCGGCCTGACCCGGCGCTCTGTGCTGCGCGGTGGCGTGGCTGGCTCCAGCCGGGCGGCACCGCTGCCTGTCCTGGTGCTGTGGGCGGCACAGCTGTAGCGCCGCCAGTCACTGGTGCTCCAGGCAGTGTGGTAAGGGGGCAGGGAGTGGGGGGTGGGGATTGGATAGAGGGCAGGGGAGTTCGGAGTGGTGGTCAGGGGGTGGGGGGGTGGATAGGGGTCGGGGCGGTCAGAGGGCTGGGAAGAGTGGGGTTGAATGGGGACAGGGGTCCCGGAGGGGCAGTCAGGAAGGAGAGGGGGGTTGGATGGGGCGGCAGGGGACAGTCAGGGGCAGGGGTTCCGGGGGCGGTCAGGGAGAAAGGGTGGTTGGATGGGGCAGGGGTCCCGGGGGGGGGCAGTCAGGAATGAGAGGAGGGGTTGGATGCGGCGGCGGGGGGCAGTTGGATGTGGCGGCGGGGGGCAGTTGGGGCGGGGGGGCTGGGGGCGGTCAGGGAACAGGGGGGGCCGGATGGGGCAGGAGTCCCGGGGGGGCCATCAGGGGGTGAGAAGCAGGGGGGCTCGGATAGGGGGCAGGGGCTGGGCCACGCCTGGCTGTATGGGGAGGCACAGCCTCCGCTAACCGGCCCTCCATACAATTTTGGAAATTCGATGTGGCCCTCAGGCGAAAAAGTTTGCCCGCTCCTATAGTAGAAAAAGGCTGAACAAGAACCAATGGCTGGAAACTAAAGCCAGACAAATTCAAATTAGAAATTAGGCACATTTTTAAATGGTGAGGTTGTTTAATCACTGGAACAAATTACCAAGGGGAATGATAAATCTCCATCTCGTTATCCTCAAATCAAGACTGGATGCCTTTCTGGAAGATATGCTTAAGCCTAGCACAAGTTATGCTTTAGTCACACATCGTTATTGAGCTCAATACATGGGTAATTGGCCTGTTGATACACAGGAGGTAAAACTAGCTGATCAGACCTTTCTGAACATAAATTCTATGAAGTGTCGCCTGTGTTATCAAAGGAGAACTGACCTTCTATTTATTACCGTTAAAGCAACAAATAATAGACAATGAAGTAATTTTTAAAAGAGATGTTTTGTAGGAGACCAGGCTAAGTTGCCACATTACCCTGTCCGGAGGATCTGTATAATCTAAGTCAGGGGTTCTCAAACTGGGGGTCGGGACCCCTCAGGGGGTCGTGAGGTTATTACATGGGGGGGGGGGGGGGTCACAGGCTGTCAGCCTCCACCCCAAACCTGGCTTTGCCTCCAGCATTTATAATGTTGTTAAATGTATTAAAAAGTGTTTTTAATTTATAAGGGGGTTCACACTCAGAGGCTTGCTATGTGAAAGGGGTCACTAGTACAGAAGTTTGAGAACCACTGCTCTAAGTGATATAAAAAGGCAAGTAATCTGAGCCACCTCTGGTTGAACTTAAATATTTTGTCACAATGCTAACCTTTAGAGAGTTATATTCTAGCTGGGAGAACAGATTATGCATGTCTGAATATTATGGCAACCAGAGGGGCTAGTGCCCACAAACTCAGCAAACATCAATTAGAGCTACAAAACAGCAGAAAATGCCTCTACAGATACATTCAGTGTGGGAGTATGGTATTGAGGACTGTCTTATCCAGCTCAAAATTGAAAGGAATCGTTAAAACCTAAAAATCACCAGTAGTTATTACCTTTATTTTCAAACACATTTCACTTTTTCCATGTGAATTTTTGGCCAGCTGGGTGTTTTAAAAATATCATTTAAATACTCCCTTTTGTTTGAAAAAGGTAAACTCTTCCGCTTTCTTCAAATTAAAATAAGAGCAGTATTACAGAAGTAGACATCAGCAACTGCCCCAGTGAGTTAATAAAAGGAAAATGTTAACATTGTGTTAATACCATCCTTTCCCTCTTGATTAGTGCACTTTGTTTAACTCTGCAGCAGAGGGCAGACAAGTCTCACACTAATGATTACCTGCTATTAACTCATTTGTGCTGAAGAGGGAGAAACAAAGTTTCTCTCATACAATTTTCCCTTCTTTCTCCGCACTGCCTTCAGGTCTGGTTTATATTATGGAAAGACAGTGCAATTAAACCAGTTTAAAAAAAAGATTTAAAAAAAGTTTCAGCTAGTTCTGTGCCCACCTGGAGGCTGGTTTTCAAAACTGTTTTCAAAACCATTTATGCTACCACACTACCACAATATTATGCTCTGCCCCCACTGAGGAAAAAACCATGCTTCCTAAAACCAGTTTTTAAAATCAGTTTATAAAAACAGTTTCCCAGCACTCTCTTTGGTAGTGTAGAAGGAACCTTAAAAGAACACAGACAACTTAATTTTTAATTGACTATTTTTTTAAATTTCAGTTTGACAGAGTATCCTATTAATATGTTCTGGACTTCAAAAAATACTTTTCTCCTCTTTTGATGTTTATAGAGGTCTTTTCAGGAAGAGAGGAGCTGACTGACTATTCAGTAAAACTGACTGATCCCAAAGTGCTATCAAACTGGAAAAACAGAGAAATAGTTTTTCCCAACTAACTTTTCCAGTTACAGTACCTATTGGGTGTCCGGGTTCCAGTTACAGTACCTATTGGGTGTCCGGGTTCCAGTTACAGTAGGTACACAATTTTCAGTTGGCAATGCGATTTTGCAAATTGATGGGGTCCCTTTATAGCCTACATTGTATGTAATGATTGGTATTTAAAATACACAGAACAAGTGTAATCCGACGAATGTTGTTCAACAGCTGTGAATATCTCACTGACATGCAAAATATATCACATTTTATCACCCAAAGGTAAATGTACTCACTAGTTTTACCTAAAAACGTAACACTCAAGTTATTTTGCAAAATTATGAAAATAAAATTCTTGTAATGGAAAGGGAACACTTATTTACCAGAAATTAGTTAGGTGGATATGTCAAAGTATTATAATTTTCAGTAATAACAGGGACTGTGCCCTCCATCACAACAGTATGTTAAAAATATGTTGAGATAAGTCTAAGTGCTACATAAATCTCTCATTTATACTCTTTCTTAGGGAGTCCTGAATACCTTTACGAGCTCCAATGTGTTTAGGTACGCATAATAGGTAACATAACAGATGTCTGATATGAATAACTATATTACCCAACAGAACATTAAGGCTATCCTATCTCACTCTATCTAAATTCCCAGACAAACAGCTTTGTAAGATGGAATGAAGGTTGCAAATAGCTATCAATTAATTCACGGAAAAAAGCCCTCAAGAGAATATTGTCATTTTCTCAAAAAAAAGCTACAAATGCTAGCCTGGAATTTCAAATTTAACGTTACACTTGAAAGAATTGAAACATTAGGAAAGTATTACTGAAACACCAAAACCACCCTAGCTCTGCCTCATCCCCATTCCCTGCAGGCCTATCCATTGTACCCACATGGAGACATTTTGCTGGAGATATTAGGGGGAAAAAGACTATTTGCAGAGTTTGGAATCATTGGAGTTGAACCCTGGAGTAGATGGAGTTAGTATTGTCCATGTATTTGGTATATGCAATTTACCCCACTATCTTGTACCATTAGCTACCTAATTTATGGTTCACCTCCTAAGCAGTCTGTAGCCCTGACACAGTAGCTAGGTGTTTATGCAAAGTTTCACAGTATGAAAAAACACTTCTGCACTTGAAACCTTATACACACTTTGGGAAACTAACTTGATTTTGGTCATTTGGAATCTCCTTCCTTAGAGGTTTTTATGGTCAGACTTGACAAAGCCCTGGCTGGGATGATTTAGTTGGGGTTGGTCCTGCTTTGAGCAGGGGGTTGGACTAGATGACCTCCTGAGGTCCCTTCCAACCCTGATAATCTATGATTCTATGATTTTTAGTGAAGAGACAAAAAGGCAGGTACGACTCAGTGATTTTTAAGGAAGGCAGTACTTTATCTTCCATGGGTACACTTAATGCCCCGACTATAGCGACATGAAGTCACGTGCCACAATTTAAATGTAAATCCATCAATGCACTTCAGTTTAAATGTAATTCCATCAATGAAAGCAGGTCACTTCTCCATACTGAAGTCACTGATGTGAGATGAAGATGATGGTCATGGTTCGAGGACAAAGTTATCTCTGGTTTTCAGTTCAGTGATACAGAAGCAGAAAAGATGGCTTCTATAGATTTCTACAATCGTGGGTGTGTGGTTTCAAGTCCAACTATGATAATCCACACAGCCCCTCTTGCCCATGTAGCTTCTTCTTTCTGCTTCCAGATCCTACTGTTAGAAGAGAAATATTGTACACTGGGATGGAGGCACTTAAAGATTTAGTGGATTTATCTGGGGAATAGTTCCTAGACCATTAGATAGGACCCAACTGCTTACTGTCTCCATCTGGCTCTCTCTGATCACTCACAAATTAGTACAAAATGTGACACTGCCTGCCCCATCAAGACAGCTTCCCATATCTATTACCCCCTCACATTGCATCTGTCAGCATTTGGACCATGTGGAATTTATATAATCAAAAACTGCTTTGTAATTATCAGGAGTAGTGAAAGCAGGACACAATAGCTGTCTGCATAAGTAGTTGCATTGCAACTCCTTGTTTTCAGTTGTTTATTTTCCATAACTTTCAGCTCTCCTTTTTAAACTTATTCTCTGCCTGAGAGAAATTGATGAAATGAAAATTGATTCAGCTGCTTTGGAATATGAGGAAAATGGAAAATATAAGCTTTCCTCTTTTTTTTTTTTTTTCAACCTCTTTTTGAACAGCTCTACAGATGAAGCAGCTGGTAAGTGAAAGCTGACATTTGGTATGGTATTACTGCTCATGAGGAGTGCCTGAGCATTGCAGTGAAAAATCATACTCTGATCATGAAAAGTATATTTTGCAGTCTTATCATTAAGCTCATAAAGTGACCAGCTAAGGTAGGCCATGCCATATCTATGTGTGGCTCACTTCACTGTACAGAGAAATTCAGTGAAAGTGAATCATTGGTGGATGGGCACTCTGCAGGAACCACCTCATTTTCTGCTCATCTTGTATAAAGTAAAAGCTGCACACTCATCTTGTATAAAGTAAATGCTGCACAAAAAGTCTGTCGTTTATGTAGGACAGGGTTTTCCAGTGGTGTCCAGAGAAACAGTTTCACATTGTGGAATTTTTTTCCTACCAGTTTTTCCTCTTTTTCCTGTAGGAATTCTGTTTAAATAGCTATGTGAGAAGAATGTTACGTTTTCACTGTTAGTCACACAGAAGGCAGGAGATGACAATGTTGAGGTTGCAAGTACAATTGTCCCTTTATATATACACACCAAGACATAGTCCTTAATTACATGATCACATACTGTAACAATGAATGGGACTAGTAGCAGAGTAAGGTACTACTCAACATGATCAAGGGTATCAGAATTTGGCTCTAAATTTTAATATACATACTTGGTAGCAAAGACACCTCTCATGACCTGGTTTTCAAAAGTGCCGCAGCACTATTTCCACTGAAGACAAGGTGGGTGAGGTAGTATATTTTATTAGACCAACTTCTATGGTGAGAGAGACAAGCTTTTGAGCCACACAGAGCTCTTCATTTAGGTCAGAAGAGCTCTGTTTGTCTCGAAAGCTTGTCTCTCACACCATCAGAAGTTAGAACATAAGAATGGCCATACTGGGTCAGACCAAAGGTCCATCCAGCCCAGTATCCTGTCTATCAACAGTGACCAGTGCCAGGTGTCCCAGAGGGAGTGAACCTAACAGGTAATGATCAAGTGATCTCTCTCCTGCCATCCATCTCCACCCTCTGACAAACAGAGGCTATGGACACCATTCCTTACCCATCCTGGCTAAAAGCCATTAATGGACTTAACCTCCATGAATGTATCTAGTTTCTTTTAAACCCTGTTATAGTCCTAGCCTTCACAACCTCCTCAGGCAAGGAGTTCCACAGGTTGACTGTGCGCTGTGTGAAGAAGAACTTCCTTTTATTTGTTTTAAACCTGCTGCCCATTACTTTCATTTGCTGGCCTCTAGTTCTTATATTATGGGAACAAGTAAATAACTTTTCCTTATTCACTTTCTCTACACCACTCATGATTTTATATACCTCTATCATATCCCCCCTTAGTCTCCTCTTTTCCAAGGTGAAAGGTCCTAGCCTCTTTAATCTCTCCTCATATGGGTCCCGTTCCAAACCCCTAATCATTTTAGTTGCTGTTCTCTAAAGGTGGTCCAATAAACGATATTCCCTCACCCACCTTGTCTCTCTAATATCCTGGGACTGACATGGCTACAACTACACTGTGTATTTCCACTGAAGTCATTCCAACACCTTTAAAAGTCAAATCATAAAGCAAAGATATATTGGCTCATTATGACTTTGAAAACAGTACAAGTATTAAAAAATTATATATGTGCACTTAAAACTTAAGAAAAAATGTAAGATATTGTTTTATTCAGCAAATAGAAAGTGATCATGTGATTAAAGACTGTTTCATAACAGATATGCAAGAGAGGACGGAGTTACCTTTGCACATGCAACCTTAACATAGGGATTTCATCATTTCTGAGTAATTAACAATGTAATTGTAACGTTCTCTTAACATTTTAAAAATTGGATTAACAAACATTCTGCCACAAACCCGTACAACTAGTCAAAGAAGCCAGTCCGCATCAAAACATTTAATGGAATACCCATTGTCAACTTCACCACTCTTCTGTCTGAATTTTTTTTTTAGCCTACTATTGTTAGAATATCTAAGATTAGTGTGACAGAGTTTCAAGAAATAATTCTCCCCATTTTTCAGTTTATTTTGTGCATAATCAGTTTCCCTTGTTCGTTTGAATCTTTCCCCGCAACAATGGACAGAAAAAACATTTAAACAGGAAAATGTGATTGCAAGTCACAAAAAAGTGACCAAGGGACTCGGTAACAAACTAATACCTGAAATTAGCTTTAGCTAAGAATTTTAATTTTTTTTTAGTGTGTACTGTATTTTAGAATAGAGATGGTCTCATAACCCACCTTACATAGAAAAGAAAAGTACCTTAAGGCTGTGAAATTCAAAGGGTATTAAGGGGAATTCAATGGAAGCTGGATGTGTGATTCCCTAGGTCTCTCTGAACATCCTAGCCTTAGTGTATGTTTGCTATCTTTCATTGCAACATAGGAGGTGGAAATATGGAGGAGCTAGTACTATGTGACCAATCTGCTCGCTGAACACCATCAGCAGTCCATGCATCTCAGCTTGAGAACTTCTGTTCTTATTCATTGTTTAAAAAAAAATTGATTAGATTTCAAGTTGACAGTATCCTTTCTAAAACAAAGTTGGTATTTCTATGCCAAACCTTTTTCTAATTTTAATTTGATTCAAGATGTGAGCGCATCCCATTTGTTGCCCCATATCTCCCAAATACCTTTTAGAATCCTACCACAGGATTTGTTTGTGAAATTTCAAGCAGATTGGTTTAGGTAGAGTGAAGTTAGTGACTGTATGCATGACAAGAGTCAAGCTTTGAATGGAGGACTAGCTTCAGGCTCTGAATTGAAGATTAGTTTCAGTGTTAACTAATATAATCCCCTAATAAACAATCTGGGTCCAGATCTAATGCATCCAAGGGTGCTGAGGGAGTTGGCTGATATAATTTCAGAGCCATTGGCCATTATCTTTGAAAACTCGTGGTGATCGGGGGAGGTCCCGGACAATTGGAAAAAGACAAATATAGCGCCCATCTTTAAAAAAGGGAAGAAAGAGAACCCGGGGAACTACAGACCGGTCAGCCTCACTTCAGTCCCCGGCAAAATCATGGAGCAGGTCCTCAAGGAATCCATTTTGAAGCACTTGGAGGAGAGGAAGGTGATCAGGACAGTCAACATGTAGTCACCAAGGGCAAGTCATGCCTGACCAACCTGATTGCCCTCTATGATGAGATAACTGGCTCTGTGGATATGGGGAAAGCGGTGGATGTGATATATCTTGACTTTAGCAAAGTTTTTGATACGGTCTTCCACAGTATTCTTGCCGCAAGTTAAAAAAGTACGGATTGGATGAATGGACTATAAGGTGGATAGAAAGCTGGCTAGATTGTCAGACTCAACAGGTAGTGATCAACGGCTCGATGTCTAGTTGGCAGCCAGTAATCAAGCGGAGTGCTCCAAGGGTCAGTCCTGGGGCCGGTTTTGTTCAACATCTTTATTAATGATCTGAGTGATGGGATTAATTGCACTCTAAGCAAGTTCACAGATGATACTAAGATGGGGGAAGAGGTAGATATGTTGGAGGGTAGGGATAGGGTCAAGAGTGACCTAGACAAATTGGAGGATTGGGCCAAAAGAAATCTGATGAGGTTCAACAAGGATAAGTGCAGAGTCCTACACTTAGGAAGGAAGAATCCCATGCACCGCTCCAGGCTGGGGACCGACTGGCTAAGCAGCAGTTCTGCAGAAAAGGACCTAGGGATTACAGTGGACGAGAAGCTAGGTATGAGTCAGCAGTGTGCCCTCATTGCCAAGAAGGCCAATGGCATATTGGGCTGTATTAGTAGGAGCACTGCCAGCAGATCGAGGGAAGTGATTATTCCCCTCTATTCGACACTGGTGAGCCTGCACCTGGAGTGTTCCATCCAGTTTTGGTCCCCCCACTACAGAAGGGATGTGGACAAATTGGAGAGAGTCCAGCGGAAGGCAATGAAAATGTTATTAAGGGGCTGGGGTACATGAATTAGGAGGGGAGGCTGAGGGAACTGGGGTTATTTAGTCTGGAGAAGAGTGAGACAGGGTTCCAAAGAGGATGGAGCTAGGCTGTTCTCAGTGATGGCAGATGACAGAACAAGAAGCAATGGTCTCAAGTTGCAGTGAGGGAGGTCTAGGTTGGATATTAGGAAACACTATTTCACTAGGACGGTGGTGAAGCACTGGAATGGGTTACCTAAGGAGGTGGTGGAATCTCCATCCTTAGAGGTTTTTAAGGCCCGGCTTGACAAAGCCTTGGCTGGGATGATTTAATTGGTGTTGGTCCTGCGTTGAGCAGGGGATTGGACTAGATGACCTCCTGAGGTCTCTTCCAACCCTAATAGTCTATGATTCTATGACTCCATGAATTGTTTGCTTAATTAAGTTCAATAGAATCAAAATTCAGCCTAACCTGGATAAACACTGGCAACTTGTCAGGTCATGCCTAATTTGAATATGATAAGGCAGATAGCAACCACACTCGTTTTAAACGAGAAGGCATAGCATTTAGAGAGGATGATGGTCATATCTTACTTTTAATCTAGTTCATTACATTTTCTTTTAGCTTCTTATTTAAGTTACACAAAATTTTCTAGCCATAGGTACACGGATCTTCAGGTCCAGCTTTCATCTCAGGATCTCAACACTTTACAAATGTTAAATTACATAACACCCTTCTAAAGTAGGTAAACATCATTATCTTTATTTGGCAGAAAAATACACTTATACAACGAGATTAGCAGCAGAGCCTGCAGGAATGCTGACTGTGTCCACCTCACATGAGGTATGTTTACACTGCAATAAAACACCCACGGCTGGCCTGTGTCAGCTGACTCAGGCTCATGGGACCCAACTTGTGGGGCTATAACATTGCAATGTAGACATTCAGGCTCGGGCTGGAGCCTGGGATCTGAGACCCTCCCCATTTGCAGGGCCTCAAAGCCCAGGCTCCAGCACAAGCACAAACATCTACACTGCAATGTTATAACCCCGCTGCCCGAGGCAGCTGACATGGGCCAGCCGCAGGTTTTGTATTGCAGTGTGGACGTACCCTTAGGCACTGATCCAGCAGGATTCTTAAGCAAGTGCCTAACTTTAAACACAAGAAATCCTACTGAAGTCAGTGTCATGACTCACATGCCTAAAGTTAAATAAATGCTAAAAAACCTTGCTGAATTAGGGCCACAGCAGAATTTGTGTGGGCCAAACTAAGTGAACCATAGGGGGTATTAGCAGCAAATCAACCCCTACCTACATGGTAATGCCCTGGAGTTTCCTAGGTAATTCTGTAAAGATTAAGAGATGCTTCTGCCCCTTTGCTCAGGAGAGAAGCACTTCAGCAGGAAGTGTCTTCCTGGTTCCTGCTGAATATTTACACAACTGAAGACCCTGAATTGGGGGAGGCAGGCAGGCATTCCCAGAAATTTGCCCCCTGAGTTCCTAGATGGTAGAGGCGCCAGCTCCCTGACATCCCCTGAAGACTTGCACTGCTTAAACTGTGTATTAACTCCTGTTTACCAATTAGGGGAGCTTCTACCTCATGGTGATGCTAGACTGCCACTCTGAGCAGCAGATCCTTTCACTAAGAAAGCTGGATGTATTGAATTAAACTGGTGAAGCATTGTGCCAACACAAGATTCATGAATAATCAGCACTACGATGATTTTAATGGCAATTGTTGTACGTAAAGAAGTCAACAGTCACCAACAGTTACCACACTGTAGTATCTGGAATCTGACAGTATGTCCCTGGTTTTAGAACATGAAATAATTTCTGCATTTCAGATATTGTGGTGTGGTATCTATTGACTGTTTAAGGGCTAACATGGTGCAAGAGTTTACCACACTATCAGCATCCCATAGGTAGCGATAAAGTCCACAAGCACTTATAGCTATTAAGCAGTCTGCTCAAAGTATGCAACCGACTCTTTGCAATGATTCAAAACCAGGCTGATGCCCACTTCACGAACACGCTTCAGTTTGAAAACTACCAATGTTTGTTTTTCAAGTATATTTTACTTGTCCCTTGAACATTTAGCCCTGGAACAAATATCAAAGACTGCTAATTCTTATTGTTTCCAGTAAAACTTTGGCAACCCCTCTAGCCCTTCAGCTTTTGGACACTGTATGGAGCCACTATACATATATTGTTTGCCCTTAGAAACTAGTGTGAGGGGACAGTATTTGAGATGTGAAAGAATGCAGAAAACTGAATACAATCCAATTCACAAGCAGAGGTCTTTACCTGTTTATACCTTCCTTGGTGTAGAATACCGTATAGGTGAGGTTGTCTCCATGAGGATCTGATGCTGGTGTCCGCCACGTGAGTTTGATGAAGCGAGTAGAGACGAGGGAGGCCACGACATCCCGAGGAGCCGAAGGCAATGGTCCAGTTGTAGCTGGTGCTAGATGGTCAGTAGTGGCACTGGTCAGTGAAGTGGGAGGTAATGTTGGGATGGCAACATCTTGTCATGTGCAAACATTGGGGAATATGAAGGGCAAACATCACGACGGTTTAAAAAAAGAAAACAGAAAAAAACAAAAGAAATAAACAAAACCACGATGGGAAACAAAACAAAATGAACACACACACAAAAGGCCATTAAACTGAAGGCTGACATGCAGGCAAAAGGTAACTACTGAAAACTAATGGGAAATATTAAAGGACACATCATTGTAGAGCAAGCAGACCAAATCTCCATTGTAATGGAAGTGGCAAGGGAAGGGGAAGGGTGAGAATTGAGGAAAAATATCACCTCATAAGAGGACAGATCAGTGCCCAACAATATTTTTCATTTTTTGTAAGAAATAAAAAAAAATCAACTTTCATTTGCTATTCAATAGTACATTCAAACCTGATTTTCTATTTTACTTTGTTAAAATGTGGTATTAATTTGTACTAGACTCAGTTATAAAAGGTAATCTTTGGATTATACAAAGCTCATTGAAGAGGCACTGCAAGGTTATCCAGTTCTGATGGGCAAATTATGAAGTAGGTTAGCAGAGTTCCAGTCACGTATCAAACTATAGTGCTGCATAGTACCATGTAACTGGTATCTGAAGGAGTTTGGGGTGTAATGCAGTCAATACATCTGATACAGTGATATTCTTCCTATGAAATTTAGACAGGTGCTCCTATCTTCCACCCAAATCAGGTATTTCTCTCCAACAACTAGTTACTTCTCATTGTTTATTGATTTGTTAATTACAATTTTAAAGGGTATTAACAGAACCACACCTAATATTGCTTCATGAGATGAAGAATGCTATGTAAACTTTGTTGTCGAATGTCTTGTATGTCATCATATATGACACCTCTATAGTAATGCTGAGACAAATCCCTTGGATTAATATATTAAAAAGTGGTAAACTGTAATCTGATGCATGTTAATAGCAGCAGCTACTGTATGTAAATAGTTTTATGCTAAATCCCATTAAGGCAATCCATGCAAGCCTCCACTAAATCTAGTGCTAATATTCTGTGTAGGAGAAGCCCAGTTACACGCAATACTATAGACTGTGCATGGAGCAACTCTGATTGCTAAGGTCACCTGACATTTTCCATTACAAGATTTTTTTTCAGTTGCTTACAACTTTATTAAAAACTTAAACCATTCAGGTTGACTTGTTTTTGGAAATGTCATCTAAAACAGTTCAGCCATTTCCAAAAATGTGGTTAGGGAACAATACATGTTTTTAACACTCTTACAAACATTTTGTTGAGAAGTCATAGTGCCTCAATGATCTGGAGCAGCAACTTGACATTTTAGGATGTGGACCCTAAACTCAGGTGTCTAGAGTCAAAAAGTCCAAATCATTAACTGTCCACTTTCCAAGCTGTGTCATAATACTAAAATAATAGCAAGGTATTATTGTTCCTTTATAGTTTTTCTGAAAATTATTTTGTATTTTATTTTACATTAACCATGTGTAAGCCTAATCATCATGTCCTAAATATTACTGATGTAAAATCTGAATGAGCACTAGCTGAACAGTCTGACAATCATTGTGATTGCTTGGATAATGGAGCTGTTTTTGACCTTCTTGGAAATCAGGATTAAATTGGTATTTACAATAAGCTAAAAACATCTTTGATGCATGCTATGTAGCTTGCATCACATTTCAGGCTTTACATTTAACTTTAGACACTTTAGTAGAGGCTCTGGTGTGAATTATTAAAATTCGGAGTTTGCCTCACTCTTTTGCTGATGGTACACAATATGCTATTAAATTTTTTTTACGCAGTTATGATATCAATAGGAAGAAGGAGGAAGTGACTGATTGTTGTGCACTAGAGGCATAGAGGGACAACTGCAGTATTGGTGGATGATAAGCACCTCTGTCATGAGTGGCAAGGACAAAGCTACAGACACATCCACAGAATAAAATAATGTTACAGTTGCATGAACGACAAACAAGACAGCAAATCAACGCAGACACTGAAAGACAGGGCTATTGACAGTGTTACTAAAAGAACCTTCATTTTAAATTCCAAATATGAAAACTGTCAACAAAATATCCTCTCAGTCTTGACCAAGCAAAATTCTCTGTTCTCATAGTTTCCATTTCTCAAACAACTGAAACCAATGGCTAAAGCAATATATACAATATATACAATACACTTACAACCATGCTTATAATTTAGTTTATGCTTCGTATCACTTTCATATTGCAGGTTCAGTCCTTAAAAAAACAAAACCAAAAACATGTTTTTATGGTGCTAGAAGTGATATTCATTGGCTGATAGCCTAGAATATTTGCTTTTATCAGACCTACAGAATATGATGAGAACTATTTAATATGAAACAATCACGCACACGATGCTTCAAAGACCTGTGCTTTTATTGGTTAAAGGACCACAGCAAATAAGTCTCCATCTCTCTTCTATCTTCTCCTTTGACTGAGACCTTGCATTCCCTCCACTGACTGGGCCTTAACTCCGCCCCACATATCGCATATGCCAATCTACCACTATAACTACCACTATATCACCACTATGCCAATCTACCACTATAACTACCACTATATCACCACTATAACTGCCACATAGTCCACATCTGCTGAAATCCACCCCCTCCCGGTTTTTTTAAATCTCCTCTCTGACCTTGTTTACATTGGCAATGTTTGGGAAAAGTGTAGGTGAAGCCATCATGACCACTAAATTCCAGTGACACTGATATTATTGCTGGGATACTGTGATCAGAGTCTATTTACTTTAAGAAGAGTAATTTTCAGAGATTGTCTAAGGCCCCCAGAACCTGGGATACGTGTGTTTTTGCTGTAGAGCAGTAGAAACTGAAATACAACAGACTAATAACCCCTCCAAATACCAGCATGTACAGAATGCCATTGGCTCTTCTCAGGCAAACTACGTAGTGCAGTCAGCATTCCCATCTTCAAACAACTCCATTAGGTTCTCATCCATTTCAGAATCCAATCCAAGTTTTTTCCCCCTTATATCTTTATGGATTTCTTACAGACATTGGGCCAGATTCTGGTCCTTGTTCCTGGGCCAAATAAGAGCTGCAGCAACCCAGTAGAGATGTGGGTGTATGTGGCCTTACACTGCTTCACCTAGTACTCCTAGGTGTATGGGAGGTACCAAAGGATAAAGGGGGCAAAGCAGGAGAATAGCATTCAAAGTGCTTAAGTGCATGCTTAACCTTAAGCATATTCATAGTCCCATTTAAGTCAGTGGAGCTCCTCTGAAGCTCATATTTAAGCACCTGCCTCACTGTTTCACTGGACTGTGTCCCTAATCACTGACACCCTTTATGTTCCCTCAACACAATCTTGCCATTGTGGATAAAAATGTGGTAGCCTTCTATATAGCTCCTGTAATCATGAATAATCTCCCGGCATAGCTGAAGACTCTCGTTTTTAATTCCAGTTGAAAACCTATTTTTCCTCTGCAGATTTTATTTCCTTTCCTTCTACTTTTATCTCTGTTACTTCATTATTTAATTCCATTTGGGATTCAGTTTGTGTGAAGAGTGCTATACAAATATCAAGTTGTACTGTACTGCATAGAAGCCATGTCAGGCAGCCATACGTCTTCTGAAGTGGTAACTTCTGGTCCACCCCTGAAAGATGACTGCTCCACTGCTACAGGGTAGCATTTTCATAAGGACTTAACTGTGTTTGGAACCTAAATTCCATTCCAGGGGGACTTAGGCCCCTAACTCAGTTAGGCACTTTTGAAAATTTTACCCACATAATTCCACATAGCATCAATTTAATTGGTTTAACACTCAAATAAAGTTTATCATAGCCACCCTTTCAGTTGCTCAGCCTAATTCCAGGAAGAATGAGGGAAACAAATATCTGTTATGAATTTAAAAAGAAAAAAAATTAAACTCAGTAGCAAATCTTTTTCCACAATAGCAGTTCTCCCTCCTAAAATCCAACACTTCTTGACATTCTATTTTCAAAATATGCATCTTCAGATTACATTAGATTAATGTTTTGGTTCATGTATGATATCTTGGTAATAGTGTCAGGTGATTTATTTAAATTATAAGCTCTTTGGGGCAGGGAACATGTCTTACCTATCTTTGCAAATCACCATGTTAATTAAAAGAGTTATATAAAGTTTTTTAAATAACCGAACTGAAACCAAAGTACCTGATGAAATCTGCCCATAAAAAATAGCTCTAATGAATTTTTTAAAATTCACGTTTAATTTAAAACACGGTCCACTTCTTAATATATTCATCTCTACATATAATGAAATACTCCCATCATTTGCTTGAAGTAATCTGTATACTGTATTTGAGGAACCTGTAGGCATCAAGCCGAAGCATCTGGGAGAGCTGCCAAAGTTTCCCAGATTAACAAAAACTCAGTTGTGTCCTTGTGTAAGACTAGAGACTGGAAATACTTCTCCTGAGTGCATTGTAGGTAGATCACTCAAACACAACAAAAACCAGTGGGGTATGAAAAAATAAACCATGAACCAAATAAATGCATGAAGGACTTGTAAATTGTACATGTAAGGTAAGCAAGGAATAGGCAAGCAAACTCACCCATGGGAAGCAGCAATTAAATATCAAGTTGGTAACAAATTGGTATTGTTGATAGCTATGGTATCCATTTAGAAGACTAGGTTATTTCCTTCTTCCCTTCAGCCCCCCACTCTCTTTCAAAATGCCTTGAATGCCATTACAAACAGATTTGTGAGCACAATGCTCAGTAGTGCACAGCTATGTCAATGAATAATTACACTAAAATTAGTTTAATGACAATAAAGGAACCATTTTATTATCTCAAACTTTTAAGCACAGTTTAACAAGGTATTTGTGAAACAAGTCTTTACATACATTTCATCATTTTTTCATTCCTCTGGAACATTCCTTAAATTGCTATTTCTGGGTAGTTTTGTATTAATCTCAATTTTTTTTAGCAGCATGTCAAAGATCAGCACCGGCTCCAGGGTTTTTGCCGCCACAGGCAGCCAAAAACCAAAAAAAAAAAAAAGCCGCGATGGCGATCGCGATCTGCGGCGGTAATTCGGCGGGAGGTCCTTCGCTCTGAGCGGGAGTGAGGGACCCTCCGCCGAATTGCTGCCGAATACCTGGACGTGCCGCCCCTCTCTCGAGTGGCCGCCCCAAGCACCTGCTTGTTAAGCTGGTGCCTGGAGCCGGCCCTGTCAAAGATGCAAGTGACTTGTTAAGAACATGGATAAAGAATCATGTTCCACAATGCCAGAAAGATAAACAACAGATCAATCTTCTCAACTATTGCTGATATTGAGATTCTTTTAATACATATTTTTGAATGGGCTCTCAAGGAAAAACCCCCAAACATTTTCCACACTCAGTCTAATGCCCAACGATGCTGCAAAATCCACAGACAGTATGTTTCCTTGATCATTTGAAAGAAATGGTTCAGCAGAACCACAGCTGATCTTAAATGAATCAGTCCCCCTTATATTTTAAATAGCAGCTCCACTGTGCTCAGAAGGTTATCATTAACTAATGATATGGTTGCTAAAAGTATATTTAGGGAAATGCTGAAACATGGGACTTAACTGCTTGACCACTGAAAAGAGGCCGATTTATCTGTCTGAACCATAAAGACTGGATAAACATTTTTAAATAGTATGAAACAAAACTTCCAAAATATTGCTCTTTCTGCTCCAAGAATGAAGTTTTCCAATGCATTTTATAGTAAACTCAGCAACAAAACACAACAAGATGCTTGTATTATGAGACCTAAACTGATGCAGATGACCTTTAACTACCAAGACGAATGGTCATTGCAGGCACTGGGCATTCAGTAAGTATCCAGCTATGACGCAGGGGATTGATATCAAATGTTATAATGTGGGAAATGACTAACCTACAATTAAAACAAATAGAAAAATAAGTTTATCATCCCAAGAGATATAAATGTTCTGCCAGACATTATAATGTATGTGCTGTAGATTTCCCACACATAGCTCTGCCAATTTGCCTAGGCCATGGCCTGAAATATCCCATGTTTACGATATGCAAAGAGTGAATTCCAGCTAAGACAAGCTTAACACAAATCCTACTGACTCAGCTAAAGAGAAGATTCCTTATCACGCAGCTGACAGATCTGAAGACCATAAGGTTCCCAGTTAGTCCAGCTGTGGCAACGTGCAGAATGAACACTTTGGAGCACGATCTGGCTTGCTAATTGCTCAAGTCTGTTCTGTCATAATATTCCTTGGCAAATATTCTAGTCCAAGGGCTTTTCTTGAATAGTGACTACCTATTGTGACAATTGTATCAAAATGCTTTGTAATGTGCACAAATATCCACAGGGGTCTAGACTGAAACCAAAATCATTTTTATTGGTAACATAATACAGATCTGAACCCAGAACTCCAGTGGTGAAAGCACAGTATAAAACATTCCCTTGGTGGTTTTCCATCCAGTAAAAGAGTGAGGATGACTACTACATTTTGATGGATTAAGATGGTACAATTCTTCAATGACACAGCAAAGAGAATCTCATCATTATTAAAATAATTTGCTGGGGGAGACAGAACTAATTCGAATATATTTAAGTGATGTTATTCTATGATAAGCACTTCTCGATGCTAATGTGATCATTTAAAAAAAGTTCTGTCTATCAAAAACATCACTCCCAAAGGGCTACTAAAATGAAATGTTTTACTGGTTAGCTAATTATTATGAATATTTTCCATGCTGTCTAGCCCCTCCGGTTTAGATTTCCCTTTTCCTCTCTCTTTCTCTCCAACTGCACACAATGGCATACTCACAGGCTTTCCTCCTGCTTTAGGCAATAGCATTCCAATGCCAACAGCCTAACACTGACTATACCAAATGAAAATTAAAAAAGTAAAATGGTTATCATAAGAATGATGACCACGGTCATTTTAAACTACACCAAAGTAGTGGTTTATGTAAAACAGCAGGTTTTATTATGCATCAGACATAATAAAGAGAGAGATGTATATAGTAAAAATGTTTGTCTAGTGACCAGTACATCTAACTAGTCAGGAATCTTGCATTCTGCTGACAGCATTGCCACTTAGTGGCTGAACAACCGTGAACAAGTTGAACTCTCTGTGCCTCAGTTTTACGGATCTGCAAAATGAGGATACTACTGCTACAATCTACCCAGTAAAGCCATTGTTGAGAATTACTTAACATTTGTGAGCACTCAGAGCCTTGGATATAAAAAGACTATATATAAATGCTGCAAGCGTAAAGGAAACCCATTTTAAGATTATAAACACAGTGATCAACGTTATAGCTGCTTGAGAACAACGAAACCTCTGGCTTGGCTTACAAAAACTTTTTTTTAAAAACAGCAAATTACCATTTCACCAAAAATCATGAACTAAGTTATTCAAAATGTTTGAATGCTTTATCCTCTTTAATTGTAAAAGTAAAAATAAATGTCTCATAAGAACCAAATTGCCAACGTTGAATTTAGTTATTCTGGCAAGGTTATTTACTTGTTAAAATAGCAGTCTTTTCTGTGTAGATTGACAGTCAAATAAAAGGAAGAAAGGAAAGCAGCAGAATACGGACCCTGGACTTCAGAAAAGCAGACTTTGACTCCCTCAGGGAACTGATGGGCAGGATCCCCTGGGAGAATAACATGAGGGGGAAAGGAGTCCAGGAGAGCTGGCTGTATTTTAAAGAATCCTTATTGAGGTTGCAGGAACAAACCATCCCGATGTGTAGAAAGAATAGTAAATATGGCAGACGACCAGCTTGGCTAAACAGTGAAATCCTTGCTGATCTTAAACGCAAAAAAGAAGCTTACAAGAAGTGGAAGATTGGACAAATGACCAGGGAGGAGTATAAAAATATTGCTCAGGCATGCAGGAGTGAAATCAGGAAGGCCAAATCACACTTGGAGTTGCAGCTAGCAAGAGATGTTAAGAGTAACAAGAAGGGTTTCTTCAGGTATGTTAGCAACAAGAAGAAAGTCAAGGAAAGTGTGGGCCCCTTACTGAATGAGGGAGGCAACCTAGTGACCGAGGATGTGGAAAAAGCTAATGTACTCAATGCTTTTTTTGCCTCTGTCTTCACGAACAAGGTCAGCTCCCAGACTGCTGCACTGGGCAGCACAGTATGGGGAGAAGGTGACCAGCCCTCTGTGGAGAAAGAAGTGGTTCGGGACTATTTAGAAAAACTGGACGAGCACAAGTCCATGGGGCCGGATGCGCTGCATCCGAGGGTGCTAAAGGAGTTGGCGGATGTGATTGCAGAGCCATTGGCCATTATCTTTGAAAACTCATGGCGATCGGGGGAGGTCCCGGATGACTGGAAAAAGGCTAATGTAGTGCCCATCTTTAAAAAAGGGAAGAAGGAGGATCCGGGGAACTACAGGCCAGTCAGCCTCACCTCAGTCCCTGGAAAAATCATGGAGCAGGTCCTCAAGGAATCAATTCTGAAGCACTTAGAGGAGAGGAAAGTGATCAGGAACAGTCAGCATGGATTCACCAAGGGCAAGTCATGCCTGACTAACCTAATTGCCTTCTATGAGGAGATAACTGGGTCTGTGGATGAGGGGAAAGCAGTGGATGTGTTATTCCTTGACTTTAGCAAAGCTTTTGATACGGTCTCCCACAGTATTCTTGCCGGCAAGTTAAAGAAGTATGGGCTGGATGAATGGACTATAAGGTGGATAGAAAGCTGGCTAGATCGTCGGGCTCAACGGGTAGTGATCAACGGCTCCATGTCTAGTTGGCAGCCGGTTTCAAGCGGAGTGCCCCAAGGGTCGGTCCTGGGGCCGGTTTTGTTCAATATCTTCATTAATGATCTGGAGGATGGCGTGGACTGCACTCTCAGCAAATTTGCAGATGACACTAAACTGGGAGGAGTGGTAGATACGCTGGAGGGTAGGGATAGGATACAGAGGGACCTAGACAAATTAGAGGATTGGGCCAAAAGAAACCTGATGAGGTTCAACAAGGACAAGTGCAGAGTCCTGCACTTAGGACGGAAGAATCCCATGCACTGTTACAGACTAGGGACCGAGTGGCTAGGCAGCAGTTCTGCAGAAAAGGACCTAGGGGTTACGGTGGACGAGAAGCTGGATATGAGTCAACAGTGTGCCCTTGTTGCCAAGAAGGCTAACGGCATTTTGGGCTGTATAAGTAGGGGCATTGCCAGCAGATCGAGGGACGTGATCGTTCCCCTCTATTCGACATTGGTGAGGCCTCACCTGGAGTACTGTGTCCAGTTTTGGGCCCCACACTACAAGAAGGATGTGGAAAAATTGGAAAGAGTCCAGCGGAGGGCAACAAAAATGATTAGGGGGCTGGAGCACATGAGTTATGAGGAGAGGCTGAGGGAACTGGGATTGTTTAGTCTGCAGAAGAGAAGAATGAGGGGGGATTTGATAGCTGCTTTCAACTACCTGAAAGGGGGTTCCAAAGAGGATGGATCTAGACTGTTCTCAGTGGTACCAGATGACAGAACAAGGAGTAATGGTCTCAAGTTGCAGTGGGGGAGGTTTAGATTGGATATTAGGAAAACCTTTTTCACTAGGAGAGTGGTGAAGCACTGTAATGGGTTACCTAGGGAGGTGGTGGAATCTCCTTCCTTAGAGGTTTTTAAGGTCAGGCTTGACAAAGCCCTGGCTGTGATGATTTAGTTGGGATTAGGTCCTGCTTTGGGCAGGGGGTTGGACTAGATGACCTCCTGAGGTCCCTTCCAACCCTGATATTCTATGATTCTATGCTTCTATGATAATTACTTAATGCTAGGCCAGAATATGAATTTGAAACATATCTCAATTCCATCAAAAGCACTGTTTGCCCAGCTTTGAACATCACAGAAAATACCCTCTCCCCGTCCTAGACAGAATATTTATCTTTGGTCTTGGTTAGGAGGCTGTGAAACTTTAAAGAGCATTAGTCACAAGCTACATTCATCAGCTAATCAGATTCTTTGACATTTGCCTTTGCAGAATTAAGCAATACAGCATCACCTGGTGGCAGTGTTATTGTCATGAAATAATTGCACCATTACGTATTTACCATACCGTATCTTTTAAAGGGCAGCCCCTGATCTGTTTCCTGTATCTACCTAGTCCCTTTTTCTTATGCTTAGACTAAGTTTTTCAGTGCAGGGCTTGTCCTTTTGTTATTCCTAACAGTGCACTAGGTACTACCAGCATATAACTAAATAATATATCAGTTGGTGATACAAGTCCAGTTCTTACTGGACAAGTGTTCATATCGATAAAATTGACACTTTTGCTGACAGTCTCAGCAGATCAGATACAGTGACTGAATTACTTCCTCACTTTGAATTACACCTTGCTTAGGGCTTGTCTACATGGACATTTAGTACGCAGCAAGCTATGGTGTGAACCTAGCCTGTGCTATCCTGCCACGGTCTAACAATGTGCACCCTGCTGATGTGCATTAACAGTCCACTAATGCGCTCTGACTTAGTCCTGTTTCAAAGAGGACTAAATCAAATCACTATAATAAACTCTTAAGACAATGAAGACAATATATGGACACTGTGTGTATTCTGTGAACATACATACATTCAGATGTGTACAGTTTTGGCAATGAGTACATTAAAAAAAATATTTCATTGTAAACTTTTAAAGGAAGTCATAAAATCCAGGATAATAAAGAATACTCCTCCCAAAGTCACGGCATTGTGAAATGTTTTGCTTTAAAGGAAGGAATTTGATTTTTTCCTGTCATATAAAACAGTAATTAAAAAAGGTGTGACAGACCTTACTGACGCATCACACAGCAGTGAGTCCAGAGAGGAAGGCAGCCTCTCCTATAATCCTAATCAGAAATGCTGCATTTCAGAGAAGATACCAGCATCCAACAGAAGGAGGTAAAAAGAAAAAGGCACTGAATATGTTTCTCATCATAACAGACACAGACTACTAAAAAGAAGGAAAAAACCCAAACACACAGTCATACCTTCTTCCCCCAGAGACCTGAAAACCTAATGCTCAGAAATGGGCTTTGTGGCTCAAGAGGGAACTGGGCTTATTTAGTCTGCAGAAAAGAAGAAGAGTGAGGGAGGATTTGATAGCAGCCTTCAGATACCTGAAAGGGGGTTCCAAAGAGGACGGAGCTTGGCTGTTTTCAGTGGTGGCATATGGCAGAACAAGGAGCAATGGTCTCAAGTTGCAGTGGGGGAGGTCTAGGTTGGATATTAGGAAACACTATTTCACTAGGAGGGTGGTGAAGCACTGGAATGGGTTACCTAGGTAGGTGGTGGAATCTGCATCCTTAGAGGTTTTTAAGGCCCGGCTTGACAAAGCCCTGGCTGGGATGATTTCGTTGGTCTTGGTCCTGCTTTGAGCAGGGGGTTGGACTTGATGACCTCCTGAGGTCTCTTCCAACCCTAATCTTCTATGATAATCCTTTCATATAAAAGGCCCTGGATATTGATAAGTAAATTATTATTGACATGTCACTATCTTCATAGAATTCAAGGTCAGAAGGGACCATTATGATCCTCTAGTCCAGTGGTTCCCAAACTGGGGTTTGTGAAACCCTGGGGGTTCGCGAAATGTTACAGGGGGTTCTTGGGAAAAAATTCCATAATGGCGGACAGAGCTGGTCCTAGGGACCCTGGGCAGCACGGGGTCAGCAGCACGGAGCCACTGGACTTCCACGAGCTAAGCAGATCAAAGCAAGCATATCTATCACACTGAGGAGATTTAAACTTCAAGACTCCTTATAAGAAATGGAAAGGGAGGTGGATATTTTTTGCTGTTTTTAAAATTAAACAGGCAGCTAGTATTGTTTTCTTTAAATTATTATGAAGAACAAGTTTAAGCTTTGTTGTAATGTGCATTGTTTGCCTGGACTGCTCAAGACCTGAATGCTTGTGTAGGAAGAACTCTTTGAGTTGGCTTCTTAAATACCTTCATGATGTTTCACATCTGATACTCCTTGATGAAACATAGGAGCCTTGTCTTATAACAGGCTTATTCAAAGTGATACAAGCTACGAAAGTGAGATATTGGAAGAGTGTCGCCATTTTCATAATGTAATAAAAATACTGTAATGATAAATAATAATAAATAATAAATAGTGTGTAATATGCATGTCATAAAAACAAATTTTATATTTCCCAGATCACTGCTTTTATAATTTATACTCAGATAAAGGAGAAAATCTCTGGAAATATTAATTTTTAGGAGGGGGTTTGCGAGACTTGACATTTTAGTGAAAGGGGTTCACAGGTTGTTGAAGTTTGGGAACCACTGCTCTAGTCTGATCTCCTGCACATTGCAGGACACAGAACATCATCCATCCACTCCTGTAATAGATCCCTAACTTCTGGCTGAGTTACTGAAGTCCTCAAATCATGGTTTAAAGACTTAAAGTTACAGAGAATCCACCATTTCCACTACTTTAAATCAGCAACTGACCCTTGCTCCATGCTGCAGAGAAAGGCGGAAAAATCCGAGGGTCTCTGCAAATCTGACTTGAAGGAAAATTCCTTCCTGACTCCAAATATGGCAATCACTTGGACCCTGACTATGCCGTCAAGACCCACTAGCCAGACACCTTCACTGTAGTAAATCAGAGCCCTCTCCAATTAGTGTCCCATCACCGGCCATTGGAGATATCTGCTGCTAACAGTCGCAGATTGGCCACATGCCATTGTAGACAGTCCCATCATACCATTTGTATAGCTCAGTGGTTTGATCATTGGCCTGCTAAACCCAGGGTTGTGAGTTCAATCCTTGAGGGGGCCATTTAGAGATCTGGGGCAAAAATCTATCTGGGGCTTGGTCCTGCTTTGAGCAGGTGGTTGGACTAGATGACCTCCTGAGGTCCCTTCCAACCTTATAATTCTATGATCTTCTCCATAACTTATCAAGCTCAGTCTTGAAGTCATAAGAACATAAGAAAGGCCGTACCGGGTCAGACCAAAGGTCCATCTAGCCCAGTATCTGTCTACCGACAGTGGCCAATTCCAGGTGCCCCAGAGGGAGTGAACCTAACAGGCAATGATCAAGTGATCTCTCTCCTGCCATCCATCTCCATCCTCTGACGAACAGAGGCTAGGGACACCATTCTTACCCATCCTGGCTAATAGCCATTTATGGACTTAGCCACCATGAATTTATCCAGTCCCCTTTTAAACATTGTTATAGTCCTAGCCTTCACAACCTCCTCAGGTAAGGAGTTCCACAAGTTGACTGTGCGCTGCGTGAAGAAGAACTTCCTTTTATTTGTTTTAAACCTGCTGCCTATTAATTTCATTTGGTGACCCCTAGTTCTTGTATTATGGGAATAAGTAAATAACTTTTCCTTATCCACTTTCTCAACATCACTCATGATTTTATATACCTCTATCATGTCCCCCCTTAGTCTTCTCTTTTCCAAGCCGAAGAGTCCCAGCCTCTCTAATCTCTCCTCGTATGGGACCCTCTCTAAACCCCTAATCATTTTAGTTGCCCTTTTCTGAACCTTTTCTAGTGCTAGAATATCTTTTTTGAGGTGAGGAGACCACATCTGTACACAGTATTCGAGATGTGGGCGTACCATGGATTTATATAAGGGCAATAATATATTCTCAGTCTTATTCTCTATCCCCTTTTTAATGATTCCTAACATCCTGTTTGCTTTTTTGACCGCCTCTGCACACTGCGTGGACATCTTTAGAGAACTATCCACGATGACGCCAAGATCTTTTTCCTGACTCGTTGTAGCTAAATTAGCCCCCATCATGTTGTATGTATAGTTGGGGTTATTTTTTCCAATGTGCATTACTTTACATTTATCCACATTAAATTTCATTTGCCATTTTGTTGCTCAATCACTTAGTTTTGTGAGAACTTTTTGAAGTTCTTCACAATCTGCTTTGGTCTTAACTATCTTGAGTAGTTTAGTATCATCTGCAAACTTTGCCACCTCACTGTTTACCCCTTTCTCCAGATCATTTATGAATAAATTGAATAGGATTGGTCCGAGGGCTGACCCTTGGGGAACACCACTAGTTACCTCTCTCCATTCTGAGAATTTACCATTAATTCCTACCCTTTGTTCCCTGTCCTTTAACCAGTTCTCAATCCATGAAAGGACCTTCCCTTTTATCCCATGACAGGTTAAAGTCAGTTAGGTTTTTTGCCCTCACTGCTCCCCTTGGAAGGCTGTTCCAGAATTTCACTCCTTTGAGGGTTAGAACCCTTTGTATAATTCAGTATTGCGGGTATTTTATGCCACTTAAAGAATAGCTCTGACACCCTGAAGTTTGAAAAATATTTTTTGATACAATTCTACTATTTCATATAATTATGATATTTTTGTATTTGTATTTCAAATAGATTTCTATGTCAAAGTTCATATGTCCCTGCCGCTTATTTATCATTTATTTATTCACTAGAGTGTTATATTTGACAGTACTATCTTTATAGAAACCATCCAAAATGTCAGGAAATCACATATAGGATAAAAAGAAGGAGCAGATGAACTCTTAATAAAGATCTTGAGTTCCTAGTGATAAAGAACAAGAACAGATACAGAAACATTATAAACAATATTGGTCCTTCAGTACATATATCTTTCAATGTTTCCATTAAACATCAATAGTACTAAAAAAATAAACTTCTGTAACTAGCAGAAAGAGTTCTAAAAGATCTGTGTGTACTTCAGAGCATACAGAAAATTGAAGTTACATCCCAACCACTTAAGATCATGGCTGGAGCTTGCAGCAATGAGATGCAACACACTTACACATGAATTAATTATTTTATTCTGTTAGTTGACTACTAACACAAGAGCCCAATTTAAAAAGCAATTGCAATAAACATGTTGAAGAAGAAAAGAATGAGATAGGCTCTTCTCTCTAACTCAACGGTGAAACATTTACCACTGAGACATAGTAAAACCTGTCTTCTTCATGACTTAGACAGACACAACTAGGAAAGCAGATCTAGGCATGGCTTCATTTTTTCCTTATTCTTCCCACAGTACCTTTAGTATTAGTGTGTCAGCAGCAAAACCAGGCAGAATTCATCAGTCTTTTTAAAGATTTTGGCACCGCGTTTACCAGCCCTGCCCCCCGATCACAAACATCATCTTAAAAAAATATCACACATGGATATTTTTAAGGCAATGACAATTTTCACTTCAGTTTCTATACTGAGATTAGACAAACAATGTACATTATTAAATTGAAATTCCTAGTTTTATGCCTTATTTTTAACTATGCTTTGAGCCTGCTACAAAAACTCATGTTTATTTAGAATGCCTTCTTGACACCACTACACAAAAAGATAACATCTGTAGAAAATTAATCTTCTCCCACACAATATTTTAACTGTATGAATTCTATTGCATATACAGCCAAAATGTAAAATAAACCCCTTTTTTCTCCAAATGGCGTTCTGCTGTCTGACTATGACATTACTGTATAATTTAACAACTTTGAAATATAAGCAACCAATTAAAAAAATTCACACATTAGTTCCCTTCTGGTGCAAAAGCTGATTTTTCCTTTCCACACATACAATAAGAGGTTAGGATCAAGTATAAATCAAGGCTTGCTCTGCCAGATTATTATTTGTGAGTAATAAAGAGAGGGAAAAAATCCTTTAGTAGAATTCTCATGTAGCTACAAACCTGAAAATCTTGTAATGGCACTCACTTGTTATATAGTGTTATAGTTCTTGGCCTTAAGGAACATCACAAAAAAGGAGGTTACTTACCTGTAACTGGAGGTTCTTCAAGATTGTGGTCCCTATCTGTATTCCACACTTGGGTGTGCATGTGCCTGAGTCCGGAAGTGTTTCTTAGCAATGTCCGTTGACCCACACGTGTGCAGTGCGTCCCCTTGTGCTCCCAACTGAGGGTATAATAGGTAGTGCGGGTTGATATCTCTCCAATCTCCCTCTTACTGTCATGGAATCCAGTCTGAAGGAGAGGGGATGGAGGGTGGGGAGTGGATAAGAACCACACATTTCGAAGAACCTTCAGTTACAGGTAAGTAACCACCTCTTCTTTGAGTGATGGTCCTTATGTGTATCCACACTTGGTGACTAGCAGGCAATGATTAGCGTGTAGGTGGGTGCGAGAATGCCAATGGAAGTGTGGTCTGCAGTATGGCCTGTCCTTTGGTGGTGTCTGTAGCTGCTGCTTGTGCAATGGCGTAGTGTATCATGAACATGAAGATGGAGTGCCAGGTTGCCTGGCAGATGTCTTGCCAGGACACGTCCACTAGTGAGGTCGATGTGGCAGCTTGCAGTCGCATAGAGTGCACTGTGATTCTATCAAGTGTGTGTGTGTGGGGGTGTTGGGATGGGTTGTAGTATTTGTGGATGCACCCCGATATCCATTTGGAGATGCTTTGGGACAAAAGGGATCGGTCAGCAATGGCCAGAAATAGTTTTGGCGATGTTTGAAAGGGTTGAGTCCTGTGTAGGTAAAATGCCAGTGCACAGTGGATGTCGAGGGAGTGTAAGGCTCTGTCAGCGGGGGAAGCGTGTTGTTTGGGGTGGAAAACTGGCAGGTGGATGCTCTGATTTAGGTGGAATTCCGACACTACTTTTGGGAGGAATTTGGAGTGGACACACAAGGACAATTTGTCCCTGTGGAATATTGTCTAAGGGGGGTCCGCCATCATGGCCGTTAGTTCACTGACCCATCTGGCTGAGGTGATGGCTACTTTCATTCAATGTCACTTTCACTGAGAGGTGGGAGAGGGAGCATGTTGCTAGCAGTTTGTGAGGGCAAAGAGAACAAGATTAAGGTCCCACAGGAGTGTGGGCTTGAGTACTGGTGGAAAGGTGTTGAGTAAACCCTTCATGAAGCGATAGTGTTGGGGTGCATAAAGACCAAGGCACTGTCCATGGGAGGAAGAAAGGCATGGAGTGTTGCCAGGTGCACTCATATAAAACTGAGTGCTAAGCCTGACATCTTGAGGGCAAGGAGGTAGTACAGGATGACTGGAATAGACACTGTGTTTAGTGAATGGTGATGAGAGTGAGCCCATGTTGTGAAGCATTTCCATTTAGCTCAGTAGCAGGCTCTGGTGCATGCACAGGATACATTTGATACCAATCCAAATACCAGGCTGTGAGGTGAAGAGCGCTTGGATTGGGATGACGGATCTTCCAGAGATCTTGTGTGAGTAGATCGGGGAGTGTGCAAAAGCAAAGTTGTGAGCGGACTGGGAATCTGAGGAGGTCTGAAAACCAGAATAGACAGGGCCAGAATGGGGCTACAAGTATGACAATGGCTCCGTCCCGGCAAACCTTGTGTAGCACCCATGGTAGGAGAGGAATGGGGCAAAGGCATAGTGGATAGCCTGTCCAGGGAGGAGGAAAGCGTCACCCTGAGAGTCGTCCCCTATTGCTCCCCTGGAACAATAGTGGGGCAGCTTTCGGTTCTCATGAGTGGCTTCCTGCGGCGTCCATACGTGCTAAGCTGTTGTTGGTCTAAGTGGGCTCCCCACCCCGCGAGGGAGGCGTCCATTGTGATGGTAGCTTGTAGCATGGGAGGGTTTTTTTGTTCAAGAATAGTTACTTTTAATAGTTTAATAGTTACATTCTTGAACAAAAAAACTTCAGAAACAGACTTCAAAGAGAAACAGCAGAACTAAAATTCATTTGCAAATTTAACACCATTAATTTGGGCTTGAATAGGGACTGGGAGTGGCTGGCTCATTACAAAAGCAGCTTTGCCTCTCCTGGAATTGACACCTCCTCATCTATTATTGGGAGTGAACTACATCCACCCTGATCAAATTGGTCCTGTCAACACTGGTTCTCCACTTGTGAGGTACTCCCTTCTCTTCATGTGTCATTATATAATGCCTGCATCTGTAACTTTCACTCCATGCATCTGAAGAAGTGAGGTTTTTTTACCCATGAAAGCTTATGCCCAAATAAATCTGTTAGTCTTCAAGGTGCCACCGGACTCCTTGTTGTTTTTGTGGATACAGACTAACACGGCTACCCCCTGATACTTGACACCATGTAGAAGTAAGCGTCCTTCATGTCGAGAACTGCGAACCAGGTTCCTTGGGGAGGAAGAGGACAATCGATGCCAGTGTGACCATATGGAATTTGGACTTTCTGATAAGTGTTCAGCACCTGAAAATCTAGAATGGGGCGGCCTTTTTCGGGATGAGGATGTACAGTGCGTAGAAGCCTTATCCCCTGTAGTGAGGTGGGACAGGCTCTATCACACCCTTGAGGAGCAGAGCATCCACTTCTTGTTGGAGAATGAGTTGATGGGATGGGTCCCCAGGGAGGAGTCCGGGGGGGGGGGTGTCGATGTGGTGGAAATGAGAGGAATTCTATGGAGTATCTGTGGTGGACAGTCTCCAGTAACTAACTGTTCATGGTGATCTTGCCCCAATTGTGGGTAAATAGGGCAAGACAGACTCCAAATATGATATGGGGCATCATGGGTGACATCGGAGCAGGTTTGTGGCTCTCAAGCTTCACATCAAAACTGAGGTTTTGCCTGTTGCTGGGAGAGGGTTGAGGAGATGGTCATGGCAGAGGCAGGGAAGCATGGCCATTGAGACTGGTGTCACCAACATGGAGGCTCCTGGTAATGTTGGTAGTAGGCTAGGTTTGGAGTGTGTGGGCGTGGGCAGAACAGTTGCCTCTGCTGTCTGCATCTCAGAGCCGGGGTATATATGCCCAGAGACCATAGCGTGGCCCTGGAGTCCTTCAGTGAGTGGAGGGATTCGTCCATCTTCTCATGTAACAGTTTGTTCTTGTCAAAGGACAGGTCCTTGATGGTATTTTGGACCTCCCCGGGGAAGCTGGACAATAGTAGCCATGAATCCTGGCGCATAATGATCCCAGTTGCTAGAGGGTGAGATGACATGTTGGCTGCGTGCACAGCGGCCTGGAGGCCCACCTTGGCGACTCTTCGTCTACCAGCACCTGGAATTCCTGCTGTTGGTCCAGCGGCAGCTTGTCCTTCAACTCTGCTATGCTGTTGTAGTTGTTAAAATCATAGTTGGCTAGCAATCTGGAACTGTAGTCGTGCTGAGGAATATACCTTCCTGCCCAGCAGGTCTTTGCTGCCCTGTCCAAAGGAGCAGACTTCTGTGGGTGCTGGCACACCCACTCCACTGTCGTGTAGACAACTAGAGAGCTGTGGGGGGAGGGGAGGAAGGGTGATGCGTAAAAAGAAAATCTGCCCTTTTAGCAGGTACGAAATACCTCCTCTCCACCCTATTAGGTGTGGGGGCACAGGAGGCGGGGTGTGCCATACTGCACGTGCTGGTTGCAGGATGGCCTTGTTAATGCTTAGAGCTACTTGAGAGGGCCCCTGGGGTTGGAAGATGTCCAGGAGCTGGTGTTGCATTTCCTGAACCTCCTCCAACAGGATACCTAGGTCTCCCACTACCCTCTGGAGCAAGTCCTGGTACTGGTGATGGCTGTCCGGTGGAGAGAACGGGAGGGGAATAAGTGCCTCATCAGGCAATGAAGATGCAGCAGTGGGGACCGGCGGACCTGGCGGTACCAGTTCGATGTCTGTCTCTTCCTCATAACACAATGACGCTGGTGGGCAAATGGGGGATGGTCGATAGGATGCCTTAGATGGTGTCTGGTGTTTGTGGTAGGGATCCCAGTGTCCCCAGGAGGGCCAGAAAGAAGGGTGCCTAGGTTTTGGTGGGCCCCATGGGCAGCAATCACAGGCTTCCATTGCCAGATCATACACTGGGGGGTAAGGCAGTCTGTGAGTGAGTCTGGACTTCAGTGTGACATCGTGGAGAATGAGGATTCTGGCTCCAAGAACTCCTCGGGCTCTGAAGACAGTTCCGGCAAAGGGAGTCCCGTCGGTACCGGAGGGCTGTGGTTTGGCAACGGGACAGACTTCTCCAGCAGCAGTAGCAGCAGAGGTTCATCCTTCAGAGCAGTGGTTCTCAACCAGGGGTACATGTACCCCTAGGGGTACACATAAGTCTTCCAGGGGGTACATCAACTCATCTAGATATTTGCCTAGTTTTACAACAGGCTACATAAAAAGCACTAGCAAACTAAAATTTCATACATACAAAATAAGAAAGGAAGCAATTTTTCAGTAATAGTGTGCTGTGACACTTTTGTATTTTTATGTCTGATTTTGTAAGCAAGTAGTTTTTAAGTGAGGTGTAACTTGGGGATACGCAAGACAAATCAGACTCCTAAAAGGGGGACAGTAGTCTGGAAAGGTTGAGAACCACTGCTCCAGAATAGGGATATTGCCAGAGAGGAGAGGAGACTGCAGGTAGGGTAGGACCAGCTCCAAGAAAGGCTTGGAGCATCCAGGAGTTCATGGTGTGCTCATGAAGATGCCAGAGGGGCCTGGCAGCATCTGCGGCCTGTCTGGGAGGAGCAGAGTTACCGGTGGAATGGGTGGAGCACACACTGGTGAGTGTTCTGGACTCATGGGTTGCTGTCGGTACCATCGGATCACATTTGCACGTGGTCTTACCCTCCACATGGGGAAGATTGGGTGCTGGTTCGGCCAGATCCATGTGCAATATCTCATCCAATCTGGCCCAGCTCAGGGAGGAAGTGCTTGGGAGAAGTCCATGGTGGGGATCTGCTCTTTTCCCATGGAGAGTGTTTTTTACTCTCATGCCAGGACTTGTCTTTGGCTTTTGGTACAGACAGTTTTGGTGCATGCAAGGTGCTTGAGGGGCGCTCACCACCTGTGACGGTCACTGTACAGGGGGGTCTGCTGGTCCCAGATCCAAGTGCACCCTCGGTCTCATAGCTTCCTCCATCAAGTACTTATGGAGGCAGAGCTCTCGAGTTTCCCAGGTTCAGGGTGGGTAGGACTTGCAAATGGAGCAGCGCGCTGTGACGTGTGCCTTGCTGAGGCAGTAGAGGCACTGCTGGTGCTTGTCACTCACTGAGAATTTTTAAATCCCAGAATCTGGGGCATAGTCCCTGGGGGAGCATGAGGGGTGGGGGGATCAGTCCCCAAAAAGGGAAAGAAACTACACTAACTAAACTAACTTATCTAATTATACTAGAAAGACTATATACAACCATTTACAACTATATACACCGAGTGAAAAGTAAATCACTCAGAAAAACTACAAGCGTGAAGGAGCAGGGGTTCCGACTCATGCCATGTGGCAGTAAGAGGGAGGTGGAGAGGCGTCGACCTGCACTACCTATTACACCATCGGCTGGGAACATGAGGGGAGGCACTACACACGTGTGGGTCAACGGACTCTGCTAAGAAACACTTCTGGACTCAGGCACATGGTGCGCATGTGCACCCATGTGTGGAATACACATAAGGACCATCACTCAAAGAAGAATGAAAATTTTTGACAGAGTAATAGTGATGACAGAAATCAGGCTCATACTGATCCCCTGTCGTGCTGTTCATCAAAGAAAGAAAAATAGAACAACATTTATACATTGATCATTTAACTGTAATTTATATATAAACGTCAACAAGATTTTTACCTTGTTTAATCACAAAATATTTTAGTAGGTGAGCATCCCAGATACTTAAAATCGAATCTAGTTTGTTCAGTGCAGATTTTAAGACTCACATAGTGATGAACAACTTCTCTCACCATTTATAAGTGAATTAAGCTAAACTAAAGTAAGGCCCCTTTAATTCTGAATCAAAGCATCCACACAGGGTTTAAATAAAATTTAACGAATCCACTTTAAATTCACAACTTTAGTTAATTCAGATTAATCTTCTTCAGTGTCCCTAAGGGCTTGCCTACACTTGCAGATGTACAGCGCTGTGAGTTAAACCTGCCTTCGTACAGCTGAATAGGGAAAGCGCTGCAGTCTGTCCACACTGACAGCGCACTGTCGTGGCCACATTTGCGGCACTTGCTGCGGCATTGGGAGCGGAGCATTATGGACAGCTATCCCACAGAGCACCTCTTCCCATTCTGGCGCCGTGGCTTGTGGGAAGGGGGCGGGGGGGGGGGCGGGGCATTCTGGGTCCTGTCCCAACACCCCATGATGCATCGCTTCACATCCCAGCAATCCCTGTGTTTCCGTCCACATTTGGCGCCATCTTTCAACGGTTTCTGTGCAGCGCGATCTGCGTGTTCCGTTTCGGTCTGCGGGAAATGGAGCCCGAACTGCTGAGGAGTATGATGACGAGTCTCACCAGCACGTCACGTTTAGCAGTCGAGCTATTCCTTAGGATCCAAAGTGACAGTGAGGAGTCCGACGATGATAGCGAGTCACGTAACGCGTACGACACGAAATTGCTTGTGGCATTCACGGACATGCTCAGCACCGTGGAACGCCGCTTCTGGGCTCGGGAAACAAGCCCTGAGTGGTGGGATCACATCGTCATGCAAGTCTGGGATGACGAGCAGTGGCTGCAGAACTTTCGGATGAGAAAAGCCACTTTCATGGGACTGTGTGAGGAGCTCGCCCCCACCCTGCGGCGCAAAGACACGAAATTGAGAGCTGCCCTGCCGGTGGAGAAGCGGGTGGCTATTGCAATCTGGAAGCTGGCAACTCCAGACAGCTACCAATCGGTCGCGAACCAGTTTGGAGTGGGAAAGTCGACCGTTGGAATCGTGTTGATGCAAGTTTTCAGGGCCATTAATCGTATCCTGCTCAGAAGAACCGTGACTCCGGGTAACGTGCAGGACATTGTGGATGGCTTTGCACAAATGGGTTTCCCTAACTGTGGAGGGGCGATAGATGGGACGCATATTCCTATTCTGGCAACACCCCACCTAGCATCCGAGTACGTTAATCGGAAGGGGTATTTCTCTATGGTTCTCCAGGCGCTTGTGGATCACCGTCTGCGTTTCATTGACATTAACACAGGCTGGCCCGGAAAGGTGCATGATGCACGCATCTTTCGGAACACTGGCCTTTAAGCGCAGGAGTGGAGGGAGAGAGAAAGCAGGACCCGCAAGGAAAACGCAGCGCACCAGAAGCAAAGCACTGATCGGCTGATAAGCATCATGGAATCATAGAATCATAGAATATCAGGTTTGGAAGGGACCTCAGGAGGTCATCTAGTCCAACCCCCTGCTCAAAGCAGGACCTAATCCCAACTAAATCATCCCAGCCAGGGCTTTGTCAAGCCTGACCTTAAAAACCTCTAAGGAAGGAGATTCCACCACCTCCCTAGGTAACCCATTCCAGTGCTTCACCACCCTCCTAGTGAAAAAGTTTTTCCTAATATCCAATCTAAACCTCCCCCACTGCAACTTGAGACCATTACTCCTTGTTCTGTCATCTGGTACCACTGAGAACAGTCTAGATCCATCCTCTTTGGAACCCCCTTTCAGGTAGTTGAAAGCAGCTATCAAATCCCCCCTCATTCTTCTCTTCTGCAGACTAAACAATCCCAGTTCCCTCAGCCTCTCCTCATAACTCATGTGCTCCAGCCCCCTAATCATTTTTGTTGCCCTCCGCTGGACTCTTTCCAATTTTTCCACATCCTTCTTGTAGTGTGGGGCCCAAAACTGGACACAGTACTCCAGGTGAGGCCTCACCAATGTTGAATAGAGGGGAACGATCACGTCCCTCGATCTGCTGGCAATGCCCCTACTTATACAGCCCAAAATGCCGTTAGCCTTCTTGGCAACAAGGGCACACTGTTGACTCATATCCAGCTTCTCATCCACCGTAACCCCTAGGTCCTTTTCTGCAGAACTGCTGCCTAGCCACTCGGTCCCTAGTCTGTAACAGTGAATGGGATTCTTCCGTCCTAAGTGCAGGACTCTGCACCTGTCCTTGTTGAACCTCATCAGGTTTCTTTTGGCCCAACCCTCTAATTTGTCTAGGTCCCTCTGTATCCTATCCCTACCCTCCAGCGTATCTACCACTCCTCCCAGTTTAGTGTCATCTGCAAATTTGCTGAGAGTGCAGTCCACGCCATCCTCCAGATCATTAATGAAGATATTGAACAAAACCTGCCCCAGGACCGACCCTTGGGGCACTCCGCTTGAAACCGGCTGCCAAGTAGACATGGAGCCGTTGATCACTACCCGTTGAGCCCGACGATCTAGCCAGCTTTCTATCCACCTTATAGTCCATTCATCCAGCCCATACTTCTTTAACTTGCCGGCAAGAATACTGTGGGAGACGGTATCAAAAGCTTTGCTAAAGTCAAGGAAGTCATCTGGGCATAACCCACCTAATCAATTCCCTGCTACTGCAGAGGTGTTGGGCCATGGTGGCATATTAGTCTGTCCTGTCCTCTACCTGAGGCACTGTTCTGATTATTGGACCCAAAAAATTATCCTAAGCAAGTGTGAAAAGTATGTGAAAGTTCATACGATGTCACCATTTCTGCTTAAGAATTAACTATGGTAAACAACTTTACCTATTTTTAATAAATGTTATGGACCGGTGCAAGAAAACCTGAAAGAAAAAACGAAGTAGTCCAAAAAAATATGGCCTACTTATATAAGTCAAGGAATGAGGTGAGATCATACTTAGTAAACAAGAACATTTGTGAACAAAGTTACCTATAACAAGTCTGGCCTTATGGAAATAGATTTAATTGGAGGACAAAATAATGAACATAAAATATGCTGCCTATCCTATTTCTCATTCTCTACGCTTTTCATCAAATCCTAAAATCAAATACACTTCATTCATCCAAACCCGCCTTGTCTAAGGAGAAAGGATCCAAACAGATGACGTGCCTGACCAGAGAATGAACCAGGGCCGATGCAGTAGGTGTCATGGTCAATTTGCCAGCCAAAGCAGCCACTCGTTCCTGACCAGTAGTCAGTCTAGTGTTCCAAAAACATCAACAAAAGCCATATTTCACCTATCTTTTCCATTCTCTCTCTTCTCCATATTGTGTCTGTTTGTTAGAACAGGATAAGCGAATGCCCTTCTCACATTAGAACAGAGAGTAAAATTAACCTTTTCCTTTTCATCAAAGGAAGGTTGTTCTGAAAATATGAGACCGATATTTTGCCTCCAAACGGAGAGGGACTTAAAAGGTTTTGTTTACATTTGTTTTGCTCACTCAACCACACTTTCAATATGAATGCTAATTTCTTGTTCTTTCTTGTGTTTAATCAATAAACTTTCAATTTGAATGAATCCTTATAGGTTTTTGCCAAACAACCGATTAGAACCAAGGCCTCTGTAGAAACATACCCCCAAACCCATCTATCACTGTTTAATGCTGGACAGTGAGAGTTTATAAACACCTTTAACTCTTTAGGCCTTTGAGATCAAAATCCATAAAATAGCACACAAGTTTAGTCTCCCGACGACTGAAAAGCTTTAGAGTAGCAGCCGTGTTAGTCTATATCTGCAAAAAGAACGACGAGTACTTGTGGCACCTTAGATACTAACAAATTTATTTGAGCATAAGCTTTCCTGGGCTACAGCCCACTTCATCGGATGCATAGAATGGAACATATAGTGAGGAGATATATATACATACAGAGAACATGAAAAGGTGGGAGTTGCCCAGCCAACTCTAAGAGGCTAATTAATTAAGATGAACTGTTGTCAGCAGGCAAAAAAAACCTTTTGTAGTGATAATCAAGATAGCCCATAATCAAGATAGCTGAAACCCCGAGCTCCCCTCTCCCCTGCGCTGAAGCTGGGAGCAGTGCGGGGCTGAAAACCCGAGCTCCCCCCCGCTGAAGCCGGGAGCAGCGCAGGCTGAAGCCCCGAGCCCATGGGCAGAGTTGAGGGGGCACGAGGGTGTTGTCCCCCCCAAACTGCAGTGCTTGGAGGAGTTCCAACACCCCCACCTCCTCCTCTTCTTCAGCCCCCCTCAGGCCCCACCCTCTGGCCAGATCCTAGGCAGGAAGACGGAGCCAGGCAGTGCAGGGCAGCTGCTCCTCTGGCTGGTGGTGCCTGGAGCCTGAGTCCCTTCCCCCCACCCCCACTGGGCCCTCGAGTTTTTATAGCATGTTGAGGGGGGCCTCAGAAAGAAAAAGGTTGAGAACCCCTGCTATACAATAATATAAGATAATATTCATTACTGACAACAGCATCATAGTAAAAGAGAGGTGATGGCTCAGATGATAGGAGATAGGAGGCGGAGGAGAGGATGAGGGTATGTGTGGGGTGTGTGTGCAATGGATGAGATGGTCACTGGACTGGACAGTGAGACTGATGCAAGACAATGTTATGCTGGTGGGTGTATGCCCTGCTGTTGGTTTTTCATGATGGGAGTAAAGCCATCAGTTGTTTGCCTGAAAAACTGGTCCTAACTTTCTACCTCAATTCTTCTGATTGAATCTTGAGATCAAGATGCCTTTGGTCCTTGAGACTCATGATGCCTTTGATCCTCTCTCTCAGTCTGACCCCTCCCCGTAACCATCCCTATATCAACCTATAAATTTCACACACAATATATCTCATCTTCTGGATACTTTGCCTTCTCAAACAACACAGTAACTCCATTGCTATATCTGTTCAAATGCCTTTTAAAGTGTAATTAAGGGCTTGTCTAGAAGCGTAAGCTGTTGCAAAATAAATGGGGGTATGAATTTAGAGCAGGGGTCGGCAACCTATGGCACGCGTGAGGTGATTTACTGTGGCACGTTGCTGCCAGCCTGGGGTCCCCGCCACCAGCTCTGCTCAGCCCGCTGCCGGCCTCAATGGACGGAACCCCGGGCTGGCAGCAGGCTGAGCGGGGCCAGCAGCCAAGACCCCGGCTGGCAGATGGAACCCCAGACCAGCAGCGGGCTGAGCGGCTCAGCCTGCTGCTGGCCTGGGGTCCTGGTCGCCGGCCTCGCTTAGCCCGCTGCCGGCCTGGATGGATGGAACCCCAGGCTGGCAGCGGGCTGAGCGGGGCTGGCGGCCGGGACCCCGGCTGGCAGGGGCCGGCGGACGGAACCCCAGACCGGCAGCGGGCTGAGCGGCTCAGCCCACTGCCGGCCTGGGGTCCCAGCCGCCGGTCCGCTCAGCCTGCTGCCAGTCTGGGGTTCCATCCGCCGGCCCCTGTAAATGTAAAATGTATTACTGGCATTCAAAACCTTAAATTATCGCGAATAAATGAAGACTTGGCACACCACTTCTGAAAGGTTGCCGACCCCTGATTTAGAGTGTAATAGCTGTTCTGCACCAGCTCCCCCTGTGGACACACTTATTCTGCACTAAAAGTGTCTTTTTATGGATTAATTTAATCCATTTCCAAAGCAGATTAAGTTAAACCTCACAAAGGCACTCTTAGTGTAGAATCAGAGAGTCCACACAGGAGGTTAGTGTGGAATAGCATTGCATACTGACAGCTATTAAAAAAAATTATCAATTTAGATCCCCATTCAGCACTTAGCTTAGCTTTAGTACTTAAACATGTGCTAAACTTTAAGCATAAGTAGACCCACTGAATTCAAATTATGACAGCTCTTTAACTTCCAGATTTAATGAGTTATACTAAAGTAGACGTCAAATTTCTTGAACTTAATTTCTTAAAATCAATGGAACTATTCACATGCTTCAGCCTAGGCATGTCTCAAAGTATCTTGCTGAATTGGAACCTCAAACAGGAAAGAGGCAAAGGTTATTTGACTAAATCAGGGGTCGGCAACCTATGGCACACACACGCATGCATGTAAAGACAGAGAGCACAAGTGCAATGGAATACCTGTGAGAGAGACAGATTTTAAAGTCATTTAAAAGTATTACCTATCATTAAACACTTTTAAATAACTTATTGTCCAATACAGGATATTTTGGTCAAACTAACACAACCTCATGACTTTTCTTATTGTTCTTTGTAAATGTGAAACTTAGCTTTTTTGCTAAAGACCTTATATTCCCAATTTGTCCATGACAAACCATCAGGCTTAAGTATTTTAAGCCTTAAAAGTCACGCAGACAAATATGTCTTAACATGACAGCAGTTTATTTTGAACTAAACACCTTCCTTAGTCTACTGAGTAACTAATTCACATAACTATACATAGGTGCTGGAACTAGTGGTGCTGGGGGTGTGGCAGCATCCCCTGAATTGAAATGGTTTCCATCATATACAGGGGTTACAGTTTTGTTCAATGTCTTTCAGCATCCCTACTATAAAAATTGTTCCAGCATCACTGTAACTATATGTTGGTATTTAGTAGATCAAAGTGGAGGGTGTCAGGTTGATGAAAGAAATTCACCTATAATTTTTGTTCTCTGAAGATGTATATCTTAGCAAACGACCATTACATTTTTTGGGTATGTCTACACTACATTGTAAACCTGGGTCAGTTGGGGTCATGACCCCTGCATTTCCAAGCCTCTGCTTGAGCATCCACACTGCTTTGAAAACATGGATTTACAATTGCTGGACCCAGGTCTCACAGCTGTGCTACAACGTCCACACTGCACAACATAGACCTTCTGACTCTGGTCTGAGCCTTGAGCTGTGTCCACACTGCAATATGACAGGGCTTGGACTTGGTCTCTGACCCATCACCATAGCAGGATCCTAGGACCTGGGTCCTGACTGCTTACTGACCTGAGTCAGACTGATTTGTGTGTGGACGGAAAGGAAGCTTAGGCTCAAACCTGAGTCAGAGACCAGGTGTAGGGTATGTCTACACTGTTATAAAAGCCCAGGGTTAGTAGAACTCAAGACTCCGGGTTTGTTAACTTAGGGCTTGAGCATCTACATTCATATGTAACCCCAGGTTATGCATTGTTGAACCCTTAGTCCCAACCTGGGGCTCCAGTGTCTACACTGTATTATGTGGGTTCAAGTCCACCCACTCATATCGCAGATTTCCTAGCGACCCTTGTGATCAAATGTACCCTTATGTCCACACCCTACACACTGTTATAATAATCTCTGTACTAAGTATGCCTTGTAAGGTATCATCTGAAAACTCAATTTGCTGGTCAATATTGTCCTGATTAATACATGTTCCAAACTGAGGTTGGAAAACAGGTCGGTCTCAAACAAAGGAATGTGTGTTCTGCTTAATTTGCATTTAAGCAGTAAACAGAGTCATCAAGCAGGAAGCTCCAACAGGTGAGATCCTTTCCTGTAGACTCTCTGTCTCCTGACTCTCAGCTGGAAATGGTTCGGGGGGGGGGGGGGGGGGGGGGGGGGGGGGGGGGGGGGGGGGGGGGGGGGGAGAGGCTCACACTTTAAAAAGGCGGACAAACACTCCAAGGCACCACCCTCCCCCTCCCTGTCCATCAATTCACTGTAGGAAAAGGGACAAAGGAAACAGCCATTAACCAGAAGAAGGGGTCCTGACCTAAGAAGTTGGGCCGGTAAGACTGTTGAGAGCATGTGGTGAGGAAAACTTTGCTTTGAATTTAACATAGTTTGTTAAGCTAGCCACTAATTGCATTTTATCTTTATTTTTCTTGTAACCATTTCTGACTTTTATGCTCATTACTTGTGTTCACTTAAAATTTCTCTCGCTCTCTGTAGTTAATAAACTTGTTTGACTGTTTTATCTCATCCAGGGTATTTAAAATGAAGTATCTAAAGAACTATTTGAAATAATTGCTATATTATTAGCTTAATGAAATATCAGACTTAACATTCTTGTACTGTCCAGGAGAGGGCTGGACAGTACAGTGAGTGATTTGGAGCCATCCTGTACTATACCCAAGGCTGGTAAGAGCCCAAATATGGCTGGCTGGCTGCAGCACATGCAGACAAAGCTGGGAGTGATTTACATGCTGGTTACTGTTTGTGAGCCGTCTAGACTGGAGGCTACAGCAGGAAAGCAGTGTAAAGGGCACCCCAGGTAAGAAGACAGTGGTGACACAGCTATTCAATCTAGACTGTATCCTAGGTATGTCACACCCTCTCAAAATAAGGCCGCTCTAACCCTTTGTTCACGGTGCTGTGTGGAAAACCTTGACTGTCCACCAAACTTTACTGTCCAGAGGACAAAGTCAGCCCATGAGATTGTGGCATACTTTTGGTAGACTCTCACAGCATGAGTCCAGTGGGGCTGCATCTACACTGCAAAGCAATAAGACTTGAATCCTGTGTTCCGGCTTGACTCAAGCTCAGACCCTCCACCCATGTGGGGTCCTGGGACCCTCGGTCCGAACCCTGGATTAGCACAATTTGTGTATGGACAGAGGAAGGAGGTAAGGCTGGAGCTTGAGTTTGAACCCTGAGTTTACACTGCAGTGCAGACATAACCCTAGAGTTTACTTTCCACACAAGACCAGATGAGAATTCTCAAATCTCTTTAGGTTTTTGATTCCTGCGGCAGAAATAGTTGCTCTTCACATACAGCAACTTGTCAATGATTACTACTACTTTCTTCTCCCTTGTGTTCCATGATCCATTTTTAAGCAGATTTTTTAAATACACATCTACCCTGATATAACGCGACCCAATATAACACGAATTTGGATATAACGCGGTAAAGCAGTACTCGGGGGGGGGGGGGGGGGGGGGGGGGGGGGGGGGGCATGGCTGCGCATTCCGGCGGATAAAAGCAAGTTCGATATAACGCAGTTTCACCTATAACGCGGTAAGATTTTTTGGCTCCCGAAGACAGTGTTATATTGGGGTAGAGGTGTATATCTTTATACCTAGGCAGGGATTCAAATTTTCTGGAAAAATCTTATTTAGTCCCAGTCTATAAACCAGTGCTTCACTGGTAGCACACTTAGATTTCTGAAATCCATTTGTGTACCATAGGGGCCTTTTCTGATTTTCATTGCTTAGCAATACATCCCCACACAAATACACACACACAAAAGTGTTTTCAGCAATTTCTGCTTGTGGAAAGAAGCAAAATAGCCTTAAGGGAGGAAACCCAAAAGAGTCATCCTTTGATTCAGTGTAGAATCATAGAATATCAGGGTTGGAAGGGACCTCAGGAGGTCATCTAGTCCAACCCCCTGCTCAAAGCAGGACCTAATCCCAACTAAATCATCCCAGCCAGGGCTTTGTCAAGCCTGACCTTAAAAACCTCTAAGGAAGGAGATTCCACCACCTCCCTAGGTAACCCATTCCAGTGCTTCACCACCCTCCTAGTGAAAAAGTTTTTCCTAATATCCAATCTAAACCTCCCCCACTGCAACTTGAGACCATTACTCCTTGTTCTGTCATCTGGTACCACTGAGAACAGTCTAGATCCATCCTCTTTGGAACCCCCTTTCAGGTAGTTGAAAGCAGCTATCAAATCCCCCCTCATTCTTCTCTTCTGCAGACTAAACAATCCCAGTTCCCTCAGCCTCTCCTCATAACTCATGTGCTCCAGCCCCCTAATCATTTTTGTTGCCCTCCGCTGGACTCTTTCCAATTTTTCCACATCCTTCTTGTAGTGTGGGGCCCAAAACTGGACACAGTACTCCAGGTGAGGCCTCACCAATGTCGAATAGAGGGGAACGATCACGTCCCTCGATCTGCTGGCAATGCCCCTACTTATACAGCCCAAAATGCCGTTAGCCTTCTTGGCAACAAGGGCACACTGTCGACTCATATCCAGCTTCTCGTCCACCGTAACCCCTAGGTCCTTTTCTGCAGAACTGCTGCCTAGCCACTCGGTCCCTAGTCTGTAACAGTGAATGGGATTCTTCCGTCCTAAGTGCAGGACTCTGCACTTGTCCTTGTTGAACCTCATCAGGTTTCTTTTGGCCCAATCCTCTAATTTGTCTAGGTCCCTCTGTATCCTATCCCTACCCTCCAGCATATCTACCACTGCTCCCAGTTTAGTGTCATCTGCAAATTTGAGAATTTTTATTCTCTTCCAACTGTTCATATTTTGCATAATTTCCTAATATTTTTATAGCTTCACACAATTCTATGGTATATTAAGTCAGCATTTTCTGTATTATATCTCTAACACTACAGTATTATTTCTCAATTCACAATCAGTTCAACTCCAAAAAAATTAATTAAAAAAAAAATGCTTTCACATTAAACTAATGGCAAGTGGCCTAGAAACTGATCTACCTTTTACATGTGCGCAATAGTCCAAAATAATGGCAAAATTAACATGTAGATTATTTGTCTCTGACCCACACAAATGAAGGTAATCATGAATTTTATCAGGGAGGGCATTTGAAATGATCCATATGGACTTTTTCAAATCAGACCACAAGCCTTTTCCATATAAAGTTTAGATGTCTTGTACATACATTCAGAGGAGCCAGGAGGACTTGAGATGCGTGCTCTGAAACATAAAGCATTTATTTACTACCCTCTCAGAAGCCATGTTGACAGGGATGTGATCACATGTGGCTAGACTTTCCACCGGATACAATTTATCACTACTATTTTCAGCAAGTTTGAGAACCGTATTTCCAGGGCTAATATGGTGTATTTAAGATAGTTGAACCTCTCTCTCCCCTGTGGTTAGTCAGAACCTTTGCCATTAGAAGTACTGGTGGAGAAGAACATGAGAGCTTCCTTTTCACTACCTGGTGGAAAGAAATGGTGCCCTTCAACTGGGTACATTGTGCCTTGAGCAGAGCATTAATAGCTTTTTGTTGTCAGCTCTGAACAGATTTAAAACTCCATATCCCTGGGAACACTGGTGGGGAACAACCATAAATTTAGCCTGTCTGCGATATGTTCCTTTACTGACAGAGAAGTGGTTACCAGAAATGTCTTGTTGGACAGTATTCAGATCCACATCTACTGGGTTTCCTAACAGAGGAAGCAAAATCCTGGTCTTCTCTGTTTGTTTTTGTAAAACATTGTGGCCTGATTTGTCAATCCGGATCAGAAGCACCTTTTTGGCATACACAGTCTCTAAAGGTCCTGCTGGAAGAGCTCAAGTGCTCTAAGTATGAAGCCCCTCTGTGAGAGCACCTCATCGCCAGGTAGGTTGCATCTGTGGTTGAGTAGAAGAAATTTGGAAATCCAGCTCTAACTGGAGATAGCCCTTAACTGGCACCAAACTAGAGAAGCTGAAATTGTTTGTCATCCAGATGTAATGTGAGAGTCTGTTGGTGGCTTGCTTCATTGCATTTTCAGAGTCCACTGAGGTTGTCTCATACTGATACAAAAATAAATAAATAAAAATTGCATGCATTTCCCAGAGACCCCAAACTGAGACAGAGGGCGTGAGATAAGAGGTAGGTACCATCATCCCCACTTTACAAGTTAGGAGTTAAGGCACAGCGTTAAGCAAATTGTCCAAGACCGCACTGGTCTGTGGGAAAGCTGTGAATTGAACCCAGATCTCCTGAAGCCCACTCCAGTGCTTTACCCACAATCCCATCCTTCCTCTCACGTAAGGGATGCCATGAACATTGTTGAAGATATGCAACCCAATATCTGCAGCATGGCCCTTGCTGAAATCTGCTGGCCCTGTCAACATCTTTCAACGAATTCTGTGATGCCTTATACTTTGCAAGGCTTTCAACTACCTGAAGGGGGGTTCCAAAGAGGATGGAGTTAGGCTGTTCTCAGTGGTGGCAGATGACAGAACAAGAAGCAATGGTCTCAAGTTGCAGTGAGGGAGGTCTAGGTTGGATATTAGGAAACACTATTTCACTAGGAGGGTGGTGAAGCACTGGAATGGGTTACCTAGGGAGGTGGTGGAATCTCCATCCTTAGAGGTTTGTAAGGCCCGGTTTGACAAAGCTCTGGCTGGGATGATTTAGTTGGTGTTGGTCCTGCTTTGAGCAGGGGATTGGACTAGATGACCTCCTGAGGTCTCTTCCAACCCTAATAGTCTATGACTCTATGAGCTGCGTCTCCCAGGGCTTCTACATACACCCATGAGACAATTAAAGTAAGATGGGATGTTAGATAGCTGACCATTAAACTTCCATGGAGACTGAGATGGATCAATACAAGCTGAGATGATCCATGCAGCAATGATACCCCGAGGGAGTTTCTTCAACAGCCACAGTCAGAAAGAGCTAGGCCAATGTGCATTTTAAAAACATCCTCAGAATTAGGATTTACATAGAAAGAGACCTCAGTGGAAGAGCCAATATCCATTCAGTGCAACCAGGAAAGGTTCGATATTCTAACCAAGTTTGGTCTAAAAAGTCAGACTGTGAATGCAATTCCAAACTTATGTTTCTGACAAAGTGATGAGTAGGGAAACAGGAAATATAAAAATTTTCATAATTCAAATTTAAAGTTAACGCCCCAGTAGGTAAAAGGGGGCAATTCACACTTCTTGGAGCTAGTGTTTGTGTCTTTCTGAAGCCCATTGCTACTGACAATACTGCACTGGTTCCCATTCATATGGTTCTCTCTGCACTCATGAGGCTATAAACTATTTTTCATGAAAGTTTAAAGGCTACAGAAACTGATGGTACCACCAGAAAAGAGATGACATGGCATATTTCTGGGGACCAGCTCAATCAACCCCCCTGCTCTCATGATTTCAGTCTTCTAACATCTACAGACCAAGAAAAAGGGGAAAAAAACAGGCAGGAAAACACTAGCTTCTGCAGTAGAAAGGTTCAAAATACATTGACTCTACTATGTTTACTTTACGATTTTGAAGATAGTAGATAGTGTATTTTAAATGATGTTTTGAAACAGTTGTCTACATAAATCAGCATATTTATTTACAGTCTATGAATTTTTTGTATACGGCAATCAATAATGATTCACTTTTTGGCTGCCTGAGTACTTGTCAAGTGCCTGTCACATAGGGGTGACAGCAAACCATCTGCCTTCCTCCCCTCAAGGCACCTCCTTCTAGTTGCTACCACCTGTTCTTTTCCAGCCCCCAACTGATTGCTACACTGCCAGTGGCTGGACTACAGGTCCTAGTAGCAGCTCTCAGACCTTTCACCAACATTTAACAACTATAAAAAAAAACAAAAAACAGTTTTGTATAGTAGCCATCAAAGATTTTAACACAGTGTAGGCACAAAATAATACTCTAAAAATGCTGATAGGAAATAACTTTGTTACATTGTATGAGTTGTGTATCCCTGATCCCTATGTTGCAAAAGCATGAAGGTAAAGATCAGTATTTGCTCAACCTAGGGATGTAAATAGGGTTTAAAATAGTAACTGTGTAACCTATTAAAATTCTATCAGTTAAATGGTTAACCGTTAAGGAGTTCACATTGGTGGGAAACTAGGAGTGCGGGGAGTGCTGCAGCACCCCCACATTTTTTGTGGGCCTCCGCTGCCGGCCCCATGCCCGGGGTCCTTCCTGGCTGCATCCCTGCACGCCTGGGGTCCCGGCTGCTGGCCCTACTGGATCCATTATATGTTATAATATATATATTGTCAATTCAGATATATTACTTACTGCTGAGGTTTATGGGATCCTATCTTGTAGGGTTTTTAGAGAAACTAAGAAGCAAAAATGACCAGAGTCTTCATCTTGTAATGGCAGGAAATTGATCTTGATGATGTCTGCTTAATCTTCTTTTGGAAGGTGAAAATACTCCAAAGGTCATACCAATGTGTCCTTGTTTTCCCATGCAAAATACAGCAAGCAGTTAATACTGTCTGTGTTCCCTCCTCCCATCAGACAACATCATGCAAGTTATCGTGCTTTTTGGTAACTACTGTTTCATAGTGAAGATGGAGTGATCGAAAAGGAGTACTGCCTGGAATCATTTCACAAAAACAACAGAAGACACCGTTAAATGTAAACTGTGTAATGCAGAGCTGAGGGATGCAAACAGCACCAGAGCAACACTAAACCATTTGAAGCTGAAACATCCCTCTGGTTCATGTGAAAAAGAAGGCAAAAATCAAACAACGCTGACAGCGTTTGTTTCTGGCAGTTCAAGAAAATCCAACATACAACGTGAGGAAAAACTAATGGAGTTGTTGTGCACCATGATCACTACAGATATGCTGCCTGTAAGTGTCATTGAGGGTACAGGTTTTCATGCATTGATGAGTTTTGTAGAACCTGAATACCATGTGCCTATGAGAAAGACTATAACCTCGCGACTAGAGAAGTGCTATGAAGACTGTGAAGTTTGTCCAGGAAAAATTTGAAAATGCTATTAAAGTAGCTTTCACCACTGACTGCTGGACAGCATTAACTACAGAAAGCTACATGACTGTAACATACCATTATATTGAAAACTGGGAGCTTTGATCCACAGTTTTACAAACCGAAAGTATGGCAGAATGACATATAGCAGAAAACCTTGCTGAAAAATTAAATGCTACAGTGGAAAGATGGGGTCTGACAGGCCATGTCTTGGCATGCGTACACGATAATGCAAGCAACATTGTTCTCGCCAACACACTGAGATATGTTACATGGGAATCTGTCAATTGTTTTGCCCATACTTTGCAGCTAGCCATAAATGATGAGTTTTCTTCAAGTAGTGTGGATCATGCTTTTGCAGATGCAAGTAGACTAGTTGCACACTTCCACCACAGCATCGTGGCTGCAAATGCACTCGAAAGAAAACAAACACAGCTTCAGGTTATGCAACACTGTCTGATCCAGTCGTGTAAAACTCGCTGGAATTCAGTATATGACATGTTTGAAAGACTCAATGAGCAAAGGTTGGCTATAACAGCTGCGCTTTCAGATTGCTCTGTAACAAAACAATCTGATGCCCAAATGCTTCAGCTGCAAGATGAGCACTGGCAATTAATAGAGGATATCTTACCAGTACTTTCCACTTTAAAATGCACTACAACTGCTGTGTCTGCTCAACAGTCAGTGTCAATTTCATATATTTATCCAATTTGCAACGGTCTTCTCCAAATTCACTTCGGAAGCGAAGCTCCTGTCGAAAATGGAAAAGTCGCTGATTTCAAGGCTGTTGTTCGTCACTCTCTGGAGCATCACATGAAACCCAACAATACTGCCATAACTGCCAAACCTGCACTTATTGCCTCCTTGTTAGATCCACGACATAAACACATGCGGTTTCTTTCACCTGCTGTCCAGATCGCTGCTAAATCAAAGCTTCTGCAACTTGCATCGATGTTAGAAATAGAAGAACCTCTGAGTGCTAGGGCTGAACTGAGAAGTGCTGAACCGGATGAGCCGATAGAGCCAGTGCCGAAAAAAATGCATGAAACTCAGAAGAGTGCTATGGTAATGCTTTTAGGTGAAGATTACAACAAAAAGGAGAATGTGGAGAATGCAGTAGAAAATGAACTGGAAAATTACTTCAGGGAGCCTTGTCCTTCATTGGAATGCAGTCCATTGGAGTGGTGGAAGGTCAATGCACAGTGTTTTACAGGATCGTCTGTGCCTGCAGAATGTATGTTTTCCAACACTGGCCTTAATGTTAATTGGCTGCACACAAGACTGACACCAGAGCATGTAAACATGTTAATTTTTTCTTAACAAAAATCAGCAGTAGAGTTGAAATGCTAATCGGACTTTTTGTGTTTTTGGACGACTCAGGGATATTATGTCAAAAAGTTAAACAAAAAAGTGGGTTTTAGTTTTACACATAAGACTGGCTGTTTTAGTTGTTAATAAAGGCACTTGACAAAGATAAAATATAGGCGCAGTAGATTCATTGTGAACCAGTGGCGCTGGAATATTTTTAATAGTGGGGGTGCTGAAAGCCAGCTGCCTCCTTACCCCTGTCCACCCCACCCCCCACCCCCAGAGCTGGGCCTGGGAGCAGAGCCCACCCCCAGGACACAGATTAGGGGGTGGAGGCTGGGGCCACAGCTGGGGGCGGGCCTGGAGCCGGGAGTGCAGGGTTAGATGTTTAATTGCAGTGATTCTTACTCACATCCATAGTATTATCTGCTTGCTGTATTTTGTGCGGGAAAACAAGGACATATTGGTAGGACCTTTGGAGTATTTTCACCTTCCAAAAGATGATTAACCAGAGATCACAAGATCAATATCCTGCCATTAAAAGAAGACGACTCTGGTCATTTTTGCTTCTTAGTTTCTCTAAAAACCCTGCAAGTTAGGATCCCATAAACCTCAGCAGTAAGTAATATATCTGAATTGACAATATATATATTATAACATATAATGGATCCAGTAGGGCCGGCAGCCAGGACCCCGGGTGTGCGGGGCTGGCAGCGAAGTTTAATGTTAACTGAAACTGATAAGACTGATGCTTATCAGTTAACCAGTTAAACTTTTACATCCCTAGCTCAACCAGGGTATAATTAAATTAAAAATGAACATTTTTGAAAAGCTTTTTGGGAGGGATCTAGAGACTCCTGGGAGCTCTCTCCTGAGACTAGAATGAGACTCTCCCTTCCCAATACGATGTCTGAAAGAGCTCTCCCAGGGGTCCCTTCATGGCAGCATTAAAAGGGAAGCAGGAAGAAGTACTTCAGCTGTTGAACCAGGAAGCAATGAGAGTAGCATCAGAGCTCAGGTGAAGATGAGGGCTACATCCCTAAAAGCCTGCATAAATTGTGGGTCGGTTTGGCAGATGGGCACCAGAGCCATACTCCACAATCACTTGCGATAACTTAGGCCTGGTCTACACCACGATTTTAGTTCGAATTTAGCAGAGTTATAGCGAATTAACCTTGTACCCGTCCACACAACGAGGCCATTTAATTCGATTTAAAGTGCTCTTAAAATCGGTTTCTGTACTCCTCTCCGACGAGGGGAGTAGCGCTGAAATCGACATTGCTGGTTCGAATTAGGGTTAGTGTGGACGGAATTCGAAGGTATTGGCCTCCGGGAGGTATCCCACAGTGCACCATTGTGACCGCTCTGGACAGCAATCGAAACTCGGATGCTCTGGGCAGTTGGACAGGAAAAGCCCCGCGAACTTTTGAATTTCATTTCCTGTCTGCCCAGCCTGGTGAGCACAGGTGACCACACAGAGCTGAACAGCACAGGTAGCCATGCAG
>QXTE01000356.1:473241-501424 GCA_003942145.1 Platysternon megacephalum | reverse complement strand
CCTGGCTTTTCTGGTGATATTCTATGATAAACTGCACTATAATGCACGTGGTGTTTACAATGTTCATGACTGCAAACTTGAGCTGAGCGGGCTCCATCCTTGCCGAGGTATGGCGTCCGCTCAGTTCAACAAGGAAAAAAGGCGCGAAATGGTTGTCTGCCGTTGTTTTCACGGAGGGACGGGGAGGATGTTCCCAGAACCGCCCGCGACAATATTTTTTGTCCCATCAGGCATTGGGATCTCGACCCAGAATTCCAATGGGCGGGGGGGACTGTGGGAACTCTGGGATAGCTATGGGATAGCTACCCACAGTGCAACGCTCTGGAATTCGACGCTAGTCTTTGTACATGGACGCGCACCGCCGAATTAATCTGCTTACTGTGGCCGCGTACAATCGAATTTATACAATCGGTTTCATAAAATCGAATTCCGTAAATTCGAACTAATCCCGTAGTGTAGACGTACCCTTAGGAAGCAGGCATCCCCATAAATAGAGAGGGAGGAGGGACTTAAAATATTTGCACTGGGAGGAGAGGGAGCGTTATGCACAACCCACATGCTGAATGCTGCAGTCTAGGGAAGTGAAAGGGAGATATTGGTAGGGCAGGAAGAATAGTATCCAGACCATCCTGCCTGGCCTCTGACCTTTCAAGGTCCTGCCCCCTACAGGCAGAGCTGCCCTCAATTCTCTGCTCCCTGCAGAAGAGCAGTCCTTTGAAAGTACTGCTGGAGAGGAACAGCACTATGAGCTGTGTCTAGCCAGGCCACCCCTGTTGTCTAGCCAGGCCACCCCTGTTTCCCATCAGCCCTCCTTTCAAACTGCTAGTATGGCACCAGTGACCCCTCCCCTCCAAAAATATTAACAGCTTGTTTCCCCTTTAAATCGCCCACTATTTGTTTCAAGGTCTCTGCCACACATAGCTCATCCTCAGCAACAAGTTTTTCAGAATTTCTCGTTAACGCAAAGAAACAAAATCTCATTCACAAAGGGTGATGTTATCAAAGCAAAATATTTCATTTCTGTAATTTGAAATCTGTTTTATATACAGTTTTCTAGTGTACTATAATTGTTAGTGTGCAGTGAACTGCAGCAAATCACTGAATTGCGTCTGTGGAGTGTGAAATTACTGTACATGCACAGAAAATGAAGACTTATTCTATGGCTGATTATCATAAATTATACAGATGTTTATTACATCTACAGCAGAAAACACAAGAGCACAATATATTTCAGTTTGAAATCATTCCCCAGCCGGCCAGCCCACTTCAGCAAGGACATGACCAAAATTGGAAAGAAGATAACAAAAAACAAACACCAAGAAAGCCTTCCATACAAAGAGTTTAGAAAGATTAAGGCCTTGTCCACACTACAGGGGGAGATCGATCTAAGTAGATCTACTTACCGCGGGGTCCACACTATGCTATGTTGATGGGAGACGCTCTCCTGTGGACTCCCTTTGTGCTTCTCATTCAGGTCGAGTACAGGAGTCGATGGGAGAGTGATCTGCGGTCGATTTAGCGGGTCTAGACCCGCTAAATCGATCGCCAATGCATCGATCACTGTGCCTCGATCCCCCGGTAAGTGTAGACAAGCCCAGAGACTATTAGGTTAAAGAGGCAGTGACTAAGAGCTGACATGCAGCACAAAATAATGAATGGTAAGGAAGTGGTCAGCTGTACTCCTATTTAACCTCTCTCAATACAAAGACTTCTCATCCTCACCTTCAAGGTCCTGCATAATTCTGCCTTTCCCACTTAGCCAAGCTAATTTCTTATGTTTTCCACATCCCACTTCTTCTTGCCAAAACCGACACTATTGATGCCTTATTGTATTCAGGTTCCTATGACTCTCATCACAGTAGTATCGGTTTGTCCATTTCTCAAGCACTGGCCTGTAAACATGGAATGCCCTTTCCATAACTGCTTCATATGGCCTCTAACATCTCATTTTAATCCTTTTTTAAGAAAGGATTTCAAATTATAAGCCTACTGGAATGGGAAGCCTCCTAGAAAGGCTTGCCAACCCAGCCAGGAACTTTCCAATGTCACCTTTAGAAGATAGAAGAAACTGAGAGATTGGGAAGGGAAGGAAATTGACTTAGGTATGCACTTTCAATAGGTAAGAAAACCATGCACAGACAGTAAGCAATTTTTTGCCAGTTGTACATTTTTATTTGATTTTTCAAACTTCACAAAGCCAATATTTCTCATTACCAGAAGCCAAGTCTGAAGATTTATAAAACAGATGTTTAAGTTAGCATGCCAAAAAACCCAAAAACCTTTAAGTGTAAAATATATATATTTTAATATGCACACCAAAACAAAGATTATTACCAGGTCACTATCTTCATGTACTGTACTTTAAGACATCCATACACTCCCATTCCTGAAAGTTTACTTCCTCCTTGCCTTTAATTTATTCTGAGATAGTATACAGCTTTAATAGCTTATTTCAATATTATCTCTCTGCATATAAATGTGATGGCAGGCAGCACATACACCACTTTTCATAAGTTAGAATTTAATATGCACAGCTCACTCATGACTTTGCTCTACCACTCGTTAAGCCATCATTCTCAATGAAGAAAAATGACATGTACATTATGCTATCAACCTTGTGATTATATGTCAACAAAGAGCAGTATTTAGAACATATAGGTGTTACACATGGAGTGCAATGTTAAAAACATTGCAGGCCACATAACAGAAAAATAAAATTTCATAGGTGTACTGTTACACCTGTTATGAGAATCCACCAACACTGCTCCCATAATCCTCTGGCAGCATGCAAAAGAAAGGACAGAGTTGTAAGGCAAAGTCCTCTACTGTAACAGGAGAGATGGCTGGAGCAGGATAGGAGGTGAAACAGTCGGAGGAGGAAACAAGCAGCAGAGAAGTGACACCAGGGAATTAAAGTTGAAAGAGAAGGAGGAAAGCAAAACTCTTGGGAGCTGGGAGGATGTACAAGCCCGGGCAGGGCCTGAATCCAGAACTCAGATACATGAATTATTCAACATTTAAAAAAAAATGAAAATATGGAGTTATCCTTCCATTTCCCAGCTTCTGAGAACTTCTCGATCTGACTTGTGTAGTCATCAGAATCCCTCAAGAAGAGATAAGATTACTTTTAATTTTGTTCCCTGAACACACAGATAGTAGTAAACTATTGTTGGATCCAGATTCCTAATACTGGACAGATGGGGAAATACCATAGTTTATAGCACTAAAGCAGTTGAATCCAGAAGGGGGCATCTTTCGCTCCAAAATATATAGCAAATTTTGTAAAATACAGAAATGACTTCAACTAGCACTGAAACATACCCACATTGTACAGTATATTCTCTGTATACTGAACACCCAAAATCATGTCTAGCTGTTCTATTTCTGCTAGTATTGCAAGTGCAGTCACACCATGTCTATGGTCCTATCTGAACAATGTCTCTTCTTTAATTTTTCTGAACCCAAAGGAATCCTTTTCTGTGGACAACAGAATGTATAGCAGGTACCTTCCTTGCCATAACCAAGAATTCTTACTTCTAAAACAAGACCAGGATCGGATAGGCAATACAAAAGTCAAATAATACACCTCTACCCCGATATAACGCGACCCGATATAACACAAATTCGGATATAACACGGTAAAGCTGTGCTCCGGGGGGGCGGGGCTGCGCACTCCGGTGGATCAAAGCAAGTTCGATATAATGCAATTTCACCTATAACACGGTAAGATTTTTTGGCTCCCGAGGACAGCGTTATATCGAGGTAGAGGTGTAGTATGAAATGAATGCTCTCTTGCCTGATGTCTTCCTTCGCCTTCATATCAGTTGTCTCCCCTACCCTCCTAAGACTGATTACCAAAAGTTTTGTGACCTGAGGCTGGGAGAATTATTCAAGATGATGCCCTAGGATGTTAGTTGTACTATTCGGTGTTTCTCTTAGTGAGTATTTCTACTATCATGACAGTAGTTATGCTCCCTTAATACCTAAAATATGTAATATGGGACATCATATGTTTAAATGGCAAGGATGTGAATGTTATTAATGATTTCTCTGATTAGGGCATGATAACAAATATTTATCTTACTCCACAAATGTTCTTTTAAAGAATTATTTTATCAGTTTACATACGTGATGGAGATTACTTTAAACAAATAAATTCTGACAGGGGAGAATAGCTTCTGAAATTGAAATGAATTTTGTCTGAACTAATTCACTTGTATAAAGTTCCATGACTGCTCATTTTTCACTTATGTAATCCCATTCATCAGTTTCAATTCAGCTATAGCCACTATATTTTTATCTAGCTGTGCCCTAGTACTATCTTAGTCTGGCTCTGTTGTGTTTTTTTTTTAAACAAACATTCCAGGATAACATAGTACATGTTCCATATTAAAGGGGAATGGTTTGGGGTTTACTCATTCTTTTCCTATAAAAAACTATTAATGTACAGTAAAAACACTTAACTCGATGACTCATGCTTTAAAAAGGCTTTCTGGTTTAGCTGAGTTGTGGACGTAATGCCTCATGCAGAAAAAGCCCCTTGAAACTGCTCTTCCCCACCTTCTGGCACCACGTTTCCCCAGTTTATCTTACCATGTTCAAGTATTATCAGCTGGGCTCCAGCCTGTGCATTTCCAACATCATTTTCTGCAATGCACTGATAGAATCCTTCATCTGATTTCACAAGACCCAAAACCTGCAGGTTATGCTCCTTCTGAGGGGGAAAAGGCAAAACATTTCATGATGCATTCATTAAAAATGAACTATAAATGCAAGCACATTAGTTTTGAAATGGTTACTATGACTTTCTGAGAAAACGCCCACATATTATAATATCATGCAAAAAGGGCTTTGGAGTTATCTTCAGATCTCATGGCTATTATAACAACCATGAGCCTGTTCCAGGTAAAGTATCTTTTACTTTGAATTTTCAAATGGCTGCACCAAAAATCAGCACAAAACTATTGTTAATAGGCTATGGAAATCATAACCTGATCCTAACATTCAGAAGTTAAGCATCGGCATGTATACAATCATGTATCAAATAATTATGTTAGTAAAACTAAAAATAATTGTAAAAGACAGACTGCACACTTAGAAATCAAGTTCTTACCTACACAGTCTTGTAGCCTCCGATTAAACCTTTAAGATACATATCTCAATCAAGTTCTTACCTACACAGTCTTGTAGCCTCCGATTAAACCTTTAAGATACATATCTCAGTAATGAATTTCATTAAACCGTACAGGATTATACTTTAAGGTTTGCTCAGCCAAAACTCAGGATTATATCATGAGTAAATCTCCATGGTACATCTTTGTTTGAGATTTTAATTCTTGTGCAGCCAAAATGACTATACAAAACTCAAGCAATCTATGGTCACATATACCTCATGACTTGCCAGTTTTCTGCTGTATGAGAAGGACTGAGGCTGTTCAAATTCAAACTGATAGATTGTCTTTCACCAATTAATTCATTACTGTGTATGTCTCACGTAAAAGATGTATGCTATAAAAAAACAGACTTTTATAGTGTAAGGAACATAGTGTCTATGCTCTTCAATAAAATGCTTCACACTGGATTACACAGCAATAAAGGATTCAAGGAGCCATTTAATGTTTCTGGACCTTAACCACACACTGTAAAAATAGGTAGCTGACCCTATAAAAGAGCATAGCTTATATGTACATACAGTAACTCCTCACTTAAAGTCGTCCCGGTTAACACTGTTTCATTATTAGGTTGCTGATCTATTAGAGAACATACTGGTTTAAAGTCGCGCAACGTTCCGTTATAAGGTTGTTTGGCTCGCCCCGCTCCACCCATCCGCCCGGCATTCCAGCTGGGGAGCGGGATTGAGGTGCGGGGGCTTATCCCACTCCGCCCGCCCGGCATTCCAGCCAGGGAGCGGGCAAGCCCCCGACCCCACTCCCCGGCAGGAGCGCGGAGTGGGGCAAGCCTCTGTGCCCCGACCCCACTATGCCCTGCCTCAACCAAGCTTCACAATCATCATTGGTGAGTACAGTATTAGTTTGTTTAAAATTATTTAAAACTTATACTGTATATGTATATAATGTCTTTTGTCTGACGAAATTTTTTTCCTTGGAACCTAACCTCCCTCCTCCCCCCTCTATTTAGATTAATTCTTATGGGGAAAATGGATTCGCTTAACATCATTTCGCTTAAAGTAGCATTTTTCAGGAACATAACTAAAACGTTAAGCAAGGAGTTACTGTACATAGGAGGATTAAGGTACAGGTCAACAGGTTGAAATGGCTGAAAATGAAAATGTACTTACTACAATTTTGAAGTAGTCACTAGGGATCACCATGTCTCCATTCTTGATCCATTTCACTGTTGGAGTTGGTTTCCCAATCACTTCACACTCAAAGACAATATCCATAGATTCATGAGCATAAATATTAGCAGGCTGCTTCAGAAATTCAGGTGGAGCTTTACATATAAAGGTAGAAAGAGAAAAGTTACTGTTTATCTAGACTTTGGTAATATCATTGGAGTTTACACTCTCTATATAATAAAACGATAAATAAATTATAAGTCGAGCTGGGTGAAATTTTTGGGACAAAGTTTACTTGCTGAAAAAAGCAGTTTGGGGTTGACTGGAACTATTTATGTATTTATGTCAATTTCACCAAGTAGTTTTGATCGAACTGAAAAAGTCTAAATGTTTCAGTAATGTTGAAATTAACCCAATTACTATCCACTGTCACTGGGCCAGGGAGAGAGAGAGAGAATGACTCTATAGCCTGCTCGGTAGGGCACCTACTGAGGATGTGGGATGCCCAAGTTCAAGCCCTCTCTAGTAACTGTCCAGTTATTTATACAAAGTGGAACAGCTTTAGAGAAGAGATGGAGAAAGCCCCATAACCAGAATATGCCAGAGCCCAATGGCAAGGTCACTCTCTGTAAACTGGCAGATCCAAGTTCAAATCCCTTTCTCCATGTAATCAGAGTCAGGATGAGCTCTACCCTGACATCTGGTGGTGAATTATGGCGAGTGTGGAAAAGAACTTCAGGGGCTGATCTTGTTTGCATAGGCACACCCACTCTGCCTAGCATGAGCCTACAGCAGCCCACAATGGTAACTTTGGCTCTTGTAGGATCCCCAGTGTCTCTGTTATTGGGGCAGGAAGAATAAAATGTTGTTACCATGGTTATGTGAATCAAGGCCAGTGGACCCGTTTTATGACAGAGGGACTCACCATCAACTAAGTAGCACTTGCTAGACAAGGGACATGGGTTCCAAAAACCAGTGAATTGAGAGAGGTTGGGGACAGGTATTTGTACCTGATGGGTCTGGTCCGGTCCCCCTTGAGGGCCTGACACACCAACTGCACTGCCTTCTCTCTCCACTGTTGAATGTCAGAGCTATCTTTGATTCCACTAGGAGTCTAGTTAGATTGCTGAGCTGAAATTGCTTTGGGCCAATGGTGCACCAGCACTAGGGCTCCCCTACTACAAGCTGAAATCACTAACGGTACTACGAGCTAAGATTGCTGAGTGCTGTGTTAACTAGTGGGGGCGCCTGAAGCTATATTGCTGATCAGCTGGTGGAGTGGATCAGTTTGCGGGACGGTTGGCATGGTCCACGGAACGGCGAGCGGAGCAGTTTGCGGGACGGTTGGCGTGGCCCACGGAATGGCGAGCGGAGCAGTTTGCGGGACGGTTGGCGCGGGACAGCGAGCAGAGGGGAGCGGAGCGGAGCAGTTCGTGGGACGGCTGGTGCAGCTCACGGGACGGATAGTGGAGTGGAGCGGCTCGTGGTGAAGGCGGCAGCAGAATCCCACGGAGAGGCGGGGCAGTTGGCCTCGGACCACGTAAGGTGCCCCTTAACACCCTGCGTACCCTTTCTCCGCCCCCCCCTTCCACCCAGGCTGTGAGGGGCAAAAACTCTGCAGCTCTGGGGCTGCACTGACCAAGGACAGAGACTCTTGGGTTGTTGGACTCAAGAGACTTTAGAGGTGTTGGACTTTTGGGACTTTGGGGTGATCTTTTGGGTTGTTGGACTTAAAACCCTGAGGGGAAAAGGACACTGCCAACCTTACTTGGGGGTGGGTCTTTTGCTCATGGTTTGTATTATGAATCCTGTTTGTGGTGTTTCCCCAATATAATGCCGCATTGTTTCCCTCCTTTATTAAAAGGATTTTGCTACACTCAGACTCCGTGCTTGCGAGAGGGGAAGTATTGCCTCTTAGAGGCACCCGGGGGGTGGTATGAAATTGTCCCAGGTCACTGGGTGGGGGCTCGAGCCGGTTTTGCATTGTGTTATTGAAACGGAACCCCTAGATACTGAACCCGGCCCTTGTTGCTGCCAACTCAGATGGGCAGAAGGGTTACATCCACATCAGCGAGAGAGGACTGAACCTAGATTCCCCCCCGCCCCCCATCGCAGGTCAGTGCCCTAACCATTGGCGAGGAAGGCACCATGACCACCTCCTCCTCAGTTTTGTAAATCTAGTCCTCCTTTCCTTTTGTCAAAATGCCTGAAAAATCAAAACAGAACTTTTTGGATAGAAACAAATGATTCATTTTGACATTAGCAAATCATTCAGTTTACATTATTTTTTTTTCTACTTTTCCATTCACCAAAAAGTTATAAAGTCAGTTTTGGTTTCACCCAAACCAAACATTTTAAATTTTTTTTTTGGAATGGGCAGTTATTAACCCTTTATTCACTCAGCTCTAATTATAAGCACTGCTAAAGAGTACACCAAGCACTGTAAAACAAACAGTAGCAATATAGACAGGGATTTTCAAAGGAGACTAAAGGAGTTAGGCACCCAACTCCCATTACAATTCAATGGGAATTGGGCACCTACTTCCCTTAGGCTCCTTTGAAAATTATAGCTGAAATTGTCAGTGATCAAGAACAATTAAAGCAAGCAGAAAACAATTCTTTAAACTACTTTTGAATTCTAACAGAATGAGAATTATGAATAATAGCAAGAAGTGCATTCCATCGCCAAGGGATATAGATACAAAATGTTCTAGCTACTGCTGTTTCAAGATTATATTCAGGGCCAATTAAACAGCCAGCTATTTTGAACTGAAGTGATCTGATGGGAATATATGGGAGAAGAAGATGAGTCATATATGATGGAACTACTCATTAAGAGCCTAAAAATCAAAAGTATTTAAAAATCAATGCAGAATTTAACTGGGGTCCAACAATAAGACTTCTGTTGTTGAGTAATATGTTGCACCCTCTTGTGTGCCTGTTAGACAGCATGCTGCTGCATTCTAAATGGAGGCATAGTGCAGTGGCATAGGGTATCAGGCCTGGTCTATGCTTAAACCTTAGGTCACCACAGCTACGGAACCGAGATGTGAGAAAAATCCACACCCCTGGGTACCAAAGCTATGTCGACCTAACTCCTGTTGTAGAAGCAGCTAAGTCGATGGAAGAATGCTTCTTTCAACCTAGCTACCATTCAGTGTTTAATTTGTAATGAAAGAGGTACTGCGGCTCAAGCTATTTTTTTTTACTTTCATAACTAACACAGCAAGCCCAGAGGTGCTGGAACTATGAACTGCCAAGCCCAGAGGTGCCGGGGCTCAGCCTGGCAAGCTCTGGCACAAATTAAGCACTGCTACCATTGCTTGGGGAGGTGGAGTTCCTACAACAATGGAAAAACCCCTTCCGTCACTGAAGTCTGCGTCTACACTATGAGGTTACAGCATCATAGCCAGGGCATCGTAGCTATGCGCTTGCAGCGCCCATAATGTAGACATGGCCTCAGACCAGGAGCTAAGAGACCATTCATGGTTCTGTCATTGACTCACCATGTGACTTTGGGCAGACCACTTAGAGCTCCATTGTACAACCTTTACACCACTTTTAATGGAACTAATCCAATGAGGAAAGTCCTCAGCAACACAAGTAAGTTTGTACAATAGAGCCTTTAAGTTCACTATGCCAAAGTTCTTCCATCTGTAAAATGGGAATAACACCTACTTATCTTTGTAATGGGCTTCAAGATCTGGGTGAAAAGTACTATATAAATATTTAATAAGTTGCATTTTAGAAATACTGTAAGTCAAGTTGGGGCTCCAGAAAACAAAGAATTGTAACTAGTCTATATTAAAGAAGACAATTTGTCAGCTGCAGCAATTTGATCATATTGAAAAGGCAGACAAAATCCCACAACTAGTATAATACAGATTTCCTGTAAACACAAGGTGGAGGTATGCCCAGAATCCTAATGCTTGAAACTTAAGGCAGAACATCACCACCAAATAAACTGAATGAAAATTAAATTAAATTTACATATCCTAGGGAACAAAAAGACAGATAAGCTGATGAAATCAAAAAAAAGTAACACATACCTAAGGACTGAAATTTTGTGTCTCTCTCACATTCTTAAAGTACGAATCACCTTGATGTGTTTATGAATAACATGACAACTCAATTTACACAATTTTGTGTCATATCCAAACATTTTCTACTCTTTTTTCATCTGCATGCTGTCTCACTTAGATTGTAAGGCAAGAATTACGTCTTATGTGCCTGTTCAATAGCATGAACCTTTATGGTGCTCAAAATAAACAAAAATAAAAAAACAAGGCCAGACCAGTAGACATCGTGTATAACATTGAGCAACCTCACTTGATGCCATATAAATAATATGTTAAAGATAGAAGTACTGTAAAACATGTTTATTTGATGGTAAAGTAAAATACGATGGATCATTCACACAGAACCAAGTCAGAGAAAGGAGATAAAGTTAAATTATTTTTGTGTATCTTTTAGCCAGTACAACTGATCATACCAATATGGATTCCAGAATAGCATTAGTTAATGGCTGCTGTATACTTGGAAAGAATGCGAAACTCTAGGCACCTGCACAGAGATGCAGAGCCATTTTGCTGACATATGCTAGCAGCGAGAATAGCTGGGTAGTGTTAGTACCACTCCAGGTCTATAAAATGGTGTGTAGGTCTGACTACAGTAAGAAATAGAGGATGGGTCAGAAGAGACAATGCAGAGATAACCCTAGGAACAGCTAAGCTTGACAAGAAAACATAGGCGTGTTTTGTTGTTATTTAAGTTAACTATAAAGGCAGACCCCAGGGAGAAAGTAATTTAAGACTGTTTCCAATATGTGTTGTATATACTCTCTTTTACAGCAGAGAAGGAATTCCACCTGATTACATATATCAATGGTGGATTAAAATACTCAAATGTAGATGCTTGAAATTCATGTAAATTCCAAAATTGGCCATATTTTGGACTTTCAAGTAATAAAAGTTATAGAATTTTTTTGTATGTAACACAAGCCTGCTATGGAACAGATTTACTGCTAAGAAACAGGACCAGCAGACAAGGTATGTCCACACTGCAATTAAACACCCATGGCTGGCCCAGGTCAGCTGACTGGAGCTCAGGCTGCGGGGCTTTAAAATTGTGGTGTAGATGTTTAGGATCAGGCTGGAGCCTGAGCTCTGAGGCCTTACAAGGGGGGACTATACCAGAGCCCAGGCTCCAGCCTGAGTCCCAACATCTACACAGCAATTTTACAGCCCCACTGCCCAAGCCCTATGAGCCTGAGTCGGCTGAGCCGGGCCAGCTGGGAATGTTTGTTCACTGTGTTGACATACCTTAAGTGCGTGTCTTGCTAATAAGTTTAGAAAACTGCAACAAGGACTATAACAGGGTCAACTGCTTCTCGAGTGCCCCCATCTCAGTTTCCCCTCTTGGATTGTTCTGTGTGATGGGACACTAGATGGGGTTACTACAGATGAGTTCTACAGAGAATTCCTCCCCAGGTGTCTGGCTGGTGGGTCTTGCCCACATGCTCAGGGTCTAACTGATTGCCATATTTGGGGTCAGGAGGGAATGTTCCCCTGGATTTGGCAGAGACCTGGGGGTGTTTTTTCCCGTTCCTCTGCAGCATGGGGCATGGGTCACTTGCAGTTTTAAACTGGTGTAACTTTAAGTCTTTAAACCATGATTTGAGGACTTCAGTAGCTCAGCCAGAGGGTAGGGGTCTATTACAGGAGTGGGTGGATGAGGTTCTGTGGCCTGCAATGTGCAGGTCAGACTAGATGATTACGATGGTCCCTTCTGACCTCAAAGTCTATAAGTCATAAGAAACCCAAATTTGTACTTTTGTCCATTCACATCCCTTCTTGGGTTATGCTTTATTAAATTAACAAACATTCAAAATAAGATGTTCAAGTCCATCCAAAAGTCCACACAAAGATTTCTCTTCCTTCTCCCTGGCCTTCTTCCAGGGACCTTTCCTGCTTTGGCAGGCCACTCCCAGGCTCTACCTGGCTGGAGTCTCAACCCTCACTCCAAGGATTCTCTCATAAAGCCTGCTCACTCCTAGCAGCCTATAATCCCTGAGCATTCCCCCTTCATTGTAGTCTTCTGCTGCTCTTTATCGGGTAATTACTCTGATCTCTCCCAGGTATGGCTCATTCTGTAATCAGGGCTGGCTAGCCCCAGCCCTTAAGGGGCAAGCCACCCTGTTGCAAGGATTAAGTGCTATTTACATTTACAGCCAAACACCATACAAAATTCTATTACACCACTGTTAGACTTCCTAGCAGGTGGGGATATTATAGGTTAACTCCATATGTTATTTGAGCAAAGATTGCCAATTGTGCTGAACTGTGTAGTGGCTTTCTAATAAGGACAAAATTCCAGTAGTAACTATGAGACCTAAATCTCAATAGCACTTTTGCCCATCTATATGATCCCAGTTAACGAACAAGTACATTCAAACATCTTGCTATTTAGGCAACTAGGGGCTGGAAGCATCACCAAAGACACATAGTTGGTCTTCCTATTTCAAGAGAAGTGTGAGCAATGTCCACTGTCATCTATTCCCCAACAGCTAGTTACAGATGTCACAGTCTTGCAAGTGAAGACTGCATATTATTGGCAGAACATTACTACAAAGCTTTGGGGAAATTTATATATATATATCAGGACTAAACAGGCAGGAAATATATCCAAGGTTACTTACAAAGGCAGGAAAGGAAGCAAAAGAAAGGCTTGGGAATGAAAGTCAATAGTCAAAAGGTGTGTGTAGGGATGGAGGAATGGAAAACTGAATGGTTGCTCCAATATTTTCAAGATAGAAAATATGTGAAACAAACAGAGTTGGGACTATTCTTCCAATTCCACCTACAACACAGAACACAACCCCTACAGTTTGAAATGGTAATGCATAATTTCATCAAATTACATCTAGGAGCAGTGTGGTCCCTCTAAGTCAGGGCAGTACACACAAGTAGGGGGAAATGTAAATTAAATCTTGGGGGAGACTACCACAAAAATGGATGTCAAACTGTGTGTGCTGTAACCTACTCCCATGTAATCTTTGTTTAAGAGACTAGAGTTGGAATCTTAGTCTCTTTCAAATAAGGAGTGCTCTTCCAGGCTACGGGGCAAAAGCCAAGTTGTTCACAAATGTTTAATATGGAAAATGTACATTTCATTTTCAGTTATTTTCTTTTTAATGAATTAAAAAATAATGCCTTTAAAATGTGCTCTTTTACAGTTTAACTACTTCATTGTTCAGCATTCACACCGATTAAACACAACATAAATGCAGATGTTTGTGGTAGAGAAGTTAAATTGATAACCAGAGAGCAAATGAGCCAATTACCATATAAAATAAGATTTGTAATGGAAGATTATGTGTTTCATTACCAAATAGACAATTAAACTTCAAAGCAGCCTTGGCAGCTCTGCTTTCCCTCCCTCTCCCTCCTAATGTCATTATCCACGCAAAGAACAATTTTAGTTGCTAAATACTTATGCAGAATTTCACATGCAGACTATTATACTTGCAACAACCCTATTCCATGGGCTCCATTTAATTCCTTCACTATTTTGGAGCTATTTTAAACTTTTTAATGTTTAAACACTGATACCTAGTGATCTCCAATGGAAGCCAGTGTTTAGCAACAGTGCAACTGTAGCACTTCATTGTTTCCTTAATGTGCTATGCTAGATAGAATTCTATATTTGACTTGATAGTACTGGTATTTGCATAATCTGTGGATTCATTTTAGATTTTCAAAGATTAGGAATGCACGTCTCTCAATAATTACAATGACGGGAATAAAGAAGTGTTGTCTACTGTAAGCTTTGCATTATGGTTTCTTTAAGTACCTTTTCATAGCTTTGCAACTCTTTTACCAATGTTTGGAGCAGGAAGACTGAATAGCCTCAACAGGTAGCAGCTTGACTAAGGTCTGCTATCAAGTCAGCCACATGCACTGCCTCCAATGAGTGAGAGAACCAATTATATTTAGTCCCTCACAAAAATCCCCAGATGAGGTTTCCTTTCATTGTCATACCAAATCACTCCTTTTCCTCAACAACAACAACAAAAAATCCAAGGTGTTTTTTTTCCAATCTCATTTCAAATTTGCAGCTCAGGCTGGGAGGGAAGAATTAATGTATTACTTCAAACCTTTAAGCACCACTTGGAATAATAACTAATCAAAAGTTGTGTTTCTTAGTTGTGAATACAATTAATTATCCATATTTGAATCAAATTAGTGGCATACAAAATATGAGTGAGGTAATAATAAGCAAACCAATATTCCATAACACCTTAGTTACTACCATATTCCTTCTATGTCCTAACCCTCCTCAAAAGTCCAGAAAAACATATGGGCGTTGTAAGGTGCCCTAAACAGATCTGGACTATTTCTGATCAAGGGTGGGTGAGTGCTTTCCAAAGTTGGGGGCCTCGTGGATAACACTCTGCCAGTAGCTCTCTCTCTACTATCCCAGGGGCTTCAGATCAGGGTGGATTTGATTTAAATCAAGAGTCAGGAGCACTCAATTTAATCATGGATTTCTACATAAAAGTGCATTCTTGTTGGTTGTTATAACCTTAATACATATTCTTCACAACTCAGAGATAGATGTAGGTTTCATTTATAGAAGGTACACACTACAGGTCTGTCTCATCTTACGCTGGGGTTACGTTCCGCGGTCAGCGCGTAAAGCGAAAACTGCGTATAGTCAAAATTACCCTTGAAAATCCCTTAAATCACCCATAAAGTACAATTTTGTGTATACAACCCTGTACAGTACTATGTATTGTATACAGCAATGTACAGTACAGTATATAATAAAGACTACATATGCAAAATATCATTTTACAGTATTTTTAATAACATAAAAGAGAGACAGAAGAATGAAATAATAAAAAATGAAAACAGTACAGTACAGTACTGTAAACCTGAACAGTCACCAGTCATCCTGGATATTCTTGCTAGTCTTGTACTGTACACACTCGAATGATTAGTCTTCCTCTTCCCCTGACAACACTATTATTGAGTCATCAGGGCTTGATGTCGATCCAGGAGACGATGGGCCAGGCTTGGGTGACGGAGAGCGAGACGTAGACGAAGTGGTTGGCTCTGGTTCAGCTCGAGAAGTGGATTGTGTAGGCTCTGCTGCTGCTGGTTGTTTTTTCTTTAAAAACATGGTGATTGGCAACTGTCGCTGTTGTCTCTTGAGCTCCTAAAACATTTCTTGGTACGGTCTCAAATCATCCGTAATACGACGTGTGATTTTGAGGCTTCGTTCCATAGAAGGATCATATTCAGAAATTAAATCATTCAAGTGTTTCGCTGCTTGGAATAATTCAGAAAATTTATGAAGATTCCAAGTTGCTGGCTCTTCCTGTTCGTTATCATCTTCGTCTTCTGTAGATGATTTTATCAGTTCCTCTAACTCTTCGTTAGTCAATGTTTCTCTATGGCCCTCAATTTCTTCCTCGAGGATGTCGACCAAGTCATCACCACCCACTTGCCTGGCCACCTGAACAATGAGTTGCACTTCTTTGTCAATGGTCGGGAAACCCTTAAAATCATTCACACAGTCTTCCCATAAGTTTCGCCAACATGCATTGACTGTTTCAGGCTTGATTGCATCCATTGCCTGTTTAATATAAGTGATGCAATCAGGAATGTTGAAGGACTTCCACCACTCCATCACATTAACATTGGGATCAGCATCCATAGCGGTAAGGATCCGTGAGAATGTAAGCCTCATGTACGTGGCCTTGAAACAGCTAATGACGCCTTGGTCGAGAGGTTGGAGGTGGTATTGGGGGGGAGAAAGACGACTTCAACGTCGTTATGCGCAAACCGGAGTGCCGCAGGGTGGCCAGGAGCATTGTCTACGATCAGCAACACTTTAAAGTCAAGTCCTTTCTCTTCAAGGTACTGCTTGACCTCCAGAATGAAACACTTGTGGAACCAATCCAGAAATAATGCTGCCGTCACCCAAGCCTTTTTATTTGATTGCCAGAACACAGGCAGGAGATTTTTGTTCTTGCCTTTTAGGGCACGGGGATTTGCAGCCCTGTAGAGCAAGCCCGGCTTTATTAAATGCCCAGCCGCATTGCCACAAAGCAACACAGTCACACGGTCTTTAGCTGCTTTGAAGCCAGGGGCTTGTCTTTCTGATTTCGAAATGTAAGTGCGGGTGGGCATTTTTTTCCAGAAGAGCCCAGTCTCGTCAGCATTAAAAACTTGTTCTGGAAGATAGCCCCTTTCCTCTATGATTTTCTTTAATTGTTCGGGGTAGGCTTTGCTGCCTCCTCATTGGCAAATGCAGCTTCACCAGTAGTCTGCACGTTTTTGAGGTTGAAGTGGTTCCTAAAACTCTTAAGCCAACCTTGGCTGGCTTTGAATTCCTTCTTATCAGAAGGCTGTCCCTCTTCGGCGGGAGGTTTCAACAGCACATAGGTGCTAAGAGACTTTTCTCGCAACATGTTGCCATTGATAGGCACATGTTTACGGTTCATGTCTTCCAGCCATAAGTTTAATGCCTTTTCAGTCTTCACTAAAGTCTTATCACGCACTTGGCTCGTCCCCTTAGCAGTTACTGGAGCACTTGATGCCATGGCTTGACGAATTTCTCTCTCTCGAATCTTGATGGCACGGATGCTAGATTCGTTGCGGCCGTATTTACGCGCCACGTTGGCGATGGACATACCGTCTCTCAGTAAGTCCAACACAGCCAGTTTTTCCTCCAGCGTTGGAACAGATCGCTGTTTCTTTGGTTGAGCACCAGATGAAGTAGGTGCCTTGCGTTTAGGGGCCATGTTATACAGTACGAAAAATATGTACTGTATCTTTAAACAGTACAGGCACAGTAGACTCTCACTCAGCACGGCGAGATGCACACAGTATGAGAGGCACAGGGGGACTGAGTACTGTAGTGGGAACAGCAGATTCGCTTCTCCCATCTCACACTCTCTCCGGGGCAGACGCACTATTTAAACTGTTTTTTTGTTTTTTTTGCAAACCCTCCAGGGTTATTATAGGGGAGAACCTTATCACAGGCCTAAAGACATGCTGTTGCTGTCAAGTCCCCCCCCGCAAAATATTTTAGTGGGAACAGCAGATTCGCGTCTCACACTGGTGGAATTGCCGGCTTTTTTTTTTCTTTCCCCGACCGCGTGAAGCTGAAATCGCGCATGTTAAATGCGCGTAAGATGAGACAGACCTGTATACATTTTTAAAGTGATTTATTTTGAAAACTTTTCAGATGAGTTTTACAACTATATCAGAAAATTAATGATTGTTTGGTTATTTCATTTACCAAAGATAACTGAAGCAGATATTTATGAAGTCTTTGGGAGGTGAACTATCTCCAATTCAACAGGTTAATCATTAATATTTGGAGGATTTTCTTGCCATGTTGTATTAGGAGGAGAACATCACCAGACAGACATTTAAATTGTTTTATTTAACTAAAACAACAAAGTTAAGTATTCTGGATTTTTTTTTCAACAGCAAACATACAATATTTTAACAAAACAAGCATATGAATTTTGGAATTTAGTTAAACATTCACATTTTTTAAAATCAGGTTTGTTTTTGTTAAAAGTGTTTTTAACTAAAATAGTTAAATGAAATATTTTTTTAAAAACCCCACAAAAATTAAATCGACTATGTCAGCCAGGTCAACATGAGAAACTTAAAATATTGGCTTCTGTAGTTGTCTTCACCTTCATTTTCCTGTTTGTTCATAATCCTGAAAAGAAAAACAAGCTTTCCTGCTTTTTCACGTCCCAAACGATTTCTCAATTTGGAATGAATTAGTCCAAAGGAAGAAAATATTCTTTCTACACCGGCAATAGAAGCTACTGCTGTTAAAAGTGAGATTATCACTTTAACAGTCTCTGAATCCAAGTGTTTAAGTGACTTCCACCAGTTCACTGGTGTGACTTTCTTTAAAACATCATCAGCAAACATATATTTCTTGAATGGTTCACCCTTAGCTCTGAAGTTTATTATAGTTGGCATTATGGAGGGATGATTGCTGGATGTCCATGTCATCAGGGCCGGCTTTAGGCCGATTCGCCCGATTCCCGGAGCTCCGGCTCTGGCGGGGCAAGCCCCGCGGCCCCGCTCCCCCAGCCGGAACTCCGGCCGGAGCACGGCAACTGGGCAAGCCCCGCCGCCCCGCTCCCCCGGCCGGAGCTCCGGCCGGAGCACGGCAACTGGGCAAGCCCCGCGGCCCCGCTCCCCCAGCCGGAGCACGGCAAGCCCCGCCCACCCGGTGAGTACAAGCCTCGCCCCCCACGAATCGGGCCCCGCACTTTGTAAAGCCGGCCCTGCATGTCATAGCCAACTCCTTTTCTTCAGCAGTTAAGGTTTGAGCTCCCCGACAGCTCCTCCCGGTCCCATACCGCTCGTACGGTGGAGGGGCCCAATCCGCCAGCCCTACCTGATGTCCTGGCCTCCCAGGGGTAGGCAGGAGGAGAAGGGCTGCCCCATACAACAGCTGTTCCTGGGCTCTGTCACCATCCCAGGCGCTGCATGCAGAGAGAGGGAGGGGGGACCACGTGGAGGGGATTCTCCATTGACACCCTGGCCCCTCCAGGCAGCCCCCTCCCCTCTCATCTGGGTCATACTCCCAGCCGCAGGTGTGCAGATTTAGCAAGGGGAGACCCCTCCCACAAGAGCTGCAGTGATTGACAGTGCCATGGGCCAATAACAATTCTCCTATGAAGGCATGGCTCTGCAAAGCAATCCTGGGGTCTGCATAAGACACCAGCTGCAGCCCATCCTCTGGGCTCAGGTCGGCTCCCTAGGAGCTCAGGGAGGGCAACTGCCCCTTTCCCACCCTACCTAAATGGCAACCCTGGCTCTAGACCCCAGGACCAGCACCGACTGCAACTATGGACAAGGGGGAGGGAGAGGCCTGGGCTCCCTGCCCTACCTTGTTGCGCCCCTAGATAAATGCAAAGCTGGGGCTTCATCCATAATTCGGTCATAGATAACAGAAGTTCTACTGACTGCTGACCTTGCAACAACCAACATGCTTCTGGCTCTGTCAATCTGTTTCTTCACTTCAGCAGGTGGATACTGTAGTTGTAAGAATGCTTGATAGAGCCAGAAGAGTACCCAGAAGTCACCTACTACAGGACAGGCCCAACAAAGAAAGTAACAGAACGCCCTACAGCCCCCAACTAAAGCCTCTCCAGCGCATCATCAAGGATCTACAACCTATCCTGAAGGACGATCCATCACTCTCACAGATCTTGGGAGACAGGCCAGTCCTTGCTTACAGACATCCCCCAAACCTGAAGCAAATACTCACCAGCAACCACACACACACACAACAAAAACACTAACCCAGGAACCTATCTTTGCAACAAAGCCCGTTGCCAACTCTGTCCACATATCTATTCAGGGGATACCATCATAGGACCTAATCACATCAGCCACACTATCAGAGGCTCGTTCACCTGCACATCTACCAATGTGATATATGCCATCAATGCCCCTCTGCCATGTACATTGGCCAAACTGGACAGTCTCTACGTAAAAGAATAAATGGACACAAATCAGACGTCAAGAATTATAATATTCAAAAACCAATTGGAGAACACTTCAACCTCCCTGGCCACTCGATTACAGACCTAAAAGTCGCAATATTACAACAAAAAAACTTCAAAAACAGACTCCAACGCGAGACTGCTGAATTGGAATTAATTTGCAAATTGGACACCATCAAATTAGGTTTGAATAAAGACTGGGAGTGGATGGGCCATTACACAAAGTAAAACTATTTCCCCATGCTTATCTCTCCCCCCCCCTCCCCCTCAGTTCCTTATATCTCCTTGTCAAGTGCTGGCAATGGGCCATTTTCATTACCACTACAAACACTTATTTTTTCTCTCCTGCGGACAACTGATCACTCTCCTTATAATGTGTATGGTAACCCCCATTGTTTCATGTGTATATATATATCTTCCTTCTGTAGTTTCTACTACATGCATCCGAGGAAGTGAGGTGTAGCCCACGAAAGCTTATGCTACAATAAATTTGTTAGTCTCGAAGGTGCCACAAGTACTCCTATTCTTTTTGTGGATACAGACTTGCTACAATAAATTTGTTAGTCTCTTAGTTGCCACAAGTACTCCTATTCTTTTTGCGGATACAGACTAACACGGCTATTACTCTGAAAAGAGTAGTTAGTTTTCTTAAAGTGAACAACAGCAACAGGGTCTTGTGTAGTGAAAATGCTCTCTTCCCTAATGGCAATGGTGGAGGGAGGGAGAGGCTTGTTTATGAAATAGATTAAAAGAAACTCCCAAAAAAGGCTATTTCTAAAGAAAGTCAAAAGTCTTCCAAACCTCAGAGTAGGACTGTCATCTTTTGAAAAACCCATTTAATACGTAACTGGAAATTTTGCATAGCAAACAAAAGCTGACAAAATGGAATCTAGTTAGAGAAATATCCACAGAATTGAAAACTGTCAAATGCATAAAAAAGGCAGTGTACCAAGAAAGAAAAAGATTATAAAAATGTAAACTAGTATATGCAAAGCATTTTTTAATATGCAAAAGCCCCAATTTCCAAAGTATGAACTGAAACTGTCCTAAGAGGATGAAAGCTATTGTGGTAGCAACATAATGTACCTTTATTCTTAACTCTGAGAATAAAAATTTCATATCTGTTTTTAACAAGCAAATGATCAGCAGTTTTAGATACTGGGAAAATTAAATATACATACACATTTAGATGTATAGTTCTGAACTCTGGGAATGGTTTACTATGTCAACAGGTCACTGGGATTCTTCTATAGCCCTCCTTCCATGTAAAGCATATAGTGACTGACAATTTTTATTACCTGCGAAACGGTATCTCTCAGATGGGATTTTGCACCTATTGCAGTTGTAAAGGCACAAATGACCAATGAGATAGCAGAATTTTGAGCACTGACACAAGTTGTCTAGAGGCTGATAGCTTCTTCCACACAAATGCCAAAGCATTTAATATGAAGAGAAATACTTACAAAGTGAGAGGGAAGAATCCTGGCTGGAATGAAATTAGTTAGAAAAACAAAGGCATCTCGCTCATGCTCGAAGTGAAAAAACTTGCCGAGAAACTGCAAAGTACAAAACACTATCCATGGGCCATCTCCAAGAGAAATGTCTCTGAAGCAGCACAGAAAAAATTGAACATTACTAATAGAACTATCCATAGATCTGATGATGGTGGATATTGGAAACATCCTTGTCCATCAGAGAAATACCATTTAAAGGTCAAATAGATTGGATAATCTCTGAGCCGACAAGACCAGTCTCTAATTATAGTAGAGTGGAAGAGCTTGTAAGACCTGCAATCTGTTCAGCTCTGGCCTGAGGACCTTACAGTACCTTAATTGTAGCTTGAGAATGGTCTTTGAGCAAGGAGTTTATTAGCTCTACTGCCAAAGTGTACAGAATTTGTAAACTGAGGAAGCTCTGGATTTTTCCTCTTTTCTTTAAAACAAAAGCTAGCATTAATTCAGCGTTAAGGAAGCATAATCATATCAGAAAAGTCCAAAAGTTAAGACTTCTCTAGCAATGTTAATTTGGCCAAGTTGCATGTTAGGATGAAACCTTTTCTGTTGTCAAATTCCCAGCTCTGTGACTTTGATCAACCTCTTCATGCTTCAGTTTCCATATCCATAAAATGAGGCCATCACCTCCATTTGTAAATCATTTTGTGCTCTACTGATGGAAAGCGCTATGTAATTGCTAAGTATTATCATTTACATGCTATGCAAGAAATAAAGCATGCAATGTGGACAAGTTGGCATTTTAGTCCAACTTTTAAAGGTGACTTGTGAAAAATATTCAAAATACTCATTTGTCCTTCTTTGCTTGATAATGGGTTATTAATACCTTTCAGGTTGCCTATTATTAGAGATTTTAAGTATCAGGAATGTCAATTCTGATCTTCCCTGATTTCACTAGAGGCCCTCTTGACATGTTTTGGAGGATGTGCATTGTGAGATTTCAATCCTTAATTAACGGGACAGTGCTGCTGAATCTTTAACCAAGATTTCACTAATTCAAAACGTTGTTTAGTCGTGTTAGTCAGGTATTAAGCATAACAAACAAAAGCTAAAATGTTTTAAACCAACTAAGAGCTTATCTACACACAGTTCAGAAACCAATATAGTTAAAGCAGTATAACCCTCCAACTGTGGGCACACTAATACTAGTGTAAAGCTGCTTATATCGGTATCATAGAATCATAGAATCTCAGGGTTGGAAGGGACCTCAGGAGGTCATCTAGTCCAACCCCCTGCTCAAAGCAGGACCAAACCCAACTAAATCAGCCCAGCCAGGGCTTTGTCAAGCCTGACCTTAAAAACCTCTAAGGAAGGTATCTTATTCTGTAAATTCATGGTTGTACTGTTTTGGTATAAAATCACACCACTAACTGAAACAGATAAAATTGGTACAAAAACTGTGTGTCGAGCAGGCCTAAAAGTCCTTTTCCCCTCTTGGCTGTTTAGGTTTCAGTCTCTTGTGATGTTATAATTTCACTAGTTCTCCAGTCACGAAAGAGTCCAAGGAAAAGGGAGAGAGAGAGAGTGTGTGGAGGGGGGTGAATATTAGAAAAACCAGGATTACTTTATACATCACAAAGAACCAAAAACTGCACAAGCCACACTTTTATTTTTCCTCTCTACAGGTCACTTTTGACTTCTGGAGTTTCCTAATATTTGAGTGCTTATTTTTGCAATCTTAACATTTCTTTATCAAAAATGAGAGAAATAGTAGGAACAACCTTCAGCTTTACTGGGGAGGGGTGGGGAGGAGTGGAAGAATACAGCTGTTCTCCCAGAGATAGCAGGAGCAGTAGACGGATTCTCCACATGTGCTATAGTCGCATCACAATAAAGTCTTGGCTATCAAAGAAAATAACTGGGAAGGAATGAGAAGGAGACATGTCCCTAAATTAAAACCAAATTTGTTAGAACAGCCTACGAGTGCTAAGATTCTTCAGTTGTAAAGTCTCTCTCTTTATTGGATGTCCTATCTTAGGAGAGAAGGTGTAGACACTCCTGACACCAATGTGCATGACAGTTGAGAGGCTTGACATAAAAGCAGAGAAATTCAGTCTAACCAAGTTACACAAGTTCCTGCAAAAAGAACACATTTCTTCTTATATGTTTTTTCAACCATTTTTAATATTTCCTACCAGTATAAGTATTTGGCTTTAAGTGTGAAATCAAGGAAGCAGCAATAGTTCTGAGACCACCTGCAACAGCAGAAAGAGGAACCACATACAGGGACTGAGCTTTTTATAACATCAAACTGACTGATTATTTAGAACTGGACCCCTAATGGTTTCATGACATCATAATGTGGTTTAAAGATCATGAAGCATAGTAACTGACACCTGCTTATTGGGGATTTGCAGAGCCAAATCCATGAAGGAAAAGGTGGCTATACAATATAATCCTCCCCATTTTCAATGCCAAATAATAATCTGTGAGGCAGGGCCGGTGCAAGGATATTTTGCGCCCTAGGCGAAACTTCCACCTTGTGCCCCCGCCCCCGCACATCAGTTCATTGAGGGGCAAATCCCAACAAGCCTTTATAGACCCCAGGGGCCAGCCTGCCCAGGGGCCAGCCATGCCCAGGGGCTGCTCCCCAGACCAGGTTCCCCCCTCCCCGCCCCCTGAACTCCCCTGGAGGGTGCACAACCTTCCCGTGAGCCCACCCCACCCCGGCAGCCCCTGCCCTGAGTCCACTCATTGGCTTTGCCGGGCTTGGGCCGCTGCAGCAGCTCGGCAGGGAGAAGCCACCTTCCAGAGGCACCGGAGAGCCAGAGCGTCGGCTTGTGGCAGCGGTGAGCCCCAGCCATGGAGAAGTCCGCGCGGCGCAGGGGGGCAGCAGCCCTGCAAAGGCGGCAGCACCGCTAGCGGGGAGCAGCCGCACCCCTTGCCCCTCCTGCCCAGGCTGCGGCCAGGCACCCCCCCGGGGGCTCCTGCCGTGGATACATTCAGACAGAGGACCCAGTGCGTCTCCCGGCTCCTCCCTCGCTGTGCTCAGGCTCTGTAGCTCCTGGGAGTGTGAGCTGCCGCCGTTGCTGCCCCTCCCAGAGCAGGCTCAGGGCCCCGCGCCCCGGCAGTGGCTCACATGCCCGGGAGCCGCAGACCCCGAGCACAGCGAGGGAGGAGCTGGGGGGCGCACGGGGGCCTCTGCCTGCATGCATCTGCTGCGGCCTGCGGGAGCTCGCGGGGAGGGCGGCAGGCTGCAGCGGGGGCAGGAGGGGCAAGGGGCGTGGCTGCTCCCCGCTAGCAGTGCCGCCGCCTTTGCAGGGCTCCTGCCCCCCTGTGCCGCGCCGGCTCCTCCATGGCTGGGGCTTGCCGCCCCCGCAAGCCGACGCTCTGGCGCTCCGGTGTCTCCGGAAGGCGGCTCCTCCCTGCCGAGCCAGAGCACCGCTTTTTGGCGCCCCTAAGGCCATCCTTAGGATTTATGGGGCCCTATGCAGTATTATTAAACTGGTGCCCCTATGACCGATGGCAGCCTGAGCTTGCAGTAACTGACACCTGCTTATTGGGGATTTGCAGAGCCAAATCCATGAAGGAAAAGGTGGCTATACAATATAATCCTCCCCATTTCCAATGCCAAATAATAATCTGTGAGGCAGGGCCGGTGCAAGGATATTTTGCGCCCTAGGCGAAACTTCCACCTTGTGCCCCCGCCCCCGCACGGGGGTGGAGGGACAAAGCAGAAAGAATAACAAGACACCCGGCCCGCCTCACGGTGGCGTAGAGTCACAGTTCCCCGCAGAGATCTCTGTACCCTCTCCCTCATGCAGAATGGACATGCAGAAGGTACCTAACTAAAAGCACTAAACTTGGGAATAAAAAATGTCAGTCACAGGTTTTTTGATATGCCCTGAAGTTTGTCAGACATTTATTTGCAAAAACTTTGTAGTAAGGGTGAGTAAGCTGTCTTGCTGAATACAACATTAAATATTATGGAATACATGATGCAGCTCTTCTCTGTTTTACATTTTCTTAATCAGTATTTCTAAGCTGATTTTATATTTTAAATGTACTCTTAAACCTTCATTAAGTAATCGTTCCAGATTACTACATATTTAACTAACTGAAACAGACATTATTTTAAATTAATCAGTTACAGAGGTTTAGTGTGTTCATAACAATGTTCATTGCTTTTAGAAAAAGGGAACACTAATTTACTGTGTGTGATCTCCATAACAATACACATGTTTATGAAATGTCACCAACTTTAAAAAATATGTTTCCAAAGATTTTAGGCATAACAAAGGATTTTATATCTTACTAAGGTACTGATTTTGCTTAAAACTAGTTCATCAGATAGTCAGAAGTAAAGAAAGGGAAACTCTTTGTCCAGCTATCTGGAAGCAAAGGGCTGTTGTCCGTTTAAGGGCTCTCTTCAATGGGGGTGGGGGGAGAGGGGGTAAAGGGAGAAATGGATGAACAGAAAGGACTGGAAGACTTTGGAAGTAAGTTTTTTTTACTATAGTAATTAAAATGTGTATTTTAGATAAGGGAGGTCTTTTGAAGGATTTATTTAAAAAAACATATGTCTGAAGATCCAAGCATTTAAGGCTAAAGATGATTGTGCATCTAAAAATCTATGCAAGGATTTTTTAGAGATGTGATTTTATAATCTTCACCAACTCACTAATGAAATATTTTTAAAGCAAATTTTTAAACTAAAATCCTGTAGACTGACATGTCCTGAGTAAATATGAGGCAAATACCTGTTAAGTGGCTTCATTACTCCTTGAATGGCTCTTTAAAAGTTTCAGTGTTGTGCTAATAGGTCTGGCAGGCTGGAGGATTTTTCTCTTTTAACTACTATATCCCCTTCCCAGGAAGACTCGGAGCCTGCAGGAAGGGTCAGAACAGGGATAGGAAAACCAGAAGGGTGGACACTAAGACCCAGTGGGCGCCCCCAACCACTTGGCGCCCTAGGCAACCGCCTAGATCGCCTAGTGGTTGCACCGGCCCTGGTGTGAGGGAGATTAAGCATTTAGGGTGAGCAAGTTGGAGATCAGGTACTCTGGTGAGATCTGTTTAAAATTAGCATGTTTTATCAGCATAAGAACGCCATTCTCAGCTCTTGTGTAATCTTTGAATAATGACATATCTGTCCCTGTGCAGCAAATTCTCCAGATATTGTACATTCTAATAATATTTAATAAAAATCCTTTCCTTGCAGGCTGACTTGGTGGTGTAGGGGAATCCAGCACACTCATGTACTGGGACTCCCTGGACCCAGCGAGACTGCAACACCATGTCCCCATTCCATGGCCCTGTCTACGCCAAGGAGCTTTTCTAAAAATTACCCACCATTGTTAACACCTGTTCAGCATTTAAGGGATTTTTTTAGAAGAAATCCAGGCTTCATGGAGAGGAAAGCAGTCTTTGCTTTCAAAGTAATTTAATAATTTGCTGAGCAAGATAGCTTATGGATGGGTGCTGTGGGACAGAGGAGATCATAAAGGACCCACCAACTAGAAAATGAAAACAATGTGTGTGTACAATGTGGGTTTAACATACGACTACTTGAACAACACTGGTGAGTCCTCATGATAGAGAGCAGATGGTTCTATTAAAAGAAGAGAAATTATTTTATACATTCATGATTACCAATGTAATCATAATATTAAACATTAAAATATACATAATGTGCACATAAATGGGTACTACCTAACTAAATATTCATTAATTATACAACAATCAAAGTACAAAGTAAACCTCCTAAAGTACTTCTTGGATGCTTCTATATTTGTTTTAGAAATAGATAGCTTATAAATAATTAAGGTATCGATAAGGTGAAATTCCTATTTTCACTGTGTTCCCCCTTGTTTTAATATTTAAGTTTTAACAAGTCCTCCCACTCCAGCTCTTCCACGACAAATAAAAGCTTATTTGACCCTGAATCCACCCCACGTGCCATGGAAACATCTGATTCACAAGAATTCTCATCAAAATTTAACTTTCTTACAGCAGTGCCAAAACCAATGAAATTTGGATTCCAAATCCCTAATTTTCTAAATGAAGAACACATGGTGAGGAGACATCAGACATCATCCTGTGCAAGATGGAGGCCTGTTGCCTTTGGGCCCTCGTTCCATATTTGTAGCACAAACTACTTTCTAACATAAACCTCCAGACTTTCTGTTTTAATTTACTGACTTGCCACCTCTAATAAACACAGAGCTGCAAGAGAAGCCAGACTGGTGGCTCTAGGCAGATTCTGCTCTTGGGAGATTATTTTGTTTAGATTTTTTCCTCCCTGCTAAACACCACAGTTTAAAAATCTAGCATGCCACATCTATTTCTAGTCAGACTATTTAATGGAAGGATTTGCAGCACTCCTTCAACAACACGGAAAATAGCAAACTTTACTCTTGGCATTTATGGATATTATTTTGGATATGGTGATTGTTTTCTTGAAGAGTAAAAAATAAAGGGTTTGAAGGGACAGCCAGGCTGGCTGGTGTTTGCTAATATACACTACATTTGATATTTAACAATAATTTACAGTCCAAAGTAAAATGTTAATGCTCTCACAAATTATTCATTTAATAAAATAACAGCTCATTTCCCACATATTATTATTATGGCACATTAAAACATTTATAATTGCAGAGAGGTCATTGCATCACTGGTGGAGGAACTGCTATAACAACCTGTCAATCTATCGCCATTAAAGACCAATCATTCCACCAGACTATAAACCAGACTTTCAGAAATAGAAGGCACAGGTAGTGCCACCTATTACTACACCTCTACCCCGATATAACGCGACCCGATATAACACAAATTTGGATATAACGCGGTAAAGCAGTGCTCTGGGTGGGGGGGGGGGGG